>CAKAJI010000519.1:5000-7500 GCA_916610255.1 Lasioglossum lativentre
CGGGTAAATGGCCCCATTCAAGATGGACTTGGACGCGGTTCGACGTCACGGGATAAATTGACCCTCCTAAACACTACATTTCCCAACGGCAGAACCGCGGGATTCAGTGCTGGGCTAATTCCTGTTCGCTCGCCGCTACTAAGGAAATCCTTGTTAGTTTCTTTTCCTCCGCTTAGTAATATGCTTAAATTCAGCGGGTAATCTCGCCTACTCTGAGGTCGTCTAACGTGAAAAAAAAATCTTTCGTATATTTCGCCGAAAGAGCATTAAAAAGTACGCACGAGAACACGTACAGAGGAGCACAAAAAAAAAAAACAAAACACCACTACTCGACGAAGAAGCTTAATGAAACCAATATGTCTTATGCGCCACACCAAAGTGTCTCTCTTTCTTTCTCTTCATATTGCTCGTCGATCGGAAACTCTCGCTAGACGATCCGCCGGTTAAACTTTAACGTCCGTCGAAAAGAACTTCCGGGGACTGGACGACCGGCAGATCGCGCGGTTTCGCGATCGCAAATGAAGAAAAAAAAATGACATGGGGCGACCGACAAAGGTCATTTACCTTCTCCGCGGTGCTAATCTCTCTTGTGCGTGACAATGAAGTTCGAAAGCCACTCCAATAGAGGAGTATATATAAAATATTAACTCTCGGTGGGATTTCTTTCTCTCTAACACACTCTAGACACACACGGGGGTACAGAAACGTTGCGCACAGACGACATCATATCTCGATCAAACCAAAGAGACACGAGAGAGATCTCGCGCGGTCGTCATTCAATTAAACGAACGTGGCGATGGAATGGCAACACGCTGATTAGCGAGGACACGCGACGACGGGGAAATTTTATTCAACCCGATACAAGTACGCGTGCTCGTCCCGCACAATTTAGCGTTGCTCCGCTGTCCATCGATTATCCAAGCGTTCGTAGAACGAGAGACCAACGTCTTTTTTCTCTTCTCGAAGGACTCTCACAATGTTTGTCGAGAAGTCGCTAGGCAACGACGACCCTCCGCATGCATGTTAAATATGTAGAGACAGAAACACATCCACGCACAAGCGTATTTCTCTTTATATATATATATCTCCCTGGGGCTTACATCGCACACCACACAGATTTTATACACGGGTGTCTGTATCTTCTCTTTATTTTTGTGTCCATTATCTGTATAGTCTCTTAAAGACTGACTCTTTATACCTCTTTCGTATACGCATCATTTCAGGCGACGTCGGGAGCGCGTTGAATGTTCACGAGTGAAACGCTTCTTTCGCAATGCGAATCGTTTCACAGAGAAAGTGAGAGATGTCGAACTCGTCGGAGCGGTGTCTTACGGGCGGTCGGTCGTACGACTCGCGACACCGCAAAACACTCACGCAAGTCCGAATGTGAGAATACCAATCTCTCTACTATTCTCGCGAAACTGTTAGACGCAATGCAAAATTTACAATTTTCACAGAACCGCGTCAAACGCCGACGAAACGCCCATCATTCGCTCGTACGTAGAGCATCTTCGCAACCCGACTCAGAAACGCTCTTGCGCCCTCCAATTTTATAAATATTGGAGAGGTAAGCGACGGCGGGGACTTACAAGAGCAACGCAAGCAGTATTTGGTTACGTAAACGACCCTCAGCCAGGCGTGGTCCAGGAATTGTATCCGTGGACCGCAATGTGCGTTCGAAATGTCGATGTTCATGTGTCCTGCAGTTCACACGTTGACGCGCAATTAGCTGCGTTCTTCATCGACCCACGAGCCAAGTGATCCACCGTTCAGGGTAATCGTATAATTTTGATTTGTAATCAATATATGTATATTTTGTCTCTTTGTTCTGCGGTTCGTAAGAACGCCGATACCTGAAAACTCCAACCAGCGCGCGAAGGAGATTCAGGCGTCGTTTTTAAGGACGACACAGTCGTCCGTGGAAACGGAAACCGCGCAGAGTACGCACGCGCGGAGACAGCACGTACCTGACACGGCCGGGCGAACAGTACATTGAAAAACCTTTAAAATGGAAAACGCGGAGGGGAATTCTGAAAACGACGGGGATCATAGACAACCCGATATACTGGATCCAGAACACTTCCCTCCTCCTTTTTATTGGAAATGTGAATTCGATGTTAGCGGACTTCACAGCCGGCTCTCTCACTCTGGCCGTGCGCGATCGTTCGTCCCAACTCTTGTGCACAGTATTATCGCCCCACAGAGAGTAGGGTGTCAGAATCGCAACACATAGCCTTAACAAGCGAGGAGCTTCACAGCCGGTCCTCTCGAATATATTACACCGTTCTTCAACGAACAACGCGTGCGGCGACACGTTTTGTGCTCTTGGTTATACGCGAACTCGATAAATAGAGAGCGGGACTCTCAGCCGGCTCTGGCAGCGGTCATTCGTCCCAAGCTCGTGTGTACATACACAGAGTAGGGTGTCAGACTCACGCAGCTTTAAAAGCGAGCTTCACAGCCGGTCCTCTCGTCTCTCTATCTCTCGATGTTCGTGAAC
>CAKAJI010000519.1:12500-22500 GCA_916610255.1 Lasioglossum lativentre
TTACCTAGTTAACTTCCGGCGAGTCGCTTAGGTATCGCTGGAACGATAAAATTGCTAAGTACCGCGCCGTGTCGGTTAGACGGTTCGCGGTAAGAGTAAACTTTTTTCCTATCGTTCCTAGATGATTTTAAACGTTATATTCGTGGTAAACTGTGCATACGAAACCGTGTGTCGTGACGCCAGTTCTCTCGGACGCGTATTTACCGAGTTAACTTCCGGCGAGTCGCTTAGGTATCGCTGGAACGATAAAATTGCTAAGTACCGCGCCGTGTCGGTTAGACGGTTCGCGGTAAGAGTAAACTTTTTTCCTATCGTTCCTAGATGATTTTAAACGTTATATTCGTGGTAAACTGTGCATACGAAACCGTGTGTCGTGACGCCAGTTCTCTCGGACGCGTATTTACCGAGTTAACTTCCGGCGAGTCGCTTAGGTATCGCTGGAACGATAAAATTGCTAAGTACCGCGCCGTGTCGGTTAGACGGTTCGCGGTAAGAGTAAACTTTTTTCCTATCGTTCCTAGATGATTTTAAACGTTATATTCGTGGTAAACTGTGCATACGAAACCGTGTGTCGTGACGCCAGTTCTCTCGGACGCGTATTTACCGAGTTATAAGCGAGTTAACTTCCGGCGAGTCGCTTAGGTATCGCTGGAACGATAAAATTGCTAAGTACCGCGCCGTGTCGGTTAGACGGTTCGCGGTAAGAGTAAACTTTTTTCCTATCGTTCCTAGATGATTTTAAACGTTATATTCGTGGTAAACTGTGCATACGAAACCGTGTGTCGTGACGCCAGTTCTCTCGGACGCGTATTTACCGAGTTAACTTCCGGCGAGTCGCTTAGGTATCGCTGGAACGATAAAATTGCTAAGTACCGCGCCGTGTCGGTTAGACGGTTCGCGGTAAGAGTAAACTTTTTTCCTATCGTTCCTAGATGATTTTAAACGTTATATTCGTGGTAAACTGTGCATACGAAACCGTGTGTCGTGACGCCAGTTCTCTCGGACGCGTATTTACCGAGTTAACTTCCGGCGAGTCGCTTAGGTATCGCTGGAACGATAAAATTGCTAAGTACCGCGCCGTGTCGGTTAGACGGTTCGCGGTAAGAGTAAACTTTTTTCCTATCGTTCCTAGATGATTTTAAACGTTATATTCGTGGTAAACTGTGCATACGAAACCGTGTGTCGTGACGCCAGTTCTCTCGGACGCGTATTTACCGAGTTAACTTCCGGCGAGTCGCTTAGGTATCGCTGGAACGATAAAATTGCTAAGTACCGCGCCGTGTCGGTTAGACGGTTCGCGGTAAGAGTAAACTTTTTTCCTATCGTTCCTAGATGATTTTAAACGTTATATTCGTGGTAAACTGTGCATACGAAACCGTGTGTCGTGACGCCAGTTCTCTCGGACGCGTATTTACCGAGTTAACTTCCGGCGAGTCGCTTAGGTATCGCTGGAACGATAAAATTGCTAAGTACCGCGCCGTGTCGGTTAGACGGTTCGCGGTAAGAGTAAACTTTTTTCCTATCGTTCCTAGATGATTTTAAACGTTATATTCGTGGTAAACTGTGCATACGAAACCGTGTGTCGTGACGCCAGTTCTCTCGGACGCGTATTTACCGAGTTAACTTCCGGCGAGTCGCTTAGGTATCGCTGGAACGATAAAATTGCTAAGTACCGCGCCGTGTCGGTTAGACGGTTCGCGGTAAGAGTAAACTTTTTTCCTATCGTTCCTAGATGATTTTAAACGTTATATTCGTGGTAAACTGTGCATACGAAACCGTGTGTCGTGACGCCAGTTCTCTCGGACGCGTATTTACCGAGTTAACTTCCGGCGAGTCGCTTAGGTATCGCTGGAACGATAAAATTGCTAAGTACCGCGCCGTGTCGGTTAGACGGTTCGCGGTAAGAGTAAACTTTTTTCCTATCGTTCCTAGATGATTTTAAACGTTATATTCGTGGTAAACTGTGCATACGAAACCGTGTGTCGTGACGCCAGTTCTCTCGGACGCGTATTTACCGAGTTAACTTCCGGCGAGTCGCTTAGGTATCGCTGGAACGATAAAATTGCTAAGTACCGCGCCGTGTCGGTTAGACGGTTCGCGGTAAGAGTAAACTTTTTTCCTATCGTTCCTAGATGATTTTAAACGTTATATTCGTGGTAAACTGTGCATACGAAACCGTGTGTCGTGACGCCAGTTCTCTCGGACGCGTATTTACCGAGTTATAAGCGAGTTAACTTCCGGCGAGTCGCTTAGGTATCGCTGGAACGATAAAATTGCTAAGTACCGCGCCGTGTCGGTTAGACGGTTCGCGGTAAGAGTAAACTTTTTTCCTATCGTTCCTAGATGATTTTAAACGTTATATTCGTGGTAAACTGTGCATACGAAACCGTGTGTCGTGACGCCAGTTCTCTCGGACGCGTATTTACCGAGTTAACTTCCGGCGAGTCGCTTAGGTATCGCTGGAACGATAAAATTGCTAAGTACCGCGCCGTGTCGGTTAGACGGTTCGCGGTAAGAGTAAACTTTTTTCCTATCGTTCCTAGATGATTTTAAACGTTATATTCGTGGTAAACTGTGCATACGAAACCGTGTGTCGTGACGCCAGTTCTCTCGGACGCGTATTTACCGAGTTAACTTCCGGCGAGTCGCTTAGGTATCGCTGGAACGATAAAATTGCTAAGTACCGCGCCGTGTCGGTTAGACGGTTCGCGGTAAGAGTAAACTTTTTTCCTATCGTTCCTAGATGATTTTAAACGTTATATTCGTGGTAAACTGTGCATACGAAACCGTGTGTCGTGACGCCAGTTCTCTCGGACGCGTATTTACCGAGTTAACTTCCGGCGAGTCGCTTAGGTATCGCTGGAACGATAAAATTGCTAAGTACCGCGCCGTGTCGGTTAGACGGTTCGCGGTAAGAGTAAACTTTTTTCCTATCGTTCCTAGATGATTTTAAACGTTATATTCGTGGTAAACTGTGCATACGAAACCGTGTGTCGTGACGCCAGTTCTCTCGGACGCGTATTTACCGAGTTAACTTCCGGCGAGTCGCTTAGGTATCGCTGGAACGATAAAATTGCTAAGTACCGCGCCGTGTCGGTTAGACGGTTCGCGGTAAGAGTAAACTTTTTTCCTATCGTTCCTAGATGATTTTAAACGTTATATTCGTGGTAAACTGTGCATACGAAACCGTGTGTCGTGACGCCAGTTCTCTCGGACGCGTATTTACCGAGTTAACTTCCGGCGAGTCGCTTAGGTATCGCTGGAACGATAAAATTGCTAAGTACCGCGCCGTGTCGGTTAGACGGTTCGCGGTAAGAGTAAACTTTTTTCCTATCGTTCCTAGATGATTTTAAACGTTATATTCGTGGTAAACTGTGCATACGAAACCGTGTGTCGTGACGCCAGTTCTCTCGGACGCGTATTTACCGAGTTAACTTCCGGCGAGTCGCTTAGGTATCGCTGGAACGATAAAATTGCTAAGTACCGCGCCGTGTCGGTTAGACGGTTCGCGGTAAGAGTAAACTTTTTTCCTATCGTTCCTAGATGATTTTAAACGTTATATTCGTGGTAAACTGTGCATACGAAACCGTGTGTCGTGACGCCAGTTCTCTCGGACGCGTATTTACCGAGTTATAAGCGAGTTAACTTCCGGCGAGTCGCTTAGGTATCGCTGGAACGATAAAATTGCTAAGTACCGCGCCGTGTCGGTTAGACGGTTCGCGGTAAGAGTAAACTTTTTTCCTATCGTTCCTAGATGATTTTAAACGTTATATTCGTGGTAAACTGTGCATACGAAACCGTGTGTCGTGACGCCAGTTCTCTCGGACGCGTATTTACCGAGTTAACTTCCGGCGAGTCGCTTAGGTATCGCTGGAACGATAAAATTGCTAAGTACCGCGCCGTGTCGGTTAGACGGTTCGCGGTAAGAGTAAACTTTTTTCCTATCGTTCCTAGATGATTTTAAACGTTATATTCGTGGTAAACTGTGCATACGAAACCGTGTGTCGTGACGCCAGTTCTCTCGGACGCGTATTTACCGAGTTAACTTCCGGCGAGTCGCTTAGGTATCGCTGGAACGATAAAATTGCTAAGTACCGCGCCGTGTCGGTTAGACGGTTCGCGGTAAGAGTAAACTTTTTTCCTATCGTTCCTAGATGATTTTAAACGTTATATTCGTGGTAAA
This sequence comes from Lasioglossum lativentre, assembly GCA_916610255.1. Lineage (NCBI taxonomy): Eukaryota > Metazoa > Arthropoda > Insecta > Hymenoptera > Halictidae > Lasioglossum > Lasioglossum lativentre. The sequence continues at coordinate 16,684 of CAKAJI010000519.1, forward strand.
CTGTGCATACGAAACCGTGTGTCGTGACGCCAGTTCTCTCGGACGCGTATTTACCGAGTTAACTTCCGGCGAGTCGCTTAGGTATCGCTGGAACGATAAAATTGCTAAGTACCGCGCCGTGTCGGTTAGACGGTTCGCGGTAAGAGTAAACTTTTTTCCTATCGTTCCTAGATGATTTTAAACGTTATATTCGTGGTAAACTGTGCATACGAAACCGTGTGTCGTGACGCCAGTTCTCTCGGACGCGTATTTACCGAGTTAACTTCCGGCGAGTCGCTTAGGTATCGCTGGAACGATAAAATTGCTAAGTACCGCGCCGTGTCGGTTAGACGGTTCGCGGTAAGAGTAAACTTTTTTCCTATCGTTCCTAGATGATTTTAAACGTTATATTCGTGGTAAACTGTGCATACGAAACCGTGTGTCGTGACGCCAGTTCTCTCGGACGCGTATTTACCGAGTTAACTTCCGGCGAGTCGCTTAGGTATCGCTGGAACGATAAAATTGCTAAGTACCGCGCCGTGTCGGTTAGACGGTTCGCGGTAAGAGTAAACTTTTTTCCTATCGTTCCTAGATGATTTTAAACGTTATATTCGTGGTAAACTGTGCATACGAAACCGTGTGTCGTGACGCCAGTTCTCTCGGACGCGTATTTACCGAGTTAACTTCCGGCGAGTCGCTTAGGTATCGCTGGAACGATAAAATTGCTAAGTACCGCGCCGTGTCGGTTAGACGGTTCGCGGTAAGAGTAAACTTTTTTCCTATCGTTCCTAGATGATTTTAAACGTTATATTCGTGGTAAACTGTGCATACGAAACCGTGTGTCGTGACGCCAGTTCTCTCGGACGCGTATTTACCGAGTTATAAGCGAGTTAACTTCCGGCGAGTCGCTTAGGTATCGCTGGAACGATAAAATTGCTAAGTACCGCGCCGTGTCGGTTAGACGGTTCGCGGTAAGAGTAAACTTTTTTCCTATCGTTCCTAGATGATTTTAAACGTTATATTCGTGGTAAACTGTGCATACGAAACCGTGTGTCGTGACGCCAGTTCTCTCGGACGCGTATTTACCGAGTTAACTTCCGGCGAGTCGCTTAGGTATCGCTGGAACGATAAAATTGCTAAGTACCGCGCCGTGTCGGTTAGACGGTTCGCGGTAAGAGTAAACTTTTTTCCTATCGTTCCTAGATGATTTTAAACGTTATATTCGTGGTAAACTGTGCATACGAAACCGTGTGTCGTGACGCCAGTTCTCTCGGACGCGTATTTACCGAGTTAACTTCCGGCGAGTCGCTTAGGTATCGCTGGAACGATAAAATTGCTAAGTACCGCGCCGTGTCGGTTAGACGGTTCGCGGTAAGAGTAAACTTTTTTCCTATCGTTCCTAGATGATTTTAAACGTTATATTCGTGGTAAACTGTGCATACGAAACCGTGTGTCGTGACGCCAGTTCTCTCGGACGCGTATTTACCGAGTTAACTTCCGGCGAGTCGCTTAGGTATCGCTGGAACGATAAAATTGCTAAGTACCGCGCCGTGTCGGTTAGACGGTTCGCGGTAAGAGTAAACTTTTTTCCTATCGTTCCTAGATGATTTTAAACGTTATATTCGTGGTAAACTGTGCATACGAAACCGTGTGTCGTGACGCCAGTTCTCTCGGACGCGTATTTACCGAGTTAACTTCCGGCGAGTCGCTTAGGTATCGCTGGAACGATAAAATTGCTAAGTACCGCGCCGTGTCGGTTAGACGGTTCGCGGTAAGAGTAAACTTTTTTCCTATCGTTCCTAGATGATTTTAAACGTTATATTCGTGGTAAACTGTGCATACGAAACCGTGTGTCGTGACGCCAGTTCTCTCGGACGCGTATTTACCGAGTTAACTTCCGGCGAGTCGCTTAGGTATCGCTGGAACGATAAAATTGCTAAGTACCGCGCCGTGTCGGTTAGACGGTTCGCGGTAAGAGTAAACTTTTTTCCTATCGTTCCTAGATGATTTTAAACGTTATATTCGTGGTAAACTGTGCATACGAAACCGTGTGTCGTGACGCCAGTTCTCTCGGACGCGTATTTACCGAGTTATAAGCGAGTTAACTTCCGGCGAGTCGCTTAGGTATCGCTGGAACGATAAAATTGCTAAGTACCGCGCCGTGTCGGTTAGACGGTTCGCGGTAAGAGTAAACTTTTTTCCTATCGTTCCTAGATGATTTTAAACGTTATATTCGTGGTAAACTGTGCATACGAAACCGTGTGTCGTGACGCCAGTTCTCTCGGACGCGTATTTACCGAGTTAACTTCCGGCGAGTCGCTTAGGTATCGCTGGAACGATAAAATTGCTAAGTACCGCGCCGTGTCGGTTAGACGGTTCGCGGTAAGAGTAAACTTTTTTCCTATCGTTCCTAGATGATTTTAAACGTTATATTCGTGGTAAACTGTGCATACGAAACCGTGTGTCGTGACGCCAGTTCTCTCGGACGCGTATTTACCGAGTTAACTTCCGGCGAGTCGCTTAGGTATCGCTGGAACGATAAAATTGCTAAGTACCGCGCCGTGTCGGTTAGACGGTTCGCGGTAAGAGTAAACTTTTTTCCTATCGTTCCTAGATGATTTTAAACGTTATATTCGTGGTAAACTGTGCATACGAAACCGTGTGTCGTGACGCCAGTTCTCTCGGACGCGTATTTACCGAGTTAACTTCCGGCGAGTCGCTTAGGTATCGCTGGAACGATAAAATTGCTAAGTACCGCGCCGTGTCGGTTAGACGGTTCGCGGTAAGAGTAAACTTTTTTCCTATCGTTCCTAGATGATTTTAAACGTTATATTCGTGGTAAACTGTGCATACGAAACCGTGTGTCGTGACGCCAGTTCTCTCGGACGCGTATTTACCGAGTTAACTTCCGGCGAGTCGCTTAGGTATCGCTGGAACGATAAAATTGCTAAGTACCGCGCCGTGTCGGTTAGACGGTTCGCGGTAAGAGTAAACTTTTTTCCTATCGTTCCTAGATGATTTTAAACGTTATATTCGTGGTAAACTGTGCATACGAAACCGTGTGTCGTGACGCCAGTTCTCTCGGACGCGTATTTACCGAGTTAACTTCCGGCGAGTCGCTTAGGTATCGCTGGAACGATAAAATTGCTAAGTACCGCGCCGTGTCGGTTAGACGGTTCGCGGTAAGAGTAAACTTTTTTCCTATCGTTCCTAGACGATTTTAAACGTTATATTCGTGGTAAACTGTGCATACGAAACCGTGTGTCGTGACGCCAGTTCTCTCGGACGCGTATTTACCGAGTTAACTTCCGGCGAGTCGCTTAGGTATCGCTGGAACGATAAAATTGCTAAGTACCGCGCCGTGTCGGTTAGACGGTTCGCGGTAAGAGTAAACTTTTTTCCTATCGTTCCTAGATGATTTTAAACGTTATATTCGTGGTAAACTGTGCATACGAAACCGTGTGTCGTGACGCCAGTTCTCTCGGACGCGTATTTACCGAGTTAACTTCCGGCGAGTCGCTTAGGTATCGCTGGAACGATAAAATTGCTAAGTACCGCGCCGTGTCGGTTAGACGGTTCGCGGTAAGAGTAAACTTTTTTCCTATCGTTCCTAGATGATTTTAAACGTTATATTCGTGGTAAACTGTGCATACGAAACCGTGTGTCGTGACGCCAGTTCTCTCGGACGCGTATTTACCGAGTTAACTTCCGGCGAGTCGCTTAGGTATCGCTGGAACGATAAAATTGCTAAGTACCGCGCCGTGTCGGTTAGACGGTTCGCGGTAAGAGTAAACTTTTTTCCTATCGTTCCTAGATGATTTTAAACGTTATATTCGTGGTAAACTGTGCATACGAAACCGTGTGTCGTGACGCCAGTTCTCTCGGACGCGTATTTACCGAGTTAACTTCCGGCGAGTCGCTTAGGTATCGCTGGAACGATAAAATTGCTAAGTACCGCGCCGTGTCGGTTAGACGGTTCGCGGTAAGAGTAAACTTTTTTCCTATCGTTCCTAGATGATTTTAAACGTTATATTCGTGGTAAACTGTGCATACGAAACCGTGTGTCGTGACGCCAGTTCTCTCGGACGCGTATTTACCGAGTTAACTTCCGGCGAGTCGCTTAGGTATCGCTGGAACGATAAAATTGCTAAGTACCGCGCCGTGTCGGTTAGACGGTTCGCGGTAAGAGTAAACTTTTTTCCTATCGTTCCTAGATGATTTTAAACGTTATATTCGTGGTAAACTGTGCATACGAAACCGTGTGTCGTGACGCCAGTTCTCTCGGACGCGTATTTACCGAGTTATAAGCGAGTTAACTTCCGGCGAGTCGCTTAGGTATCGCTGGAACGATAAAATTGCTAAGTACCGCGCCGTGTCGGTTAGACGGTTCGCGGTAAGAGTAAACTTTTTTCCTATCGTTCCTAGATGATTTTAAACGTTATATTCGTGGTAAACTGTGCATACGAAACCGTGTGTCGTGACGCCAGTTCTCTCGGACGCGTATTTACCGAGTTAACTTCCGGCGAGTCGCTTAGGTATCGCTGGAACGATAAAATTGCTAAGTACCGCGCCGTGTCGGTTAGACGGTTCGCGGTAAGAGTAAACTTTTTTCCTATCGTTCCTAGATGATTTTAAACGTTATATTCGTGGTAAACTGTGCATACGAAACCGTGTGTCGTGACGCCAGTTCTCTCGGACGCGTATTTACCGAGTTAACTTCCGGCGAGTCGCTTAGGTATCGCTGGAACGATAAAATTGCTAAGTACCGCGCCGTGTCGGTTAGACGGTTCGCGGTAAGAGTAAACTTTTTTCCTATCGTTCCTAGATGATTTTAAACGTTATATTCGTGGTAAACTGTGCATACGAAACCGTGTGTCGTGACGCCAGTTCTCTCGGACGCGTATTTACCGAGTTAACTTCCGGCGAGTCGCTTAGGTATCGCTGGAACGATAAAATTGCTAAGTACCGCGCCGTGTCGGTTAGACGGTTCGCGGTAAGAGTAAACTTTTTTCCTATCGTTCCTAGATGATTTTAAACGTTATATTCGTGGTAAACTGTGCATACGAAACCGTGTGTCGTGACGCCAGTTCTCTCGGACGCGTATTTACCGAGTTAACTTCCGGCGAGTCGCTTAGGTATCGCTGGAACGATAAAATTGCTAAGTACCGCGCCGTGTCGGTTAGACGGTTCGCGGTAAGAGTAAACTTTTTTCCTATCGTTCCTAGATGATTTTAAACGTTATATTCGTGGTAAACTGTGCATACGAAACCGTGTGTCGTGACGCCAGTTCTCTCGGACGCGTATTTACCGAGTTATAAGCGAGTTAACTTCCGGCGAGTCGCTTAGGTATCGCTGGAACGATAAAATTGCTAAGTACCGCGCCGTGTCGGTTAGACGGTTCGCGGTAAGAGTAAACTTTTTTCCTATCGTTCCTAGATGATTTTAAACGTTATATTCGTGGTAAACTGTGCATACGAAACCGTGTGTCGTGACGCCAGTTCTCTCGGACGCGTATTTACCGAGTTAACTTCCGGCGAGTCGCTTAGGTATCGCTGGAACGATAAAATTGCTAAGTACCGCGCCGTGTCGGTTAGACGGTTCGCGGTAAGAGTAAACTTTTTTCCTATCGTTCCTAGATGATTTTAAACGTTATATTCGTGGTAAACTGTGCATACGAAACCGTGTGTCGTGACGCCAGTTCTCTCGGACGCGTATTTACCGAGTTATAAGCGAGTTAACTTCCGGCGAGTCGCTTAGGTATCGCTGGAACGATAAAATTGCTAAGTACCGCGCCGTGTCGGTTAGACGGTTCGCGGTAAGAGTAAACTTTTTTCCTAT
>CAKAJI010000519.1:27500-30000 GCA_916610255.1 Lasioglossum lativentre
GTACTCTTGAACTCTCTCTTCAAAGTTCTTTTCAACTTTCCCTCACGGTACTTGTTCGCTATCGGTCTCGTGGTCATATTTAGCCTTAGATGGAGTTTACCACCCACTTAGGGCTGCACTCTCAAGCAACCCGACTCTAAGGAGAGGTCCTCCCGAAACGCGTACCGGTCGCTACGGGCCTGGCACCCTCTACGGGTAAATGGCCCCATTCAAGATGGACTTGGACGCGGTTCGACGTCACGGGATAAATTGACCCTCCTAAACACTACATTTCCCAACGGCAGAACCGCGGGATTCAGTGCTGGGCTAATTCCTGTTCGCTCGCCGCTACTAAGGAAATCCTTGTTAGTTTCTTTTCCTCCGCTTAGTAATATGCTTAAATTCAGCGGGTAATCTCGCCTACTCTGAGGTCGTCTAACGTGAAAAAAAAATCTTTCGTATATTTCGCCGAAAGAGCATTAAAAAGTACGCACGAGAACACGTACAGAGGAGCACAAAAAAAAAAACAAAACACCACTACTCGACGAAGAAGCTTAATGAAACCAATATGTCTTATGCGCCACACCAAAGTGTCTCTCTTTCTTTCTCTTCATATTGCTCGTCGATCGGAAACTCTCGCTAGACGATCCGCCGGTTAAACTTTAACGTCCGTCGAAAAGAACTTCCGGGGACTGGACGACCGGCAGATCGCGCGGTTTCGCGATCGCAAATGAAGAAAAAAAAATGACATGGGGCGACCGACAAAGGTCATTTACCTTCTCCGCGGTGCTAATCTCTCTTGTGCGTGACAATGAAGTTCGAAAGCCACTCCAATAGAGGAGTATATATAAAATATTAACTCTCGGTGGGATTTCTTTCTCTCTAACACACTCTAGACACACACGGGGGTACAGAAACGGTGCGCACAGACGACATCATATCTCGATCAAACCAAAGAGACACGAGAGAGATCTCGCGCGGTCGTCATTCAATTCAACGAACGTGGCGATGGAATGGCAACACGCTGATTAGCGAGGACACGCGACGACGGGGAAATTTTATTCAACCCGATACAAGTACGCGTGCTCGTCCCGCACAATTTAGCGTTGCTCCGCTGTCCATCGATTATCCAAGCGTTCGTAGAACGAGAGACCAACGTCTTTTTTCTCTTCTCGAAGGACTCTCACAATGTTTGTCGAGAAGTCGCTAGGCAACGACGACCCTCCGCATGCATGTTAAATATGTAGAGACAGAAACACATCCACGCACAAGCGTATTTCTCTTTATATATATATATCTCCCTGGGGCTTACATCGCACACCACACAGATTTTATACACGGGTGTCTGTATCTTCTCTTTATTTTTGTGTCCATTATCTGTATAGTCTCTTAAAGACTGACTCTTTATACCTCTTTCGTATACGCATCATTTCAGGCGACGTCGGGAGCGCGTTGAATGTTCACGAGTGAAACGCTTCTTTCGCAATGCGAATCGTTTCACAGAGAAAGTGAGAGATGTCGAACTCGTCGGAGCGGTGTCTTACGGGCGGTCGGTCGTACGACTCGCGACACCGCAAAACACTCACGCAAGTCCGAATGTGAGAATACCAATCTCTCTACTATTCTCGCGAAACTGTTAGACGCAATGCAAAATTTACAATTTTCACAGAACCGCGTCAAACGCCGACGAAACGCCCATCATTCGCTCGTACGTAGAGCATCTTCGCAACCCGACTCAGAAACGCTCTTGCGCCCTCCAATTTTATAAATATTGGAGAGGTAAGCGACGGCGGGGACTTACAAGAGCAACGCAAGCAGTATTTGGTTACGTAAACGACCCTCAGCCAGGCGTGGTCCAGGAATTGTATCCGTGGACCGCAATGTGCGTTCGAAATGTCGATGTTCATGTGTCCTGCAGTTCACACGTTGACGCGCAATTAGCTGCGTTCTTCATCGACCCACGAGCCAAGTGATCCACCGTTCAGGGTAATCGTATAATTTTGATTTGTAATCAATATATGTATATTTTGTCTCTTTGTTCTGCGGTTCGTAAGAACGCCGATACCTGAAAACTCCAACCAGCGCGCGAAGGAGATTCAGGCGTCGTTTTTAAGGACGACACAGTCGTCCGTGGAAACGGAAACCGCGCAGAGTACGCACGCGCGGAGACAGCACGTACCTGACACGGCCGGGCGAACAGTACATTGAAAAACCTTTAAAATGGAAAACGCGGAGGGGAATTCTGAAAACGACGGGGATCATAGACAACCCGATATACTGGATCCAGAACACTTCCCTCCTCCTTTTTATTGGAAATGTGAATTCGATGTTAGCGGACTTCACAGCCGGCTCTCTCACTCTGGCCGTGCGCGATCGTTCGTCCCAACTCTTGTGCACAGTATTATCGCCCCACAGAGAGTAGGGTGTCAGAATCGCAACACATAGCCTTAACAAGCGAGGAGCTTCACAGCCGGTCCTCTCGAATATATTACACCGTTCTTCAACGAACAACGCGTGCGGC
>CAKAJI010000519.1:35000-42057 GCA_916610255.1 Lasioglossum lativentre
GGCGAGTCGCTTAGGTATCGCTGGAACGATAAAATTGCTAAGTACCGCGCCGTGTCGGTTAGACGGTTCGCGGTAAGAGTAAACTTTTTTCCTATCGTTTCCTAGATGATTTTAAACGATATATTCGTGGTAAACTGTGCATACGAAACCGTGTGTCGTGACGCCAGTTCTCTCGGACGCGTATTTACCGAGTTAACTTCCGGCGAGTCGCTTAGGTATCGCTGGAACGATAAAATTGCTAAGTACCGCGCCGTGTCGGTTAGACGGTTCGCGGTAAGAGTAAACTTTTTTCCTATCGTTCCTAGATGATTTTAAACGTTATATTCGTGGTAAACTGTGCATACGAAACCGTGTGTCGTGACGCCAGTTCTCTCGGACGCGTATTTACCGAGTTATAAGCGAGTTAACTTCCGGCGAGTCGCTTAGGTATCGCTGGAACGATAAAATTGCTAAGTACCGCGCCGTGTCGGTTAGACGGTTCGCGGTAAGAGTAAACTTTTTTCCTATCGTTCCTAGATGATTTTAAACGTTATATTCGTGGTAAACTGTGCATACGAAACCGTGTGTCGTGACGCCAGTTCTCTCGGACGCGTATTTACCGAGTTATAAGCGAGTTAACTTCCGGCGAGTCGCTTAGGTATCGCTGGAACGATAAAATTGCTAAGTACCGCGCCGTGTCGGTTAGACGGTTCGCGGTAAGAGTAAACTTTTTTCCTATCGTTCCTAGATGATTTTAAACGTTATATTCGTGGTAAACTGTGCATACGAAACCGTGTGTCGTGACGCCAGTTCTCTCGGACGCGTATTTACCGAGTTAACTTCCGGCGAGTCGCTTAGGTATCGCTGGAACGATAAAATTGCTAAGGTACCGCGCCGTGTCGGTTAGACGGTTCGCGGTAAGAGTAAACTTTTTTCCTATCGTTCCTAGATGATTTTAAACGTTATATTCGTGGTAAACTGTGCATACGAAACCGTGTGTCGTGACGCCAGTTCTCTCGGACGCGTATTTACCGAGTTATAAGCGAGTTAACTTCCGGCGAGTCGCTTAGGTATCGCTGGAACGATAAAATTGCTAAGTACCGCGCCGTGTCGGTTAGACGGTTCGCGGTAAGAGTAAACTTTTTTCCTATCGTTCCTAGATGATTTTAAACGTTATATTCGTGGTAAACTGTGCATACGAAACCGTGTGTCGTGACGCCAGTTCTCTCGGACGCGTATTTACCGAGTTAACTTCCGGCGAGTCGCTTTCGTATCGCTGGAACGATAAAATTGCTAAGTACCAGCGCCGTGTCGGTTAGACGGTTCGCGGTAAGAGTAAACTTTTTTCCTATCGTTCCTAGATGATTTTAAACGTTATATTCGTGGTAAACTGTGCATACGAAACCGTGTGTCGTGACGCCAGTTCTCTCGGACGCGTATTTACCGAGTTAACTTCCGGCGAGTCGCTGAGGTATCGCTGGAACGATAAAATTGCTAAGTACCGCGCCGTGTCGGTTAGACGGTTCGCGGTAAGAGTAAACTTTTTTCCTATCGTTCCTAGATGATTTTAAACGTTATATTCGTGGTAAACTGTGCATACGAAACCGTGTGTCGTGACGCCAGTTCTCTCGGACGCGTATTTACCGAGTTATAAGCGAGTTAACTTCCGGCGAGTCGCTTAGGTATCGCTGGAAACGATAAAATTGCTAAGTACCCGCGCCGTGTCGGTTAGACGGTTCGCGGTAAGAGTAAACTTTTTTCCTATCGTTCCTAGATGATTTTAAACGTTATATTCGTGGTAAACTGTGCATACGAAACCGTGTGTCGTGAGGCCAGTTCTCTCGGACGCGTATTTACCGAGTTATAAGCGAGTTAACTTCCGGCGAGTCGCTTAGGTATCGCTGGAACGATAAAATTGCTAAGTACCGCGCCGTGTCGGTTAGACGGTTCGCGGTAAGAGTAAACTTTTTTCCTATCGTTCCTAGATGATTTTAAACGTTATATTCGTGGTAAACTGTGCATACGAAACCGTGTGTCGTGACGCCAGTTCTCTCGGACGCGTATTTACCGAGTTAACTTCCGGCGAGTCGCTTAGGTATCGCTGGAACGATAAAATTGCTAACTTCCCGCGCCGTGTCGTTAGACGGTTCGCGGTAAGAGTAAACTTTTTTCCTATCGTTCCTAGATGATTTTAAACGTTATATTCGTGGTAAACTGTGCATACGAAACCGTGTGTCGTGACGCCAGTTCTCTCGGACGCGTATTTACCGAGTTAACTTCCGGCGAGTCGCTTAGGTATCGCTGGAACGATAAAATTGCTAAGTACCGCGCCGTGTCGGTTAGACGGTTCGCGGTAAGAGTAAACTTTTTTCCTATCGTTCCTAGATGATTTTAAACGTTATATTCGTGGTAAACTGTGCATACGAAACCGTGTGTCGTGACGCCAGTTCTCTCGGACGCGTATTTACCGAGTTATAAGCGAGTTAACTTCCGGCGAGTCGCTTAGGTATCGCTGGAACGATAAAATTGCTAAGTACCCGCGCCGTGTCGGTTAGACGGTTCGCGGTAAGAGTAAACTTTTTTCCTATCGTTCCTAGATGATTTTAAACGTTATATTCGTGGTAAACTGTGCATACGAAACCGTGTGTCGTGACGCCAGTTCTCTCGGACGCGTATTTACCGAGTTATAAGCGAGATAACTTCCGGCGAGTCGCTTAGGTATCGCTGGAACGATAAAATTGCTAAGTACCCGCGCCGTGTCGGTTAGACGGTTCGCGGTAAGAGTAAACTTTTTCCTATCGTTCCTAGATGATTTTAAACGTTATATTCGTGGTAAACTGTGCATACGAAACCGTGTGTCGTGACGCCAGTTCTCTCGGACGCGTATTTACCGAGTTAACTTCCGGCGAGACGCGTAGGTATCGCAGGAACGATAAAATTGCTAAGTACCCGCGCCGTGTCGGTTAGACGGTTCGCGGTAAGAGTAAACTTTTTTCCTATCGTTCCTAGATGATTTTAAACGTTATATTCGTGGTAAACTGTGCATACGAAACCGTGTGTCGTGACGCCAGTTCTCTCGGACGCGTATTTACCGAGTTATAAGCGAGTTAACTTCCGGCGAGTCGCTTAGGTATCGCTGGAACGATAAATTGCTAAGTACCGCGCCGTGTCGGTTAGACGGTTCGCGGTAAGAGTAAACTTTTTTCCTATCGTTCCTAGATGATTTTAAACGTTATATTCGTGGTAAACTGTGCATACGAAACCGTGTGTCGTGACGCCAGTTCTCTCGGACGCGTATTTACCGAGTTAACTTCCGGCGAGTCGCTTAGGTATCGCTGGAACGATAAAATTGCTAAGTACCGCGCCGTGTCGGTTAGACGGTTCGCGGTAAGAGTAAACTTTTTTCCTATCGTTCCTAGATGATTTTAAACGTTATATTCGTGGTAAACTGTGCATACGAAACCGTGTGTCGTGACGCCAGTTCTCTCGGACGCGTATTTACCGAGTTAACTTCCGGCGAGTCGCTAGGTATCGCTGGAACGATAAAATTGCTAAGTACCGCGCCGTGTCGGTTAGACGGTTCGCGGTAAGAGTAAACTTTTTTCCTATCGTTCCTAGATGATTTTAAACGTTATATTCGTGGTAAACTGTGCATACGAAACCGTGTGTCGTGACGCCAGTTCTCTCGGACGCGTATTTACCGAGTTAACTTCCGGCGAGTCGCTTAGGTATCGCTGGAACGATAAAATTGCTAAGTACCCGCGCCGTGTCGGTTAGACGGTTCGCGGTAAGAGTAAACTTTTTTCCTATCGTTCCTAGATGATTTTTAAACGTTATATTCGTGGTAAACTGTGCATACGAAACCGTGTGTCGTGACGGCCAGTTCTCTCGGACGCGTATTTACCGAGTTATAAGCGAGTTAACTTCCGGCGAGTCGCTTAGGTATCGCTGGAACGATAAAATTGCTAAGTACCCGCGCCGTGTCGGTTAGACGGTTCGCGGTAAGAGTAAACTTTTTTCCTATCGTTCCTAGATGATTTTAAACGTTATATTCGTGGTAAAACTGTGCATACGAAACCGTGTGTCGTGACGCCAGTTCTCTCGGACGCGTATTTACCGAGTTAACTTCCGGCGAGTCGCTTAGGTATCGCTGGAACGATAAAATTGCTAAGTACCGCGCCGTGTCGGTTAGACGGTTCGCGGTAAGAGTAAACTTTTTTCCTATCGTTCCTAGATGATTTTAAACGTTATATTCGTGGTAAACTGTGCATACGAAACCGTGTGTCGTGACGCCAGTTCTCTCGGACGCGTATTTACCGAGTAACTTCCGGCGAGTCGCTTAGGTATCGCTGGAACGATAAAATTGCTAAGTACCGCGCCGTGTCGGTTAGACGGTTCGCGGTAAGAGTAAACTTTTTTCCTATCGTTCCTAGATGATTTTAAACGATATATTCGTGGTAAACTGTGCATACGAAACCGTGTGTCGTGACGCCAGTTCTCTCGGACGCGTATTTACCGAGTTAACTTCCGGCGAGGCGCTTAGGTATCGCTGGAACGATAAAATTGCTAAGTACCGCGCCGTGTCGGTTAGACGGTTCGCGGTAAGAGTAAACTTTTTTCCTATCGTTCCTAGATGATTTTAAAACGTTATATTCGTGGTAAACTGTGCATACGAAACCGTGTGTCGTGACGCCAGTTCTCTCGGACGCGTATTTACCGAGTTAACTTCCGGCGAGTCGCTTAGGTATCGCTGGAACGATAAAATTGCTAAGTACCAGCGCCGTGTCGGTTAGACGGTTCGCGGTAAGAGTAAACTTTTTTCCTATCGTTCCTAGATGATTTTAAACGTTATATTCGTGGTAAACTGTGCATACGAAACCGTGTGTCGTGACGCCAGTTCTCTCGGACGCGTATTTACCGAGTTAACTTCCGGCGAGTCGCTTAGGTATCGCTGGAACGATAAAATTGCTAAGTACCCCGCCGTGTCGGTTAGACGGTTCGCGGTAAGAGTAAACTTTTTTACTATCGTTCCTAGATGATTTTAAACGTTATATTCGTGGTAAACTGTGCATACGAAACCGTGTGTCGTGACGCCAGTTCTCTCGGACGCGTATTTACCGAGTTAACTTCCGGCGAGTCGCTTAGGTATCGCTGGAACGATAAAATTGCTAAGTACCGCGCCGTGTCGGTTAGACGGTTCGCGGTAAGAGTAAACTTTTTTCCTATCGTTCCTAGATGATTTTAAACGTTATATTCGTTGTAAACTGTGCATACGAAACCGTGTGTCGTGACGCCAGTTCTCTCGGACGCGTATTTACCGAGTTATAAGCGAGTTAACTTCCGGCGAGTCGCTTAGGTATCGCTGGAACGATAAAATTGCTAAGTACCAGCGCCGTGTCGGTTAGACGGTTCGCGGTAAGAGTAAACTTTTTTCCTATCGTTCCTAGATGATTTTAAACGTTATATTCGTGGTAAACTGTGCATACGAAACCGTGTGTCGTGACGCCAGTTCTCTCGGACGCGTATTTACCGAGTTAACTTCCGGCGAGTCGCTTAGGTATCGCTGGAACGATAAAATTGCTAAGTACCGCGCCGTGTCGGTTAGACGGTTCGCGGTAAGAGTAAACTTTTTTCCTATCGTTCCTAGATGATTTTAAACGTTATATTCGTGGTAAACTGTGCATACGAATACGTGTGTCGTGACGCCAGTTCTCTCGGACGCGTATTTACCGAGTTAACTTCCGGCGAGTCGCTTAAGGTATCGCTGGAACGATAAAATTGCTAAGTACCCGCGCCGTGTCGGTTAGACGGTTCGCGGTAAGAGTAAACTTTTTTCCTATCGTTCCTAGATGATTTTAAAACGTTATATTCGTGGTAAACTGTGCATACGAAACCGTGTGTCGTGACGCCAGTTCTCTCGGACGCGTATTTACCGAGTTATAAGCGAGTTAACTTCCGGCGAGTCGCTTAGGTAATCGCTGGAACGATAAAATTGCTAAGTACCCGCGCCGTGTCGGTTAGACGGTTCGCGGTAAGAGTAAACTTTTTTCCTATCGTTCCTAGATGATTTTAAACGTTATATCGTGGTAAACTGTGCATACGAAACCGTGTGTCGTGACGCCAGTTCTCTCGGACGCGTATTTACCGAGTTATAAGCGAGTTAACTTCGGCGAGTCGCTTAGGTATCGCTGGAACGATAAAATTGCTAAGTACCCGCGCCGTGTCGGTTAGACGGTTCGCGGTAAGAGTAAACTTTTTTCCTATCGTTCCTAGATGATTTTAAACGTTATATTCGTGGTAAACTGTGCATACGAAACCGTGTGTCGTGACGCCAGTTCTCTCGGACGCGTATTTACCGAGTTATAAGCGAGTTAACTTCCGGCGAGTCGCTTAGGTATCGCTGGAACGATAAAATTGCTAAGTACCAGCGCCGTGTCGGTTAGACGGTTCGCGGTAAGAGTAAACTTTTTTCCTATCGTTCCTAGATGATTTTAAACGTTATATTCGTGGTAAACTGTGCATTACGAAACCGTGTGTCGTGACGCCAGTTCTCTCGGACGCGTATTTACCGAGTTAACTTCCGGCGAGTCGCTTAGGTATCGCTGGAACGATAAAATTGCTAAGTACCGCGCCGTGTCGGGTAGACGGTTCGCGGTAAGAGTAAACTTTTTTCCTATCGTTCCTAGATGATTTTAAACGTTATATTCGTGGTAAACTGTGCATACGAAACCGTGTGTCGTGACGCCAGTTCTCTCGGACGCGTATTTACCGAGTTATAAGCGAGTTAACTTCCGGCGAGTCGCTTAGGTATCGCTGGAACGATAAAATTGCTAAGTACCGCGCCGTGTCGGTTAGACGGTTCGCGGTAAGAGTAAACTTTTTTCCTATCGTTCCTAGATGATTTTAAACGTTATATTCGTGGTAAACTGTGCATACGAAACCGTGTGTCGTGACGCCAGTTCTCTCGGACGCGTATTTACCGAGTTAACTTCCGGCGAGTCGCTTAGGTATCGCTGGAACGATAAAATTGCTAAGTACCGCGCCGTGTCGGTTAGACGGTTCGCGGTAAGAGTAAACT
>CAKAJI010000520.1:0-31354 GCA_916610255.1 Lasioglossum lativentre
ATGATGCACTGCATATTACGTTATACTATAAGGTATTTTCAATGATAAACTACTATATATTATAAGGTATTTTCAATGATACACTGCATATTACGTTATATTATAAGGTATTTTCAAAGATACACTACAAATAACGATATATTATAAGGTATTTTCAATGATACACTGCATATTACGTTATATGAGAAGGTATTTTCATTGATACACTACAAATTACGATATATTATAAGGTATTTTCATTGATACACTGCATATTACGTTATATGGGAAGGTATTTTCAATGATACACTGCATATTACGTTATATTATAAGGTATTTTCAATGATACACTGCATATTACGTTATATGAGAAGGTATTTTCATTGATACACTACAAATTACGATATATTATAAGGTATTTTCAATGATACACTGCATATTACGTTATATGGGAAGGTATTTTCAATGATACACTGCATATTACGTTATATTATAAGGTATTTTCAATGATACACTGCATATTACGTTATATTATAAGGTATTTTCAATGATACACTGCATATTACGTTATATTATAAGGTATTTTCAATGATACACTGCATATTACGTTATATTATAAGGTATTTTCAATGATACACTGCATATTACGTTATATTATAAGGTATTTTCAATGATAAACTACTACGTATTATAAGGTATTTTCAATGATACACTGCATATTGCGTTATATTATAAGGTATTTTCATTGATAGACTAGAATTAACATATATTCTAAGGTATTTTCAATGATACACTGCATATTACGTTATATTATAAGGTATTTTCATTGATAGACAAGAATTACCATATATTCTAAGGTATTTTCAATGATACACTGCATATTACGTTATATGGGAAGGTATTTTCAATGATACACTGCATATTACGTTATATTATAAGGTATTTTCAATGATACACTGCATATTACGTTATATTATAAGGTATTTTCAATGATAAACTACTACGTATTATAAGGTATTCTCAATGATACACTGCATATTACGTTATATTATAAGGTATTTTCAATGATACACTACTACGTATTATAAGGTATTTTCAATGATACACTGCATATTACGTTATATTATAAGGTATTTTCAATGATACACTGCATATTACGTTATATTATAAGGTATTTTCAATGATAAACTACTACGTATTATAAGGTATTTTCAATGATACACTGCATATTGCGTTATATTATAAGGTATTTTCATTGATAGACAAGAATTACAATATATTCTAAGGTATTTTCAATCATACACTGCATATTACGTTATATGGGAAGGTATTTTCAATGATACACTGCATATTACGTTATATTATAAGGTATTTTCAATGATACACTGCATATTACGTTATATTATAAGGTATTTTCAATGATAAACTACTACGTATTATAAGGTATTTTCAATGATACACTGCATATTACGTTATATTATAAGGTATTTTCAATGATACACTGCATATTACGTTATATTATAAGGTATTTTCAATGATACACTGCATATTACGTTATATTATAAGGTATTTTCAATGATAAACTACTACGTATTATAAGGTATTTTCAATGATACACTGCATATTGCGTTATATTATAAGGTATTTTCATTGATAGACTAGAATTACCATATATTCTAAGGTATTTTCAATGATACACTGCATATTACGTTATATTATAAGGTATTTTCATTGATAGACAAGAATTACAATATATTCTAAGGTATTTTCAATCATACACTGCATATTACGTTATATGGGAAGGTATTTTCAATGATACACTGCATATTACGTTATATTATAAGGTATTTTCAATGATACACTGCATATTACGTTATATTATAAGGTATTTTCAATGATACACTGCATATTACGTTATATTATAAGGTATTCTCAATGATACACTGCATATTACGTTATATTATAAGGTATTTTCAATGATAAACTACTACGTATTATAAGGTATTTTCAATGATACACTGCATATTACGTTATATTATAAGGTATTTTCAATGATGCACTGCATATTACGTTATACTATAAGGTATTTTCAATGATAAACTACTATATATTATAAGGTATTTTCAATGATACACTGCATATTACGTTATATTATAAGGTATTTTCAAAGATACACTACAAATAACGATATATTATAAGGTATTTTCAATGATACACTGCATATTACGTTATATGAGAAGGTATTTTCATTGATACACTACAAATTACGATATATTATAAGGTATTTTCATTGATACACTGCATATTACGTTATATGGGAAGGTATTTTCAATGATACACTGCATATTACGTTATATTATAAGGTATTTTCAATGATACACTGCATATTACGTTATATGAGAAGGTATTTTCATTGATACACTACAAATTACGATATATTATAAGGTATTTTCAATGATACACTGCATATTACGTTATATGGAAGGTATTTTCAATGATACACTGCATATTACGTTATATTATAAGGTATTTTCAATGATACACTGCATATTACGTTATATTATAAGGTATTTTCAATGATACACTGCATATTACGTTATATTATAAGGTATTTTCAATGATACACTGCATATTACGTTATATTATAAGGTATTTTCAATGATACACTGCATATTACGTTATATTATAAGGTATTTTCAATGATAAACTACTACGTATTATAAGGTATTTTCAATGATACACTGCATATTGCGTTATATTATAAGGTATTTTCATTGATAGACTAGAATTAACATATATTCTAAGGTATTTTCAATGATACACTGCATATTACGTTATATTATAAGGTATTTTCATTGATAGACAAGAATTACCATATATTCTAAGGTATTTTCAATGATACACTGCATATTACGTTATATGGGAAGGTATTTTCAATGATACACTGCATATTACGTTATATTATAAGGTATTTTCAATGATACACTGCATATTACGTTATATTATAAGGTATTTTCAATGATAAACTACTACGTATTATAAGGTATTCTCAATGATACACTGCATATTACGTTATATTATAAGGTATTTTCAATGATACACTACTACGTATTATAAGGTATTTTCAATGATACACTGCATATTACGTTATATTATAAGGTATTTTCAATGATACACTGCATATTGCGTTATATTATAAGGTATTTTCATTGATAGACTAGAATTACCATATATTCTAAGGTATTTTCAATGATACACTGCATATTACGTTATATTATAAGGTATTTTCATTGATAGACAAGAATTACCATATATTATAAGATATTTTCAATCATACACTGCATATTACGTTATATGGGAAGGTATTTTCAATGATACACTGCATATTACGTTATATTATAAGGTATTTTCAATGATACACTGCATATTACGTTATATTATAAGGTATTTTCAATGATACACTGCATATTACGGTATATTATAAGGTATTCTCAATGATACACTGCATATTACGTTATATTATAAGGTATTTTCAATGATAAACTACTACGTATTATAAGGTATTTTCAATGATACACTGCATATTACGTTATATTATAAGGTATTTTCAATGATACACTGCATATTACGTTATATTATAAGGTATTTTCAATGATACACTGCATATTACGTTATATGGGAAGGTATTTTCAATGATACACTGCATATTACGTTATATTATAAGGTATTTTCAATGATAAACTACTACGTATTATAAGGTATTTTCAATGATACACTGCATATTACGTTATATTATAAGGTATTTTCAATGATACACTGCATATTACGTTATATTATAAGGTATTTTCAATGATACACTGCATATTACGTTATATGGGAAGGTATTTTCAATGATACACTGCATATTACGTTATATTATAAGGTATTTTCAATGATAAACTACTACGTATTATAAGGTATTCTCAATGATACACTGCATATTACGTTATATTATAAGGTATTTTCAATGATAAACTACTACGTATTATAAGGTATTTTCAATGATACACTGCATATTACGTTATATTATAAGGTATTTTCAATGATACACTGCATATTACGTTATATTATAAGGTATTTTCAATGATACACTGCATATTACGTTATATTCTAAGGTATTTTCAATGATACACTGCATATTACGTTATATTATAAGGTATTTTCAATGATACACTGCATATTACGTTATATTATAAGGTATTTTCAATGATAAACTACTACGTATTATAAGGTATTTTCAATGATACACTGCATATTGCGTTATATTATAAGGTATTTTCATTGATAGACTAGAATTACCATATATTCTAAGGTATTTTCAATGATACACTGCATATTACGTTATATTATAAGGTATTTTCATTGATAGACAAGAATTACCATATATTCTAAGGTATTTTCAATGATACACTGCATATTACGTTATATGGGAAGGTATTTTCAATGATACACTGCATATTACGTTATATTATAAGGTATTTTCAATGATACACTGCATATTACGTTATATTATAAGGTATTTTCAATGATACACTGCATATTACGTTATATTATAAGGTATTTTCAATGATACACTGCATATTACGTTATATTATAAGGTATTTTCAATGATACACTGCATATTACGTTATATTATAAGGTATTTTCAATGATAAACTACTACGTATTATAAGGTATTTTCAATGATACACTGCATATTGCGTTATATTATAAGGTATTTTCATTGATAGACTAGAATTAACATATATTCTAAGGTATTTTCAATGATACACTGCATATTACGTTATATTATAAGGTATTTTCATTGATAGACAAGAATTACCATATATTCTAAGGTATTTTCAATGATACACTGCATATTACGTTATATGGGAAGGTATTTTCAATGATACACTGCATATTACGTTATATTATAAGGTATTTTCAATGATACACTGCATATTACGTTATATTATAAGGTATTTTCAATGATAAACTACTACGTATTATAAGGTATTCTCAATGATACACTGCATATTACGTTATATTATAAGGTATTTTCAATGATACACTACTACGTATTATAAGGTATTTTCAATGATACACTGCATATTACGTTATATTATAAGGTATTTTCAATGATACACTGCATATTACGTTATATTATAAGGTATTTTCAATGATAAACTACTACGTATTATAAGGTATTTTCAATGATACACTGCATATTGCGTTATATTATAAGGTATTTTCATTGATAGACTAGAATTACCATATATTCTAAGGTATTTTCAATGATACACTGCATATTACGTTATATTATAAGGTATTTTCATTGATAGACAAGAATTACCATATATTATAAGATATTTTCAATCATACACTGCATATTACGTTATATGGGAAGGTATTTTCAATGATACACTGCATATTACGTTATATTATAAGGTATTTTCAATGATACACTGCATATTACGTTATATTATAAGGTATTTTCAATGATACACTGCATATTACGGTATATTATAAGGTATTCTCAATGATACACTGCATATTACGTTATATTATAAGGTATTTTCAATGATAAACTACTACGTATTATAAGGTATTTTCAATGATACACTGCATATTACGTTATATTATAAGGTATTTTCAATGATACACTGCATATTACGTTATATTATAAGGTATTTTCAATGATACACTGCATATTACGTTATATGGGAAGGTATTTTCAATGATACACTGCATATTACGTTATATTATAAGGTATTTTCAATGATAAACTACTACGTATTATAAGGTATTTTCAATGATACACTGCATATTACGTTATATTATAAGGTATTTTCAATGATACACTGCATATTACGTTATATTATAAGGTATTTTCAATGATACACTGCATATTACGTTATATGGGAAGGTATTTTCAATGATACACTGCATATTACGTTATATTATAAGGTATTTTCAATGATAAACTACTACGTATTATAAGGTATTCTCAATGATACACTGCATATTACGTTATATTATAAGGTATTTTCAATGATAAACTACTACGTATTATAAGGTATTTTCAATGATACACTGCATATTACGTTATATTATAAGGTATTTTCAATGATACACTGCATATTACGTTATATTATAAGGTATTTTCAATGATACACTGCATATTACGTTATATTCTAAGGTATTTTCAATGATACACTGCATATTACGTTATATTATAAGGTATTTTCAATGATACACTGCATATTACGTTATATTATAAGGTATTTTCAATGATAAACTACTACGTATTATAAGGTATTTTCAATGATACACTGCATATTGCGTTATATTATAAGGTATTTTCATTGATAGACTAGAATTACCATATATTCTAAGGTATTTTCAATGATACACTGCATATTACGTTATATTATAAGGTATTTTCATTGATAGACAAGAATTACCATATATTCTAAGGTATTTTCAATGATACACTGCATATTACGTTATATGGGAAGGTATTTTCAATGATACACTGCATATTACGTTATATTATAAGGTATTTTCAATGATACACTGCATATTACGTTATATTATAAGGTATTTTCAATGATAAACTACTACGAATTATAAGGTATTCTCAATGATACACTGCATATTACGTTATATTATAAGGTATTTTCAATGATAAACTACTACGTATTATAAGGTATTTTCAATCATACACTGCATATTACGTTATATGGGAAGGTATTTTCAATGATACACTGCATATTACGTTATATTATAAGGTATTTTCAATGATACACTGCATATTACGTTATATTATAAGGTATTTTCAATGATACACTGCATATTACGTTATATTATAAGGTATTCTCAATGATACACTGCATATTACGTTATATTATAAGGTATTTTCAATGATAAACTACTACGTATTATAAGGTATTTTCAATGATACACTGCATATTACGTTATATTATAAGGTATTTTCAATGATGCACTGCATATTACGTTATACTATAAGGTATTTTCAATGATAAACTACTATATATTATAAGGTATTTTCAATGATACACTGCATATTACGTTATATTATAAGGTATTTTCAAAGATACACTACAAATAACGATATATTATAAGGTATTTTCAATGATACACTGCATATTACGTTATATGAGAAGGTATTTTCATTGATACACTACAAATTACGATATATTATAAGGTATTTTCATTGATACACTGCATATTACGTTATATGGGAAGGTATTTTCAATGATACACTGCATATTACGTTATATTATAAGGTATTTTCAATGATACACTGCATATTACGTTATATGAGAAGGTATTTTCATTGATACACTACAAATTACGATATATTATAAGGTATTTTCAATGATACACTGCATATTACGTTATATGGGAAGGTATTTTCAATGATACACTGCATATTACGTTATATTATAAGGTATTTTCAATGATACACTGCATATTACGTTATATTATAAGGTATTTTCAATGATACACTGCATATTACGTTATATTATAAGGTATTTTCAATGATACACTGCATATTACGTTATATTATAAGGTATTTTCAATGATACACTGCATATTACGTTATATTATAAGGTATTTTCAATGATAAACTACTACGTATTATAAGGTATTTTCAATGATACACTGCATATTGCGTTATATTATAAGGTATTTTCATTGATAGACTAGAATTAACATATATTCTAAGGTATTTTCAATGATACACTGCATATTACGTTATATTATAAGGTATTTTCATTGATAGAAAAGAATTACCATATATTCTAAGGTATTTTCAATGATACACTGCATATTACGTTATATGGGAAGGTATTTTCAATGATACACTGCATATTACGTTATATTATAAGGTATTTTCAATGATACACTGCATATTACGTTATATTATAAGGTATTTTCAATGATAAACTACTACGTATTATAAGATATTCTCAATGATACACTGCATATTACGTTATATTATAAGGTATTTTCAATGATACACTACTACGTATTATAAGGTATTTTCAATGATACACTGCATATTACGTTATATTATAAGGTATTTTCAATGATACACTGCATATTACGTTATATTATAAGGTATTTTCAATGATAAACTACTACGTATTATAAGGTATTTTCAATGATACACTGCATATTGCGTTATATTATAAGGTATTTTCATTGATAGACTAGAATTACCATATATTCTAAGGTATTTTCAATGATACACTGCATATTACGTTATATTATAAGGTATTTTCATTGATAGACAAGAATTACCATATATTATAAGATATTTTCAATCATACACTGCATATTACGTTATATGGGAAGGTATTTTCAATGATACACTGCATATTACGTTATATTATAAGGTATTTTCAATGATACACTGCATATTACGTTATATTATAAGGTATTTTCAATGATAAACTACTACGTATTATAAGATATTCTCAATGATACACTGCATATTACGTTATATTATAAGGTATTTTCAATGATACACTACTACGTATTATAAGGTATTTTCAATGATACACTGCATATTACGTTATATTATAAGGTATTTTCAATGATACACTGCATATTACGTTATATTATAAGGTATTTTCAATGATAAACTACTACGAATTATAAGGTATTCTCAATGATACACTGCATATTACGTTATATTATAAGGTATTTTCAATGATAAACTACTACGTATTATAAGGTATTTTCAATGATACACTGCATATTACGTTATATTATAAGGTATTTTCAATGATACACTGCATATTACGTTATATTATAAGGTATTTTCAATGATACACTGCATATTACGTTATATTATAAGGTATTTTCAATGATAAACTACTACGTATTATAAGGTATTTTCAATGATACACTGCATATTGCGTTATATTATAAGGTATTTTCATTGATAGACTAGAATTAACATATATTCTAAGGTATTTTCAATGATACACTGCATATTACGTTATATTATAAGGTATTTTCATTGATAGACAAGAATTACCATATATTCTAAGGTATTTTCAATCATACACTGCATATTACGTTATATGGGAAGGTATTTTCAATGATACACTGCATATTACGTTATATTATAAGGTATTTTCAATGATACACTGCATATTACGTTATATTATAAGGTATTTTCAATGATACACTGCATATTACGTTATATTATAAGGTATTTTCAATGATACACTGCATATTACGTTATATTATAAGGTATTTTCAATGATAAACTACTACGTATTATAAGGTATTTTCAATGATACACTGCATATTACGTTATATTATAAGGTATTTTCAATGATAAACTACTACGTATTATAAGGTATTCTCAATGATACACTGCATATTACGTTATATTATAAGGTATTTTCAATGATACACTGCATATTACGTTATATTATAAGGTATTTTCAATGATACACTGCATATTACGTTATATTATAAGGTATTTTCATTGATAGACAAGAATTACCATATATTCTAAGGTATTTTCAATCATACACTGCATATTACGTTATATGGGAAGGTATTTTCAATGATACACTGCATATTACGTTATATTATAAGGTATTTTCAATGATACACTGCATATTACGTTATATTATAAGGTATTTTCAATGATACACTGCATATTACGTTATATTATAAGGTATTCTCAATGATACACTGCATATTACGTTATATTATAAGGTATTTTCAATGATAAACTACTACGTATTATAAGGTATTTTCAATGATACACTGCATATTACGTTATATTATAAGGTATTTTCAATGATACACTGCATATTACGTTATATTATAAGGTATTTTCAATGATACACTGCATATTACGTTATATTATAAGGTATTTTCAATGATACACTGCATATTACGTTATATTATAAGGTATTTTCAATGATACACTGCATATTACGTTATATTATAAGGTATTTTCAATGATACACTGCATATTACGTTATATTATAAGGTATTTTCATTGATAGACAAGAATTACCATATATTCTAAGGTATTTTCAATGATACACTGCATATTACGTTATATGGGAAGGTATTTTCAATGATACACTGCATATTACGTTATATTATAAGGTATTTTCAATGATACACTGCATATTACGTTATATTATAAGGTATTTTCAATGATACACTGCATATTACGTTATATTATAAGGTATTCTCAATGATACACTGCATATTACGTTATATTATAAGGTATTTTCAATGATAAACTACTACGTATTATAAGGTATTTTCAATGATACACTGCATATTACGTTATATTATAAGGTATTTTCAATGATAAACTACTACGTATTATAAGGTATTCTCAATGATACACTGCATATTACGTTATATTATAAGGTATTTTCAATGATACACTGCATATTACGTTATATTATAAGGTATTTTCAATGATACACTGCATATTACGTTATATTATAAGGTATTTTCATTGATAGACAAGAATTACCATATATTCTAAGGTATTTTCAATCATACACTGCATATTACGTTATATGGGAAGGTATTTTCAATGATACACTGCATATTACGTTATATTATAAGGTATTTTCAATGATACACTGCATATTACGTTATATTATAAGGTATTTTCAATGATACACTGCATATTACGTTATATTATAAGGTATTCTCAATGATACACTGCATATTACGTTATATTATAAGGTATTTTCAATGATAAACTACTACGTATTATAAGGTATTTTCAATGATACACTGCATATTACGTTATATTATAAGGTATTTTCAATGATACACTGCATATTACGTTATATTATAAGGTATTTTCAATGATACACTGCATATTACGTTATATGGGAAGGTATTTTCAATGATACACTGCATATTACGTTATATTATAAGGTATTTTCAATGATAAACTACTACGTATTATAAGGTATTCTCAATGATACACTGCATATTACGTTATATTATAAGGTATTTTCAATGATAAACTACTACGTATTATAAGGTATTCTCAATGATACACTGCATATTACGTTATATTATAAGGTATTTTCAATGATACACTACTACGTATTATAAGGTATTTTCAATGATACACTGCATATTACGTTATATTATAAGGTATTTTCAATGATACACTGCATATTACGTTATATTATAAGGTATTTTCAATGATACACTGCATATTACGTTATATTATAAGGTATTTTCAATGATACACTGCATATTACGTTATATTATAAGGTATTTTCAATGATACACTGCATATTACGTTATATTATAAGGTATTTTCAATGATGCACTGCATATTACGTTATACTATAAGGTATTTTCAATGATAAACTACTATATATTATAAGGTATTTTCAATGATACACTGCATATTACGTTATATTATAAGGTATTTTCAAAGATACACTACAAATAACGATATATTATAAGGTATTTTCAATGATACACTGCATATTACGTTATATGAGAAGGTATTTTCATTGATACACTACAAATTACGATATATTATAAGGTATTTTCAATGATACACTGCATATTACGTTATATGGGAAGGTATTTTCAATGATACACTGCATATTACGTTATATTATAAGGTATTTTCAATGATACACTGCATATTACGTTATATGAGAAGGTATTTTCATTGATACACTACAAATTACGATATATTATAAGGTATTTTCAATGATACACTGCATATTACGTTATATGGGAAGGTATTTTCAATGATACACTGCATATTACGTTATATTATAAGGTATTTTCAATGATACACTGCATATTACGTTATATTATAAGGTATTTTCAATGATACACTGCATATTACGTTATATTATAAGGTATTTTCAATGATACACTGCATATTACGTTATATTATAAGGTATTTTCAATGATACACTGCATATTACGTTATATTATAAGGTATTTTCATTGATAGACAAGAATTACCATATATTCTAAGGTATTTTCAATCATACACTGCATATTACGTTATATGGGAAGGTATTTTCAATGATACACTGCATATTACGTTATATTATAAGGTATTTTCAATGATACACTGCATATTACGTTATATTATAAGGTATTTTCAATGATACACTGCATATTACGTTATATTATAAGGTATTTTCAATGATACACTGCATATTACGTTATATTATAAGGTATTTTCAATGATACACTGCATATTACGTTATATTATAAGGTATTTTCAATGATACACTGCATATTACGTTATATTATAAGGTATTTTCAATGATATGCTGCATGTTACGTTATATTATAAGGTATTTTCAATGATACACTGCATATTACGTTATATTATAAGGTATTTTCAATGATACTCAGCATATTACGTTATATTATAAGGTATTTTCAATGATAAACTACTATATATTATAAGGTATTTTCAATGATACACTGCATATTACGTTATATTATAAGGTATTTTCAATGATACACTGCATATTACGTTATATTATAAGGTATTTTCAATGATACACTGCATATTACGTTATATGGGAAGGTATTTTCAATGATACACTGCATATTACGTTATATTATAAGGTATTTTCAATGATAAACTACTACGTATTATAAGGTATTTTCAATGATACACTGCATATTACGTTATATTATAAGGTATTTTCAATGATACACTGCATATTACGTTATATTATAAGGTATTTTCAATGATACACTGCATATTACGTTATATGGGAAGGTATTTTCAATGATACACTGCATATTACGTTATATTATAAGGTATTTTCAATGATAAACTACTACGTATTATAAGGTATTCTCAATGATACACTGCATATTACGTTATATTATAAGGTATTTTCAATGATAAACTACTACGTATTATAAGGTATTTTCAATGATACACTGCATATTACGTTATATTATAAGGTATTTTCAATGATACACTGCATATTACGTTATATTATAAGGTATTTTCAATGATACACTGCATATTACGTTATATTATAAGGTATTTTCAATGATACACTGCATATTACGTTATATTATAATGTATTTTCAATGATACACTGCATATTACGTTATATTATAAGGTATTTTCAATGATATGCTGCATATTACGTTATATTATAAGGTATTCTCAATGATACACTGCATATTACGTTATATTATAAGGTATTTTCAATGATACACTACTACGTATTATAAGGTATTTTCAATGATACACTGCATATTACGTTATATTATAAGGTATTTTCAATGATACACTGCATATTACGTTATATTATAAGGTATTTTCAATGATAAACTACTACGTATTATAAGGTATTTTCAATGATACACTGCATATTGCCTTATATTATAAGGTATTTTCATTGATACACTACAAATTACGATATATTATAAGGTATTTTCAATGATACACTGCATATTACGTTATATGGGAAGGTATTTTCAATGATACACTGCATATTACGTTATATTATAAGGTATTTTCAATGATACACTGCATATTACGTTATATGAGAAGGTATTTTCATTGATACACTACAAATTACGATATATTATAAGGTATTTTCAATGATACACTGCATATTACGTTATATGGGAAGGTATTTTCAATGATACACTGCATATTACGTTATATTATAAGGTATTTTCAATGATACACTGCATATTACGTTATATTATAAGGTATTTTCAATGATACACTGCATATTACGTTATATTATAAGGTATTTTCAATGATACACTGCATATTACGTTATATTATAAGGTATTTTCAATGATAAACTACTACGAATTATAAGGTATTCTCAATGATACACTGCATATTACGTTATATTATAAGGTATTTTCAATGATAAACTACTACGTATTATAAGGTATTTTCAATGATACACTGCATATTACGTTATATTATAAGGTATTTTCAATGATACACTGCATATTACGTTATATTATAAGGTATTTTCAATGATACACTGCATATTACGTTATATTATAAGGTATTCTCAATGATACACTGCATATTACGTTATATTATAAGGTATTTTCAATGATACACTGCATATTACGTTATATTATAAGGTATTTTCAATGATGCACTGCATATTACGTTATACTATAAGGTATTTTCAATGATAAACTACTATATATTATAAGGTATTTTCAATGATACACTGCATATTACGTTATATTATAAGGTATTTTCAAAGATACACTACAAATAACGATATATTATAAGGTATTTTCAATGATACACTGCATATTACGTTATATGAGAAGGTATTTTCGTTGATACACTACAAATTACGATATATTATAAGGTATTTTCAATGATACACTGCATATTACGTTATATGGGAAGGTATTTTCAATGATACACTGCATATTACGTTATATTATAAGGTATTTTCAATGATACACTGCATATTACGTTATATGAGAAGGTATTTTCATTGATACACTACAAATTACGATATATTATAAGGTATTTTCAATGATACACTGCATATTACGTTATATGGGAAGGTATTTTCAATGATACACTGCATATTACGTTATATTATAAGGTATTTTCAATGATATGCTGCATGTTACGTTATATTATAAGGTATTTTCAATGATACACTGCATATTACGTTATATTATAAGGTATTTTCAATGATACTCAGCATATTACGTTATATTATAAGGTATTTTCAATGATAAACTACTATATATTATAAGGTATTTTCAATGATACACTGCATATTACGTTATATTATAAGGTATTTTCAATGATACACTGCATATTACGTTATATTATAAGGTATTTTCAATGATACACTGCATATTACGTTATATGGGAAGGTATTTTCAATGATACACTGCATATTACGTTATATTATAAGGTATTTTCAATGATAAACTACTACGTATTATAAGGTATTTTCAATGATACACTGCATATTACGTTATATTATAAGGTATTTTCAATGATAAACTACTACGTATTATAAGGTATTTTCAATGATACACTGCATATTGCCTTATATTATAAGGTATTTTCATTGATACACTACAAATTACGATATATTATAAGGTATTTTCAATGATACACTGCATATTACGTTATATGGGAAGGTATTTTCAATGATACACTGCATATTACGTTATATTATAAGGTATTTTCAATGATACACTGCATATTACGTTATATGAGAAGGTATTTTCATTGATACACTACAAATTACGATATATTATAAGGTATTTTCAATGATACACTGCATATTACGTTATATGGGAAGGTATTTTCAATGATACACTGCATATTACGTTATATTATAAGGTATTTTCAATGATACACTGCATATTACGTTATATTATAAGGTATTTTCAATGATACACTGCATATTACGTTATATTATAAGGTATTTTCAATGATACACTGCATATTACGTTATATTATAAGGTATTTTCAATGATACACTGCATATTACGTTATATTATAAGGTATTTTCAATGATAAACTACTACGAATTATAAGGTATTCTCAATGATACACTGCATATTACGTTATATTATAAGGTATTTTCAATGATAAACTACTACGTATTATAAGGTATTTTCAATGATACACTGCATATTACGTTATATTATAAGGTATTTTCAATGATACACTGCATATTACGTTATATTATAAGGTATTTTCAATGATACACTGCATATTACGTTATATTATAAGGTATTCTCAATGATACACTGCATATTACGTTATATTATAAGGTATTTTCAATGATACACTGCATATTACGTTATATTATAAGGTATTTTCAATGATGCACTGCATATTACGTTATACTATAAGGTATTTTCAATGATAAACTACTATATATTATAAGGTATTTTCAATGATACACTGCATATTACGTTATATTATAAGGTATTTTCAAAGATACACTACAAATAACGATATATTATAAGGTATTTTCAATGATACACTGCATATTACGTTATATGAGAAGGTATTTTCGTTGATACACTACAAATTACGATATATTATAAGGTATTTTCAATGATACACTGCATATTACGTTATATGGGAAGGTATTTTCAATGATACACTGCATATTACGTTATATTATAAGGTATTTTCAATGATACACTGCATATTACGTTATATGAGAAGGTATTTTCATTGATACACTACAAATTACGATATATTATAAGGTATTTTCAATGATACACTGCATATTACGTTATATGGGAAGGTATTTTCAATGATACACTGCATATTACGTTATATTATAAGGTATTTTCAATGATATGCTGCATGTTACGTTATATTATAAGGTATTTTCAATGATACACTGCATATTACGTTATATTATAAGGTATTTTCAATGATAATCAGCATATTACGTTATATTATACGGTATTTTCAATGATAAACTACTATATATTATAAGGTATTTTCAATGATACACTGCATATTACGTTATATTATAAGGTATTTTCAATGATACACTGCATATTACGTTATATTATAAGGTATTTTCAATGATACACTGCATATTACGTTATATGGGAAGGTATTTTCAATGATACACTGCATATTACGTTATATTATAAGGTATTTTCAATGATAAACTACTACGTATTATAAGGTATTTTCAATGATACACTGCATATTACGTTATATTATAAGGTATTTTCAATGATACACTGCATATTACGTTATATTATAAGGTATTTTCAATGATACACTGCATATTACGTTATATGGGAAGGTATTTTCAATGATACACTGCATATTACGTTATATTATAAGGTATTTTCAATGATAAACTACTACGTATTATAAGGTATTTTCAATGATACACTGCATATTACGTTATATTATAAGGTATTTTCAATGATACACTGCATATTACGTTATATTATAAGGTATTTTCAATGATACACTGCATATTACGTTATATTATAAGGTATTTTCAATGATACACTGCATATTACGTTATATTATAATGTATTTTCAATGATACACTGCATATTACGTTATATTATAAGGTATTTTCAATGATATGCTGCATATTACGTTATATTATAAGGTATTCTCAATGATACACTGCATATTACGTTATATTATAAGGTATTTTCAATGATACACTACTACGTATTATAAGGTATTTTCAATGATACACTGCATATTACGTTATATTATAAGGTATTTTCAATGATACACTGCATATTACGTTATATTATAAGGTATTTTCAATGATAAACTACTACGTATTATAAGGTATTTTCAATGATACACTGCATATTGCCTTATATTATAAGGTATTTTCATTGATACACTACAAATTACGATATATTATAAGGTATTTTCAATGATACACTGCATATTACGTTATATTATAAGGTATTTTCAATGATACACTGCATATTACGTTATATTATAAGGTATTTTCAATGATACACTGCATATTACGTTATATTATAAGGTATTTTCAATGATAAACTACTACGAATTATAAGGTATTCTCAATGATACACTGCATATTACGTTATATTATAAGGTATTTTCAATGATAAACTACTACGTATTATAAGGTATTTTCAATGATACACTGCATATTACGTTATATTATAAGGTATTTTCAATGATACACTGCATATTACGTTATATTATAAGGTATTTTCAATGATACACTGCATATTACGTTACATTATAAGGTATTTTCAATGATACACTGCATATTACGTTATATTATAAGGTATTTTCAATGATACACTGCATATTACGTTATATGGGAAGGTATTTTCAATGATACACTGCATATTACGTTATATTATAAGGTATTTTCAATGATAAACTACTACGTATTATAAGGTATTCTCAATGATACACTGCATATTACGTTATATTATAAGGTATTTTCAATGATAAACTACTACGTATTATAAGGTATTCTCAATGATACACTGCATATTACGTTATATTATAAGGTATTTTCAATGATACACTACTACGTATTATAAGGTATTTTCAATGATACACTGCATATTACGTTATATTATAAGGTATTTTCAATGATACACTGCATATTACGTTATATTATAAGGTATTTTCAATGATACACTGCATATTACGTTATATTATAAGGTATTTTCAATGATACACTGCATATTACGTTATATTATAAGGTATTTTCAATGATATGCTGCATGTTACGTTATATTATAAGGTATTTTCAATGATACACTGCATATTACGTTATATTATAAGGTATTTTCAATGATACTCAGCATATTACGTTATATTATAAGGTATTTTCAATGATAAACTACTATATATTATAAGGTATTTTCAATGATACACTGCATATTACGTTATATTATAAGGTATTTTCAATGATACACTGCATATTACGTTATATTATAAGGTATTTTCAATGATACACTGCATATTACGTTATATGGGAAGGTATTTTCAATGATACACTGCATATTACGTTATATTATAAGGTATTTTCAATGATAAACTACTACGTATTATAAGGTATTTTCAATGATACACTGCATATTACGTTATATTATAAGGTATTTTCAATGATACACTGCATATTACGTTATATTATAAGGTATTTTCAATGATACACTGCATATTACGTTATATGGGAAGGTATTTTCAATGATACACTGCATATTACGTTATATTATAAGGTATTTTCAATGATAAACTACTACGTATTATAAGGTATTCTCAATGATACACTGCATATTACGTTATATTATAAGGTATTTTCAATGATAAACTACTACGTATTATAAGGTATTTTCAATGATACACTGCATATTACGTTATATTATAAGGTATTTTCAATGATACACTGCATATTACGTTATATTATAAGGTATTTTCAATGATACACTGCATATTACGTTATATTATAAGGTATTTTCAATGATACACTGCATATTACGTTATATTATAATGTATTTTCAATGATACACTGCATATTACGTTATATTATAAGGTATTTTCAATGATATGCTGCATATTACGTTATATTATAAGGTATTCTCAATGATACACTGCATATTACGTTATATTATAAGGTATTTTCAATGATACACTACTACGTATTATAAGGTATTTTCAATGATACACTGCATATTACGTTATATTATAAGGTATTTTCAATGATACACTGCATATTACGTTATATTATAAGGTATTTTCAATGATACACTGCATATTACGTTATATTATAAGGTATTTTCAATGATACACTGCATATTACGTTATATTATAAGGTATTTTCAATGATATGCTGCATGTTACGTTATATTATAAGGTATTTTCAATGATACACTGCATATTACGTTATATTATAAGGTATTTTCAATGATACTCAGCATATTACGTTATATTATAAGGTATTTTCAATGATAAACTACTATATATTATAAGGTATTTTCAATGATACACTGCATATTACGTTATATTATAAGGTATTTTCAATGATACACTGCATATTACGTTATATTATAAGGTATTTTCAATGATACACTGCATATTACGTTATATGGGAAGGTATTTTCAATGATACACTGCATATTACGTTATATTATAAGGTATTTTCAATGATAAACTACTACGTATTATAAGGTATTTTCAATGATACACTGCATATTACGTTATATTATAAGGTATTTTCAATGATACACTGCATATTACGTTATATTATAAGGTATTTTCAATGATACACTGCATATTACGTTATATGGGAAGGTATTTTCATTGATAGACAAGAATTACCATATATTCTAAGGTATTTTCAATGATACACTGCATATTACGTTATATGGGAAGGTATTTTCAATGATACACTGCATATTACGTTATATTATAAGGTATTTTCAATGATACACTGCATATTACGTTATATTATAAGGTATTTTCAATGATACACTGCATATTACGTTATATTATAAGGTATTCTCAATGATACACTGCATATTACGTTATATTATAAGGTATTTTCAATGATAAACTACTACGTATTATAAGGTATTTTCAATGATACACTGCATATTACGTTATATTATAAGGTATTTTCAATGATAAACTACTACGTATTATAAGGTATTCTCAATGATACACTGCATATTACGTTATATTATAAGGTATTTTCAATGATACACTGCATATTACGTTATATTATAAGGTATTTTCAATGATACACTGCATATTACGTTATATTATAAGGTATTTTCATTGATAGACAAGAATTACCATATATTCTAAGGTATTTTCAATCATACACTGCATATTACGTTATATGGGAAGGTATTTTCAATGATACACTGCATATTACGTTATATTATAAGGTATTTTCAATGATACACTGCATATTACGTTATATTATAAGGTATTTTCAATGATACACTGCATATTACGTTATATTATAAGGTATTTTCAATGATACACTGCATATTACGTTATATTATAAGGTATTTTCAATGATAAACTACTACGTATTATAAGGTATTTTCAATGATACACTGCATATTACGTTATATTATAAGGTATTTTCAATGATACACTGCATATTACGTTATATTATAAGGTATTTTCAATGATACACTGCATATTACGTTATATGGGAAGGTATTTTCAATGATACACTGCATATTACGTTATATTATAAGGTATTTTCAATGATAAACTACTACGTATTATAAGGTATTCTCAATGATACACTGCATATTACGTTATATTATAAGGTATTTTCAATGATAAACTACTACGTATTATAAGGTATTCTCAATGATACACTGCATATTACGTTATATTATAAGGTATTTTCAATGATACACTACTACGTATTATAAGGTATTTTCAATGATACACTGCATATTACGTTATATTATAAGGTATTTTCAATGATACACTGCATATTACGTTATATTATAAGGTATTTTCAATGATACACTGCATATTACGTTATATTATAAGGTATTTTCAATGATACACTGCATATTACGTTATATTATAAGGTATTTTCAATGATACACTGCATATTACGTTATATTATAAGGTATTTTCAATGATGCACTGCATATTACGTTATACTATAAGGTATTTTCAATGATAAACTACTATATATTATAAGGTATTTTCAATGATACACTGCATATTACGTTATATTATAAGGTATTTTCAAAGATACACTACAAATAACGATATATTATAAGGTATTTTCAATGATACACTGCATATTACGTTATATGAGAAGGTATTTTCATTGATACACTACAAATTACGATATATTATAAGGTATTTTCAATGATACACTGCATATTACGTTATATGGGAAGGTATTTTCAATGATACACTGCATATTACGTTATATTATAAGGTATTTTCAATGATACACTGCATATTACGTTATATGAGAAGGTATTTTCATTGATACACTACAAATTACGATATATTATAAGGTATTTTCAATGATACACTGCATATTACGTTATATGGGAAGGTATTTTCAATGATACACTGCATATTACGTTATATTATAAGGTATTTTCAATGATACACTGCATATTACGTTATATTATAAGGTATTTTCAATGATACACTGCATATTACGTTATATTATAAGGTATTTTCAATGATACACTGCATATTACGTTATATTATAAGGTATTTTCAATGATAAACTACTACGTATTATAAGGTATTTTCAATGATACACTGCATATTGCGTTATATTATAAGGTATTTTCATTGATAGACTAGAATTAACATATATTCTAAGGTATTTTCAATGATACACTGCATATTACGTTATATTATAAGGTATTTTCATTGATAGACAAGAATTACCATATATTCTAAGGTATTTTCAATGATACACTGCATATTACGTTATATGGGAAGGTATTTTCAATGATACACTGCATATTACGTTATATTATAAGGTATTTTCAATGATACACTGCATATTACGTTATATTATAAGGTATTTTCAATGATACACTGCATATTACGTTATATTATAAGGTATTCTCAATGATACACTGCATATTACGTTATATTATAAGGTATTTTCAATGATAAACTACTACGTATTATAAGGTATTTTCAATGATACACTGCATATTACGTTATATTATAAGGTATTTTCAATGATAAACTACTACGTATTATAAGGTATTCTCAATGATACACTGCATATTACGTTATATTATAAGGTATTTTCAATGATACACTGCATATTACGTTATATTATAAGGTATTTTCAATGATACACTGCATATTACGTTATATTATAAGGTATTCTTCATTGATAGACTAGAATTACCATATATTCTAAGGTATTTTCAATCATACACTGCATATTACGTTATATGGGAAGGTATTTTCAATGATACACTGCATATTACGTTATATTATAAGGTATTTTCAATGATACACTGCATATTACGTTATATTATAAGGTATTTTCAATGATACACTGCATATTACGTTATATTATAAGGTATTTTCAATGATACACTGCATATTACGTTATATTATAAGGTATTTTCAATGATACACTGCATATTACGTTATATTATAAGGTATTTTCAATGATACACTGCATATTACGTTATATTATAAGGTATTTTCAATGATATGCTGCATGTTACGTTATATTATAAGGTATTTTCAATGATACACTGCATATTACGTTATATTATAAGGTATTTTCAATGATACTCAGCATATTACGTTATATTATAAGGTATTTTCAATGATAAACTACTATATATTATAAGGTATTTTCAATGATACACTGCATATTACGTTATATTATAAGGTATTTTCAATGATACACTGCATATTACGTTATATTATGAGGTATTTTCAATGATACACTGCATATTACGTTATATTATAAGGTATTTTCAATGATAAACTACTACGTATTATAAGGTATTCTCAATGATACACTGCATATTACGTTATATTATAAGGTATTTTCAATGATAAACTACTACGTATTATAAGGTATTCTCAATGATACACTGCATATTACGTTATATTATAAGGTATTTTCAATGATAAACTACTACGTATTATAAGGTATTTTCAATGATACACTGCATATTACGTTATATTATAAGGTATTTTCAATGATACACTGCATATTACGTTATATTATAAGGTATTTTCAATGATACACTGCATATTACGTTATATTATAAGGTATTTTCAATGATACACTGCATATTACGTTATATTATAATGTATTTTCAATGATACACTGCATATTACGTTATATTATAAGGTATTTTCAATGATATGCTGCATATTACGTTATATTATAAGGTATTCTCAATGATACACTGCATATTACGTTATATTATAAGGTATTTTCAATGATACACTACTACGTATTATAAGGTATTTTCAATGATACACTGCATATTACGTTATATTATAAGGTATTTTCAATGATACACTGCATATTACGTTATATTATAAGGTATTTTCAATGATAAACTACTACGTATTATAAGGTATTTTCAATGATACACTGCATATTGCCATATATTATAAGGTATTTTCATTGATACACTACAAATTACGATATATTATAAGGTATTTTCAATGATACACTGCATATTACGTTATATGGGAAGGTATTTTCAATGATACACTGCATATTACGTTATATTATAAGGTATTTTCAATGATACACTGCATATTACGTTATATGAGAAGGTATTTTCATTGATACACTACAAATTACGATATATTATAAGGTATTTTCAATGATACACTGCATATTACGTTATATGGGAAGGTATTTTCAATGATATGCTGCATATTACGTTATATTATAAGGTATTCTCAATGATACACTGCATATTACGTTATATTATAAGGTATTTTCAATGATAAACTACTACGAATTATAAGGTATTCTCAATGATACACTGCATATTACGTTATATTATAAGGTATTTTCAATGATAAACTACTACGTATTATAAGGTATTTTCAATGATACACTGCATATTACGTTATATTATAAGGTATTTTCAATGATACACTGCATATTACGTTATATTATAAGGTATTTTCAATGATACACTGCATATTACGTTATATTATAAGGTATTCTCAATGATACACTGCATATTACGTTATATTATAAGGTATTTTCAATGATACACTGCATATTACGTTATATTATAAGGTATTTTCAATGATGCACTGCATATTACGTTATACTATAAGGTATTTTCAATGATAAACTACTATATATTATAAGGTATTTTCAATGATACACTGCATATTACGTTATATTATAAGGTATTTTCAAAGATACACTACAAATAACGATATATTATAAGGTATTTTCAATGATACACTGCATATTACGTTATATGAGAAGGTATTTTCGTTGATACACTACAAATTACGATATATTATAATGTATTTTCAATGATACACTGCATATTACGTTATATGGGAAGGTATTTTCAATGATACACTGCATATTACGTTATATTATAAGGTATTTTCAATGATACACTGCATATTACGTTATATGAGAAGGTATTTTCATTGATACACTACAAATTACGATATATTATAAGGTATTTTCAATGATACACTGCATATTACGTTATATGGGAAGGTATTTTCAATGATACACTGCATATTACGTTATATTATAAGGTATTTTCAATGATATGCTGCATGTTACGTTATATTATAAGGTATTTTCAATGATACACTGCATATTACGTTATATTATAAGGTATTTTCAATGATACTCAGCATATTACGTTATATTATAAGGTATTTTCAATGATAAACTACTATATATTATAAGGTATTTTCAATGATACACTGCATATTACGTTATATTATAAGGTATTTTCAATGATACACTGCATATTACGTTATATTATAAGGTATTTTCAATGATACACTGCATATTACGTTATATGGGAAGGTATTTTCAATGATACACTGCATATTACGTTATATTATAAGGTATTTTCAATGATAAACTACTACGTATTATAAGGTATTTTCAATGATACACTGCATATTACGTTATATTATAAGGTATTTTCAATGATACACTGCATATTACGTTATATTATAAGGTATTTTCAATGATACACTGCATATTACGTTATATGGGAAGGTATTTTCAATGATACACTGCATATTACGTTATATTATAAGGTATTTTCAATGATAAACTACTACGTATTATAAGGTATTTTCAATGATACACTGCATATTACGTTATATTATAAGGTATTTTCAATGATACACTGCATATTACGTTATATTATAAGGTATTTTCAATGATACACTGCATATTACGTTATATTATAAGGTATTTTCAATGATACACTGCATATTACGTTATATTATAATGTATTTTCAATGATACACTGCATATTACGTTATATTATAAGGTATTTTCAATGATATGCTGCATATTACGTTATATTATAAGGTATTCTCAATGATACACTGCATATTACGTTATATTATAAGGTATTTTCAATGATACACTACTACGTATTATAAGGTATTTTCAATGATACACTGCATATTACGTTATATTATAAGGTATTTTCAATGATACACTGCATATTGCCTTATATTATAAGGTATTTTCATTGATACACTACAAATTACGATATATTATAAGGTATTTTCAATGATACACTGCATATTACGTTATATTATAAGGTATTTTCAATGATACACTGCATATTACGTTATATTATAAGGTATTTTCAATGATACACTGCATATTACGTTATATTATAAGGTATTTTCAATGATAAACTACTACGAATTATAAGGTATTCTCAATGATACACTGCATATTACGTTATATTATAAGGTATTTTCAATGATAAACTACTACGTATTATAAGGTATTTTTAATGATACACTGCATATTACGTTATATTATAAGGTATTTTCAATGATACACTGCATATTACGTTATATTATAAGGTATTTTCAATGATACACTGCATATTACGTTACATTATAAGGTATTTTCAATGATACACTGCATATTACGTTATATTATAAGGTATTTTCAATGATACACTGCATATTACGTTATATGGGAAGGTATTTTCAATGATACACTGCATATTACGTTATATTATAAGGTATTTTCAATGATAAACTACTACGTATTATAAGGTATTCTCAATGATACACTGCATATTACGTTATATTATAAGGTATTTTCAATGATAAACTACTACGTATTATAAGGTATTCTCAATGATACACTGCATATTACGTTATATTATAAGGTATTTTCAATGATACACTACTACGTATTATAAGGTATTTTCAATGATACACTGCATATTACGTTATATTATAAGGTATTTTCAATGATACACTGCATATTACGTTATATTATAAGGTATTTTCAATGATACACTGCATATTACGTTATATTATAAGGTATTTTCAATGATACACTGCATATTACGTTATATTATAAGGTATTTTCAATGATATGCTGCATGTTACGTTATATTATAAGGTATTTTCAATGATACACTGCATATTACGTTATATTATAAGGTATTTTCAATGATAATCAGCATATTACGTTATATTATAAGGTATTTTCAATGATAAACTACTATATATTATAAGGTATTTTCAATGATACACTGCATATTACGTTATATTATAAGGTATTTTCAATGATACACTGCATATTACGTTATATTATAAGGTATTTTCAATGATACACTGCATATTACGTTATATGGGAAGGTATTTTCAATGATACACTGCATATTACGTTATATTATAAGGTATTTTCAATGATAAACTACTACGTATTATAAGGTATT
Source organism: Lasioglossum lativentre (assembly GCA_916610255.1). Taxonomy (NCBI): domain Eukaryota; kingdom Metazoa; phylum Arthropoda; class Insecta; order Hymenoptera; family Halictidae; genus Lasioglossum; species Lasioglossum lativentre. The sequence continues at coordinate 26,986 of CAKAJI010000520.1, forward strand.
TTCAATGATACACTGCATATTACGTTATATTATAAGGTATTTTCAATGATACACTGCATATTACGTTATATTATAAGGTATTTTCAATGATACACTGCATATTACGTTATATGGGAAGGTATTTTCAATGATACACTGCATATTACGTTATATTATAAGGTATTTTCAATGATAAACTACTACGTATTATAAGGTATTCTCAATGATACACTGCATATTACGTTATATTATAAGGTATTTTCAATGATAAACTACTACGTATTATAAGGTATTTTCAATGATACACTGCATATTACGTTATATTATAAGGTATTTTCAATGATACACTGCATATTACGTTATATTATAAGGTATTTTCAATGATACACTGCATATTACGTTATATTATAAGGTATTTTCAATGATACACTGCATATTACGTTATATTATAATGTATTTTCAATGATACACTGCATATTACGTTATATTATAAGGTATTTTCAATGATATGCTGCATATTACGTTATATTATAAGGTATTCTCAATGATACACTGCATATTACGTTATATTATAAGGTATTTTCAATGATACACTACTACGTATTATAAGGTATTTTCAATGATACACTGCATATTACGTTATATTATAAGGTATTTTCAATGATACACTGCATATTACGTTATATTATAAGGTATTTTCAATGATAAACTACTACGTATTATAAGGTATTTTCAATGATACACTGCATATTGCCTTATATTATAAGGTATTTTCATTGATACACTACAAATTACGATATATTATAAGGTATTTTCAATGATACACTGCATATTACGTTATATGGGAAGGTATTTTCAATGATACACTGCATATTACGTTATATTATAAGGTATTTTCAATGATACACTGCATATTACGTTATATGAGAAGGTATTTTCATTGATACACTACAAATTACGATATATTATAAGGTATTTTCAATGATACACTGCATATTACGTTATATGGGAAGGTATTTTCAATGATACACTGCATATTACGTTATATTATAAGGTATTTTCAATGATACACTGCATATTACGTTATATTATAAGGTATTTTCAATGATACACTGCATATTACGTTATATTATAAGGTATTTTCAATGATACACTGCATATTACGTTATATTATAAGGTATTTTCAATGATACACTGCATATTACGTTATATTATAAGGTATTTTCAATGATAAACTACTACGAATTATAAGGTATTCTCAATGATACACTGCATATTACGTTATATTATAAGGTATTTTCAATGATAAACTACTACGTATTATAAGGTATTTTCAATGATACACTGCATATTACGTTATATTATAAGGTATTTTCAATGATACACTGCATATTACGTTATATTATAAGGTATTTTCAATGATACACTGCATATTACGTTATATTATAAGGTATTCTCAATGATACACTGCATATTACGTTATATTATAAGGTATTTTCAATGATACACTGCATATTACGTTATATTATAAGGTATTTTCAATGATGCACTGCATATTACGTTATACTATAAGGTATTTTCAATGATAAACTACTATATATTATAAGGTATTTTCAATGATACACTGCATATTACGTTATATTATAAGGTATTTTCAAAGATACACTACAAATAACGATATATTATAAGGTATTTTCAATGATACACTGCATATTACGTTATATGAGAAGGTATTTTCATTGATACACTACAAATTACGATATATTATAAGGTATTTTCAATGATACACTGCATATTACGTTATATGGGAAGGTATTTTCAATGATACACTGCATATTACGTTATATTATAAGGTATTTTCAATGATACACTGCATATTACGTTATATGAGAAGGTATTTTCATTGATACACTACAAATTACGATATATTATAAGGTATTTTCAATGATACACTGCATATTACGTTATATGGGAAGGTATTTTCAATGATACACTGCATATTACGTTATATTATAAGGTATTTTCAATGATACACTGCATATTACGTTATATTATAAGGTATTTTCAATGATACACTGCATATTACGTTATATTATAAGGTATTTTCAATGATACACTGCATATTACGTTATATTATAAGGTATTTTCAATGATACACTGCATATTACGTTATATTATAAGGTATTTTCAATGATAAACTACTACGTATTATAAGGTATTTTCAATGATACACTGCATATTGCGTTATATTATAAGGTATTTTCATTGATAGACTAGAATTAACATATATTCTAAGGTATTTTCAATGATACACTGCATATTACGTTATATTATAAGGTATTTTCATTGATAGACAAGAATTACCATATATTCTAAGGTATTTTCAATGATACACTGCATATTACGTTATATGGGAAGGTATTTTCAATGATACACTGTATATTACGTTATATTATAAGGTATTTTCAATGATACACTGCATATTACGTTATATTATAAGGTATTTTCAATGATAAACTACTACGTATTATAAGGTATTCTCAATGATACACTGCATATTACGTTATATTATAAGGTATTTTCAATGATACACTACTACGTATTATAAGGTATTTTCAATGATACACTGCATATTACGTTATATTATAAGGTATTTTCAATGATACACTGCATATTACGTTATATTATAAGGTATTTTCAATGATAAACTACTACGTATTATAAGGTATTTTCAATGATACACTGCATATTGCGTTATATTATAAGGTATTTTCATTGATAGACTAGAATTACCATATATTCTAAGGTATTTTCAATGATACACTGCATATTACGTTATATTATAAGGTATTTTCATTGATAGATAAGAATTACCATATATTCTAAGGTATTTTCAATCATACACTGCATATTACGTTATATGGGAAGGTATTTTCAATGATACACTGCATATTACGTTATATTATAAGGTATTTTCAATGATACACTGCATATTACGTTATATTATAAGGTATTTTCAATGATACACTGCATATTACGTTATATTATAAGGTATTCTCAATGATACACTGCATATTACGTTATATTATAAGGTATTTTCAATGATAAACTACTACGTATTATAAGGTATTTTCAATGATACACTGCATATTACGTTATATTATAAGGTATTTTCAATGATACACTGCATATTACGTTATATTATAAGGTATTTTCAATGATGCACTGCATATTACGTTATACTATAAGGTATTTTCAATGATAAACTACTATATATTATAGGTATTTTCAATGATACACTGCATATTACGTTATATTATAAGGTATTTTCAAAGATACACTACAAATAACGATATATTATAAGGTATTTTCAATGATACACTGCATATTACGTTATATGAGAAGGTATTTTCATTGATACACTACAAATTACGATATATTATAAGGTATTTTCAATGATACACTGCATATTACGTTATATGGGAAGGTATTTTCAATGATACACTGCATATTACGTTATATTATAAGGTATTTTCAATGATACACTGCATATTACGTTATATGAGAAGGTATTTTCATTGATACACTACAAATTACGATATATTATAAGGGTATTTTCAATGATACACTGCATATTACGTTATATGGGAAGGTATTTTCAATGATACACTGCATATTACGTTATATTATAAGGTATTTTCAATGATACACTGCATATTACGTTATATATAAGGTATTTTCAATGATACACTGCATATTACGTTATATTATAAGGTATTTTCAATGATACACTGCATATTACGTTATATTATAAGGTATTTTCAATGATACACTGCATATTACGTTATATTATAAGGTATTTTCAATGATAAACTACTACGTATTATAAGGTATTTTCAATGATACACTGCATATTACGTTATATTATAAGGTATTTTCATTGATAGACTAGAATTAACATATATTCTAAGGTATTTTCAATGATACACTGCATATTACGTTATATTATAAGGTATTTTCATTGATAGACAAGAATTACCATATATTCTAAGGTATTTTCAATGATACACTGCATATTACGTTATATGGGAAGGTATTTTCAATGATACACTGCATATTACGTTATATTATAAGGTATTTTCAATGATACACTGCATATTACGTTATATTATAAGGTATTTTCAATGATAAACTACTACGTATTATAAGGTATTCTCAATGATACACTGCATATTACTTTATATTATAAGGTATTTTCAATGATACACTGCATATTACGTTATATTATAAGGTATTTTCAATGATAAACTACTACGTATTATAAGGTATTTTCAATGATACACTGCATATTGCGTTATATTATAAGGTATTTTCATTGATAGACTAGAAT
>CAKAJI010000521.1:0-34554 GCA_916610255.1 Lasioglossum lativentre
TATGCTGTGTATCATTGAAAATACATTATGATATAACGTAATATGCAGTGTATCATTGAAAATACCTTATAATATAACGTAATATGCAGTGTATCATTGAAAATACCTTATAATATAACGTAATATATAGTCTATCATTGACAATACCTTATAATATAACGTAATATGCAGTGTATCATTGAAAATACCTTATAATATAACATAGTATGCTGTGTATCATTGAAAATACCTTATAATATAACGTAATATGCAGTGTATCATTGAAAATACCTTATAATATAACGTAATATGCAGTGTATCATTGAAAATACCTTATAATATAACGTAACATGCAGTCTATCATTGAAAATACCTTATAATATAACGTAATATGCAGTGTATTATTGAAAATACCTTATAATATAATGCAATATGCAGTGTATCATTGAAAATACCTTATAATATAATGTAATATGCAGTGTATCATTGAAAATACTTTATAATATAACGGAATATGCAGTGTCTCATTGAAAATACCATATAATATAACGTAATATGCAGTGTATTATTGAAAATATCTTATAAAATAATGTAATATGCATTGTATCATTGAAAATACCTTATAATATAACGTAAGATGCAGTGTACCATTGAAAATACCTTATAATATAACGTAATATGCAGTGTATTATTGAAAATACCTTATAATATAATGTAATATGCAGTGTATCATTGAAAATACCTTATAATATAACGTAATATGCAGTGTATCATTGAAAATACCTTATAATATAACGTAACATGCAGTCTGTCATTGAAAATACCTTATAATATAACGTAATATGCAGTGTATTATTGAAAATACCTTATAATATAATGTAATATGCATTGTATCATTGAAAATACTTTATAATATAACGGAATATGCAGTGTCTCATTGAAAATACCATATAATATAACGTAATATGCAGTGTATTATTGAAAATACCTTACAATATAACGTAACATGCAGTCTATCATTGAAAATACCTTATAATATAACGTAATATGCAGTGTATTATTGAAAACACCTTATAATATAACGTAATATGCAGTGTATCACTGAAAATACCTTATAATATATCATAATATATAGTCTATCATTGACAATACCTTATAATATAACGTAATATGCAGTGCATCATTGAAAATACATTATAATATAACGTAATATGCAGTGTATCAATGAAGACACCTTATAAAATAATGCAATATGCAGTGTATCATTGAAAATACCTTATAATATAACGTAATATGCAGTGTATCATTGAAAATACCTTATGATATAACGTAATATGCAGTGTATCATTGAAAATACCTTATAATATAACGTAATATGCTGTGTATCATTGAAAATACCTTATAATATAACGTAATATGCAGTGTATCATTGAAAATACCTTATAAAATAATGTAATATGCATTGTATCATTGAAAATACCTTATAATATAACGTAATATGCAGTGTACCATTGAAAATACTTTATAATATAACGTAATATGCAGTGTATTATTGAAAATACCTTATAATATAATGTAATATGCCGTGTATCATCGAAAATCCCTTATAATATAACATAGTATGCTGTGTATCATTGAAAATACCTTATAATATAACGTAATATGCAGTGTATCATTGAAAATACCTTATAATATAACGTAATATGCTGTGTATCATTGAAAATGCCTTATAATATAATCTAATATGCAGTGTATCGTTCAAAATACCTTATAATATAACGTAATATTTGCAGTCTACCATTGAAAATACCTTATAATATAATGTAATATGCATTGTATCATTGAAAATACCTTATAATATAACGTAATATGCAGTGTACCATTGAAAATACTTTATAATATAATCTAATATGCAGTGTAACATTGAAAATACCTTATAATATAACGTAATATGCAGTGTATCATTGAAAATACCTTATAATATAACGTAACATGCAGTCTATCATTGAAAATACCTTATAATATAATGTAATATGCAGTGTATCATTGAAAATACCTTATAATATAACATAGTATGCTGTGTATCATTGAAAATACCTTATAATATAACGTAATATGCAGTGTATCATTGAAAATACCTTATAATATAACGTAACATGCAGTCTATCATTGAAAATACCTTATAATATAACGTAATATATAGTCTATCATTGACAATACCTTATAATATAACGTAATATGCAGTGTATCATTGAAAATACCTTATAATATAACATAGTATGCTGTGTATCTTTGAAAATACCTTATAATATAACGTAATATGCAGTGTATCATTGAAAATACCTTATAATATAACGTAATATGCAGTGTATCATTGAAAATACCTTATAATATAACGTAACATGCAGTCTATCATTGAAAATACCTTATAATATAACGTAATATGCAGTGTATTATTGAAAATACCTTATAATATAATGCAATATGCAGTGTATCATTGAAAATACCTTATAATATAATGTAATATGCAGTGTATCATTGAAAATACTTTATAATATAACGGAATATGCAGTGTATCATTGAAAATACCTTATAATATAACGTAACATGCAGTCTGTCATTGAAAATACCTTATAATATAACGTAATATGCAGTGTATTATTGAAAATACCTTATAATATAATGTAATATGCATTGTATCATTGAAAATACTTTATAATATAACGGAATATGCAGTGTCTCATTGAAAATACCATATAATATAACGTAATATGCAGTGTATTATTGAAAATACCTTACAATATAACGTAACATGCAGTCTATCATTGAAAATACCTTATAATATAACGTAATATGCAGTGTATTATTGAAAACACCTTATAATATAACGTAATATGCAGTGTATCACTGAAAATACCTTATAATATATCATAATATATAGTCTATCATTGACAATACCTTATAATATAACGTAATATGCAGTGCATCATTGAAAATACATTATAATATAACGTAATATGCAGTGTATCAATGAAGACACCTTATAAAATAATGCAATATGCAGTGTATCATTGAAAATACCTTATAATATAACGTAATATGCAGTGTATCATTGAAAATACCTTATGATATAACGTAATATGCAGTGTATCATTGAAAATACCTTATAATATAACGTAATATGCTGTGTATCATTGAAAATACCTTATAATATAACGTAATATGCAGTGTATCATTGAAAATACCTTATAAAATAATGTAATATGCATTGTATCATTGAAAATACCTTATAATATAACGTAATATGCAGTGTACCATTGAAAATACTTTATAATATAACGTAATATGCAGTGTATTATTGAAAATACCTTATAATATAATGTAATATGCCGTGTATCATCGAAAATCCCTTATAATATAACATAGTATGCTGTGTATCATTGAAAATACCTTATAATATAACGTAATATGCAGTGTATCATTGAAAATACCTTATAATATAACGTAATATGCTGTGTATCATTGAAAATGCCTTATAATATAATCTAATATGCAGTGTATCGTTCAAAATACCTTATAATATAACGTAATATTTGCAGTCTACCATTGAAAATACCTTATAATATAACGTAATATGCATTGTATCATTGAAAATACCTTATAATATAACGTAATATGCAGTGTACCATTGAAAATACTTTATAATATAATCTAATATGCAGTGTAACATTGAAAATACCTTATAATATAACGTAATATGCAGTGTATCATTGAAAATACCTTATAATATAACGTAACATGCAGTCTATCATTGAAAATACCTTATAATATAATGTAATATGCAGTGTATCATTGAAAATACCTTATAATATAACATAGTATGCTGTGTATCATTGAAAATACCTTATAATATAACGTAATATGCAGTGTATCATTGAAAATACCTTATAATATAACGTAACATGCAGTCTATCATTGAAAATACCTTATAATATAACGTAATATATAGTCTATCATTGACAATACCTTATAATATAACGTAATATGCAGTGTATCATTGAAAATACCTTATAATATAACATAGTATGCTGTGTATCTTTGAAAATACCTTATAATATAACGTAATATGCAGTGTATCATTGAAAATACCTTATAATATAACGTAATATGCAGTGTATCATTGAAAATACCTTATAATATAACGTAACATGCAGTCTATCATTGAAAATACCTTATAATATAACGTAATATGCAGTGTATTATTGAAAATACCTTATAATATAATGCAATATGCAGTGTATCATTGAAAATACCTTATAATATAATGTAATATGCAGTGTATCATTGAAAATACTTTATAATATAACGGAATATGCAGTGTCTCATTGAAAATACCATATAATATAACGTAATATGCAGTGTATTATTGAAAATACCTTATAATATAACGTAATATGCAGTGTATCATTGAAAATACCTTGTAATATAATCTAATATGCAGTGTAACATTGAAAATACCTTATAATATAACGTAATATGCAGTGTATCATTGAAAATACCTTATAATATAACGTAATATGCAGTGTATTATTGAAAACACCTTATAATATAACGTAATATGCAGTGTATCACTGAAAATACCTTATAATATATCATAATATATAGTCTACTAGCTTTCCCCCGCCACGCGTTGCTGTGGCTCAGTATTTTTTAAAAGCATGTTTTTACCTGTCACTTTTCCCCTCTCTTCCCCTTTCCACAAGTTCCCCCGCTCTCTCCCTCTCCCTCCCTCTCTCTCACTCCCTCGCTCTGTCAAATTGAATACAGGTGGAACCAGTTTATAAACAGTAACGTGCCCAAAGTGGGCGAAAAAGTTATCTTTGATCAGTAATGACGTCACAACTTATGAACAAATAGACTTTTTCGAATGCGGTTTGCTCTAAAACCTTCTCGAAGAAACGCCGCCTCTAATGGTTCAAACCCCAGCTTTCTACGTTCAGCCGTTCTCAGTTGATGTCGTCACACACAGACAGACGGACACGATTTTATTATACCGGGTGTTCATTTGAAAACTTTCCAGCCGAATATCTCGAAAAATATGAAAGATATTAAAAAAGTGTGAAACACGTATCCAAGAATTTCAAGAGGGAAAGGGAGGGCAGTATCAGTTTTTTATTTGGGTGGCGTGTTCAAGGTCATTTTAAGGTCAACTTTGTTTTTTCAAATGGAAACCTATATTTTTTATTATGGGATCTTATTGTACGTAAAAAGACCAATAATTTTCGTAGGATACTTTTTTTTATCCGCGCACTTTTTACACATTTGAAAAAACAAAGTTGACCTTCAAATGACCTTGAAAACGCCACCCAAATTTAGATTTTGGTCATTAAACAATTTAAACTAATGCTAACATTTAGCGTAAGGCGAGTGGATAAACAATATTTTTGGTTTTTTGATTTGGTGTATATATGTATAGACATTTTGGAGTTCCTACTCTGGAGCAAGCGACATATAGTTGGCCATGCGAAAAACATGGATTTTCTAAATTTAATCCGGCAACGCGCAGTGACTGCCCTTGAGCTTTGTTGATTGTCATCGCGAAAGCAAGACGCACAGGAAACTGCAGTCGTTTGAATGTGAAGGGCAAATCAGTAGGAATCATTGGAATGCGTGGAATAAGCACATCTTCTCCTTTACATTTGCCGTTAATTATTGTTGCTTCAATCACATTCGGCATCAGTTTTTTCACTGAAAGTCTAGTTCCGTTGCACAACTTTGGCGTGTTGAGATTCCGAAGGAGCAGTATTGGTGAACCAACTTTCAACGTTAATATGTGTGGTGGCATTCCAGCAGGCTCCAATGAATTCAGAAATTCTATTGGATAATTTACCGCTTGATCCTCTTCTGTAACTGTATCGATGGATTTATATTTGGTAACCACACCAGGAATTTTCAATTGAATCCTGTTATTGATTCGATTAACGTCATCATTTTTTGGAGCTAAAATAGCTCTCTCGGATAGCCAATTGTGATTCCTGAAGTTGTTAACGATGTTCGGAAAAACCTTCATTTCAAGATCTTCAATTGATGATTGAAGTTGACAGAAGTTTTGTGGGAACGATATCTCCTGTGTTTCAGGAATAACCGGAAGTTTGCCATTGCCCATATTTAAAAGTTGCTTGACGAATATTTGTGCAGAAATATCATTTCCAAGTAAATGCACACGCATATTGGTTGAAAGTGTAATTTTCTTCACATGTCTCCAAAGAGCCGAATTCTTCAGGCATGCGTTCAGCTCGTCTGCTGGTGTCGATCTTAGAATGACGGGCAAAGTTTGACGGAAATCACCGGCGAGCAATATCAGAGCTCCGCCCATTTGGTGTTGATCGCTTCGAAAATCTCGTAGAGTACGATCAAGTGCTTCAAGTCCTTTCTTATGTATCATGGTACATTCATCCCAAATAATGATTTTGCATTTTTTCAATACAGTTGCCATTCCAGATGTTTTTCCAATGTTACAAAGCGGATCTGTAGCAAGATTTAGATTTAATGGCAGCTTGAAAGCCGAATGCGCCGTGCGTCCTCCATCAAGTAGTGTTGCTGCAATCCCCGATGATGCTACAGCCACAGCAATCTCATTCTTCATTCGAATTTCGGCGAGTATTAAATTGAGTAGAAATGTTTTTCCTGTGCCTCCTGGTGCATCAAGAAAAAGGAGTCCACCATTTCCGCCTCGTACATACTCCATAACTGTATCGTACGCGAGTCGTTGATCATGTGTTAAGAGCCTTTTCTGAGCCTCAACATAAACTTGTAGCGCATCGACATCATATTGTTTTTCTCGCAATACGTCTCTATCAACAACATCGTTTCTGTTACGGTCCGGTGTAAATAGCCCAAGCTGATTAAGAAGTTTGTTGTTAATCGACAAACACATATCCTCAAGCAATATCAAGGCTTCATTATAAATATCTTCCGAATATTGTACATCCAGGCCGGGGTTGTCTCTGCGTTCTCGGAGAAGTATGTCTTCGCTCATATTTTCTTTGTGTTTTTCCCATAGATCTTTCGGATCAGATGGCGCACAGGTTGTCAAGATTATGGCGAACAGATTTCGTATTTGGTGAGCATGACGTGTTTCAGATGCTTCTGTCAATGTGTTGTCCCAATGTTGATCATTTTCAAGCAAACCAAGTTTGAAACATGTTTCTCTGTATGTCTGGCATACTTGACCATCGATGGTTTTGACTGCTTGAAACGATGTTGGTCCTTTGACCACGTGAAGCAGCATTCGCAAATAGTAGCATTCACTATTATTCGGATGAACAGTATATACTCGTCCCAATGTTCCAGAGAAAAATATGCCAGCTATTGAAGAATGCCTGGCGCCTCGTTTTCTTCTGTAAAATTTCTTCGTCGATTGATTCCAAGTGTAATATTGCGGGACTTCATGATATAACAGCGTTTTCGCGAATTCGTCAGCTGCACATAATTGGAAAAAAGCGGTCAACGTTGTGTTTGGTGGGTCTGCAGCTCTCTGGAGTGCATTCACTTCCGTGAAGTAGACTCGTTGACCGTTTTCCAAGTGAACACTGAGATGTACAACAGCAGGAAAGCGTTCATGAATATCGAATCCAAGAATTCGCCATACAGCTTCATTACTACTAATATAACGTCCCATTTGAAATTGTTCTACTTCATTAACGGGAGTATTGGGATTCGCAAGTCCGAAAACTGCCATATCGCTGCCTTTATTCACATATTTACATATGTATTTAATTGATTTAACTGAATTGCAGACTTCCACGTTGATATGCGCATTGAATGATTTGGAAAGAATAGGAGAATAGGGCACAATCCACTGGTTATCAATTTCGAAATAAACGTTATTGATTTTGATAGTTGTTGTGTGTCCTCCATCATCTGGTTTTCGTCGTCTGTACAGCGGATAACCATCGCCACCAGTCTGTGTTTCTTGTATCATTTGACGTGGATACTTTTTAGTGCATTTTCCATCTTTCATGCATGGTGAATGTGGGTTGTATAGTCCACATGGTCCGTGAATCATATGTTTTTTGACAATTTCAAATAATTCTGGATCTTCTTCTGGATCGGGCAGTTCAGCATTAATAATATCGTCAATTTGAGTTCGAGCAATTCTTTCAACCAACCAAATTAAGATATGGGCATGTGGTAGTCCTCTTTTCTGCCATTCAATCGAATACATCCAGCAGCGAGTTTCTCCGTATATATGATTCTTAGTGATGAGATCCATAAAACGTATTAATTTTTGTTTGAAAACTCTCGCTGTGAGGTCATGCCGATGGAATGGTTGCTGACCAAGTAAAAGTAAATCTTTGATTTCAGTCCAAGATGGATTGCATGTGAACGTGATAAAAAGATCTGGACGTCCGTATTTGCGAACATATGTTAGAGCATCCTGAGTATATTCTTGCATATGTCTTGGACTTCCAGTATACGAAGCTGGAAGTATAACCATTTGTCCAATGTTAGCAACTGTTCCATTATTCGCAATTGCATCTCGCAAATGAATGTAATCTTCGACTCGAAGCTTCGATTGATTGTAACGAATGTAATTGAGTCGTTCACTTTCAACTTTAGCGTACATATCAACGATGAATTGTTGGAAAAGTTGACGACACTTCAGAATATGGTTACATTGTTGGGAACGAATCATGATTCGGTATGCATAAAAATCCATACAACTGACTCTTTTCGTTGTCGCAGCACCTGTGATGGGATTAGTTTGATAAACTTCGAAATGATATCCGTCTTCTCCTCGCGGAAACAGTATTGGATATTGAAGAGCATCGTACGATCGGTGTGTTTCAGCAACACGTTGCTTGGTTTGATCTCGTCTGCTGATAACAATATCTCGGCGGGTAATCTCTGTTCCGACAATTACAGCTGCTACTTCAGTGGCCGTTGGAGCATTGAAACGTCTTTCATGCTCATTCAATGGCGTTTTGTCTGCCCTGATAATGACTTTTAAATCATCCGCTCTCACATCCTCTAATGCGGATTTGAAATCTCGGACCAAACAGTTATGTTCGTGGAATAATGCTCGTAATTTAGCAATAATTCTTCGATCTGTTACTGCACTAAATGTGCATCGTCGATCAACCTCTTCCTCGACATTGTCCATGAAATAAATTTGCAAAAACTGTGGATCTTCATCGGTTACTGGAAGAAGTGAACCAATTTGATGATACACTTGTCCTTGGACTTTGAATGTGGGCATGAAATTACCATATCTCACAATATTCGTTGCTCCAAACGATGTCATTTGAAAGCATGAGTTGTATTTACGAATATGCTGTAGAAAGTGTTTGGACTCCCGAGTAACTCCAGCCACATAAGTTAAAAGTGGTTCTGGTACATCAGCCAGTAGTGGCAAGTTGATTTTGCCATTAGAGCAACACATGCCAGGCGATTCTTTCTGAAACTTCAAAGCGCGACAATGAAAGCACAAATTAGTCATTGGTCCGATGGCAACATCGTGATGCATTCTGTAATCAAAGTTTTTATTGTAATTGAACGCCGCTTTCTTGAGATCGATTCTCGTTCTTGATCGACTCTGTCGTAAGCGTTGACCTTGACGTCGTGTATCTCGCTCTTCAGATGTTTCAGCAGTTCTTGATGTAGAAGCTCGCACTCGTAGGATTTCAACTCGTGCGACTCGCTCTTCTAATGTTTCAACAGCTCTTGAAGTAGAAGCTCGCATTCGTAAGTTCTCAACTCGTGCGACTCGCTCTTTAGATGTTTCAGCAGCTCTACTGGCTGACACTTGCCGCGTATGTCTGGTACTTCTTCCAATGTTTGATTTTTTGGGGGGCATTTCAAACATTAAAACATTAAAAATCATAAATTATTCTGTTTTCTCGTCAATATGATGGTGAGTTACAACAAAGTGGATAGCGGGAAAATATTTCTCGTGCTCAATACCTATGTATACCAATTTTCATAGAAATAGATTCAACGGTATAGAAGTTGATGTATTGCAGCGCCATCTACAACGGCGAGGTGTGGATAGCGGGAAAATATTCCTCGTGCTTAAATACCTATGTATACCAATTTTCATAGCGATAGGTTCAACGGAATAGAAGTTGATGTATTGCAGCGCCATCTACAGCGGCGAGATAAAAAAAATTGAACAGCGTAAAAACCTTCTCCCCGAAAAAACACATATACGTGCCAAGTTTCATGTTGATCGGTCAAACAGTTTCGAAGTCTATTAATCATATACATATATATCTTTACAAACATCCATTTTTATATATATATATTGTGTTTTGTCGTCAATATGATGGCGAGTTACAACAAAGTGGATAGCTGGAAAATATTCCTCGTGCTCAAATACCTATGTATACCAATTTTCATAGCGATAGGTTCAACGGTATATAATTTGATGTATTGCAGCGCCATCTACAGCGGCGAGATAAAAAAAATTGAACAGCGTAAAAACCTTCTCCCCGAAAAAACACATATACGTGCCAAGTTTCATGTTGATCGGTTAAACAGTTTCGAAGTCTATTAATCATATACATATATATCTTTACAAACATCCATTTTTATATATATATATTGTGTTTTGTCGTCAATATGATGGCGAGTTACAACAAAGTGGATAGCTGGAAAATATTCCTCGTGCTCAAATACCTATGTATACCAATTTTCATAGAGATAGGTTCAACGGTATATAATTTGATGTATTGCAGCGCCATCTACAGCGGCGAGATAAAAAAAATTGAACAGCGTAAAAACCTTCTCCCCGAAAAAACACATATACGTGCCAAGTTTCATGTTGATCGGTCAAACAGTTTCGAAGTTTCTTAATCATATATATACAAACATCCATTTTTATATATATAGATCATGGACAATACCTTATAATATAACGTAATATGCAGTGCATCATTGAAAATACATTATAATATAACGTAATATGCAGTGTATCAATGAAGACACCTTATAAAATAATGCAATATGCAGTGTATCATTGAAAATACCTTATAATATAACGTAATATGCAGTGTATCATTGAAAATACCTTATGATATAACGTAATATGCAGTGTATCATTGAAAATACCTTATAATATAACGTAATATGCTGTGTATCATTGAAAATACCTTATAATATAACGTAATATGCGGTGTATCATTGAAAATACCTTATAAAATAATGTAATATGCATTGTATCATTGAAAATACCTTATAATATAACGTAATATGCAGTGTACCATTGAAAATACTTTATAATATAACGTAATATGCAGTGTATTATTGAAAATACCTTATAATATAATGTAATATGCAGTGTATCATTGAAAATACCTTATAATATAACATAGTATGCTGTGTATCATTGAAAATACCTTATAATATAACGTAATATGCAGTGTATCATTGAAAATACCTTATAATATAACGTAATATGCTGTGTATCATTGAAAATGCCTTATAATATAATCTAATATGCAGTGTATCGTTCAAAATACCTTATAATATAACGTAATATTTGCAGTCTACCATTGAAAATGCCTTGTAATATAACGTAATATGCTGTGTATCATTGAAAATACCTTATAATATAATCTAATATGCAGTGTAACATTGAAAATACCTTATAATATAACGTAATATGCAGTGTATCATTGAAAATACCTTATAATATAACGTAATATGCAGTGTATTATTGAAAATACCTTATAATATAATGTAATTTGCAGTGTATCATTGAAAATACCTTATAATATAACATAGTATGCTGTGTATCATTGAAAATACCTTATAATATAACGTAATATGCAGTGTATCATTGAAAATACCTTATAATATAACGTAATATGCTGTGTATCATTGAAAATACCTTATAATATAACGTATTATGCAGTGTGTTATTGAAAATTCCTTATAATATAATGTAATATGCAATGTATCATTGAAAATACCTTATAATATAACGTAATATGCTTTGTATCATTGAAAATACCTTATAATATAATGTAATATGCAGTGTATTATTGAAAATAGGTTATGATATAACGTAATACGCAGTGTATCATTGAAAATACCTTATAATATAACGCAATATGCAGTGTATCATTGAAAATGCCTTATAATATAACGTAATATGCAGTGCATCATTGAAAATACATTATAATATAACGTAATATGCAGTGTATCAATGAAGACACCTTATAAAATAATGCAATATGCAGTGTATCATTGAAAATACCTTATAATATAACGTAATATGCAGTGTATCATTGAAAATACCTTATAATATAATGTAATATGCATTGTATCATTGAAAATACTTTATAATATAACGGAATATGCAGTGTCTCATTGAAAATACCATATAATATAACGTAATATGCAGTGTATTATTGAAAATACCTTACAATATAACGTAACATGCAGTCTATCATTGAAAATACCTTATAATATAACGTAATATGCAGTGTATTATTGAAAACACCTTATGATATAACGTAATATGCAGTGTATCATTGAAAATACCTTATAATATAACGTAATATGCTGTGTATCATTGAAAATACCTTATAATATAACGTAATATGCAGTGTATCATTGAAAATACCTTATAAAATAATGTAATATGCATTGTATCATTGAAAATACCTTATAATATAACGTAATATGCAGTGTACCATTGAAAATACTTTATAATATAACGTAATATGCAGTGTATTATTGAAAATACCTTATAATATAATGTAATATGCAGTGTATCATTGAAAATACCTTATAATATAACATAGTATGCTGTGTATCATTGAAAATACCTTATAATATAACGTAATATGCAGTGTATCATTGAAAATACCTTATAATATAACGTAATATGCTGTGTATCATTGAAAATGCCTTATAATATAATCTAATATGCAGTGTATCGTTCAAAATACCTTATAATATAACGTAATATTTGCAGTCTACCATTGAAAATGCCTTGTAATATAACGTAATATGCTGTGTATCATTGAAAATACATTATAATATAATCTAATATGCAGTCTATCATTGAAAATACCTTATAATATAACGTAATATGCAGTGTATTATTGAAAATACCCTATAATATAATGTAATATGCCGTGTATCATCGAAAATACCTTATAATATAACATAGTATGCTGTGTATCATTGAAAATACCTTATAATATAACGTAATATGCAGTGTATTATTGAAAATAGGTTATGATATAACGTAATACGCAGTGTATCATTGAAAATACCTTATAATATATCGCAATATGCAGTGTATCATTGAAAATGCCTTATAATATAATCTAATATGCAGTGTATCGTTCAAAATACCTTATAATATAACGTAATATTTGCAGTCTATCATTGAAAATGCCTTGTAATATAACGTAATATGCAGTGTATCATTGAAAATAACTTATAATATAAAGTAATATGCAGTGTATCATTGAAAATACCTTATAATATAACGTAATATGCAGTGTATCATTGAAAATACCTTATGATATAACGTAATATGCAGTGTATCATTGAAAATACCTTATAATATAACGTAATATGCTGTGTATCATTGAAAATACCTTATAATATAATCTAAAATGCAGTGTATCGTTCAAAATACCTTATAATCTAATCTAATATGAAGTGTATCGTTCAAAATACCTTATAATATAACGTAATATTTGCAGTCTATCATTGAAAATGCCTTGTAATATAACGTAATATGCAGTGTATCATTGAAAATACCTTATAATATAACGCAATATGCAGTGTATCATTGAAAATGCCTTATAATATAATCTAATATGCAGTGTATCGTTCAAAATACCTTATAATATAACGTAATATTTGCAGTCTACCATTGAAAATGCCTTGTAATATAACGTAATATGCTGTGTATCATTGAAAATGCCTTATAATATAATCTAATATGCAGTGTAACATTGATTATACCTTATAATATAACGTAATATGCAGTGTATCATTGAAAATACCTTATAATATAACGTAATATGCAGTGTATTATTGAAAATAGGTTATGATATAACGTAATACGCAGTGTATCATTGAAAATACCTTATAATATAACGCAATATGCAGTGTATCATTGAAAATACCTCATAATATAACGTAATATGCAGTGTATTATTGAAAATAGGTTATGATATAACGTAATACGCAGTGTATCATTGAAAATACCATATAATATAACGCAATATGCAGTGTATCATTGAAAATGCCTTATAATATAATCTAATATGCAGTGTATCGTTCAAAATACCTTATAATATAACGTAATATTTGCAGTCTACCATTGAAAATGCCTTGTAATATAACGTAATATGCAGTGTATCATTGAAAATACCTTATAATATAAAGTAATATGCAGTGTATCATTGAAAATACCTTATAATATAACGTAATATGCAGTGTATCATTGAAAATACCTTATAATATAACGTAATATGCAGTGTATCATTGAAAATACCTTGTAATATAACGTAATATGCAGTGTATCATTGAAAATACCTTATAATATAATCTAATATGCAGTGTAACATTGAAAATACCTTATAATATAACGTAATATGCAGTGTATCATTGAAAATACCTCATAATATAACGTAATATGCAGTGTATTATTGAAAATAGGTTATGATATAACGTAATACGCAGTGTATCATTGAAAATACCTTATAATATAACGCAATATGCAGTGTATCATTGAAAATGCCTTATAATATAATCTAATATGCAGTGTATCGTTCAAAATACCTTATAATATAACGTAATATTTGCAGTCTACCATTGAAAATGCCTTGTAATATAACGTAATATGCTGTGTATCATTGAAAATACCTTATAATATAATCTAATATGCAGTGTAACATTGAAAATACCTTATAATATAACGTAATATGCAGTGTATCATTGAAAATACCTTATAATATAACGTAATATGCAGTGTATTATTGAAAATAGGTTATGATATAACGTAATATTTGCAGTCTATCATTGAAAATGGCTTATAATATAACGTAATATGCAGTGTATCATTGAAAATACCTTATAATATAACGCAATATGCAGTGTATCATTGAAAATACCTTATAATATAACGTAATATGTAGTGTATCATTGAAAATACCTTATAATATAACGTAATATGCAGTGTATCATTGAAAATACCTTGTAATATAACGTAATATGCAGTGTATCATTGAAAATACCTTATAATATAATCTAATATGCAGTGTAACATTGAAAATACCTTATAATATAACGTAATATGCAGTGTATCATTGAAAATACCTTATAATATAACGTAATATGCAGTGTATCATTGAAAATACCTTATAATATAACGTAATATGCAGTGTATTATTGAAAATAGGTTATGATATAACGTAATACGCAGTGTATCATTGAAAATACCTTATAATATAACGCAATATGCAGTGTATCATTGAAAATGCCTTATAATATAATCTAATATGCAGTGTATCGTTCAAAATACCTTATAATATAACGTAATATTTGCAGTCTATCATTGAAAATGCCTTGTAATATAATCTAATATGCAGTGTATCGTTCAAAATACCTTATAATATAACGTAATATTTGCAGTCTGTCTTTGAAAATGCCTTGTAATATAACGTAATATGCTGTGTATCATTGAAAATACTTTATAATATAAAGTAATTGCAGTGTATCATTGAAAATACCTTATAATCTAATCTAATATGCAGTGTATCGTTCAAAATACCTTATAATATAACGTAATATGCAGTGTATCATTGAAAATACCTTATAATATAACGTAATATGCAGTGTATCATTGAAAATACCTTATAATATAATCTAATATGCAGTGTAACATTGAAAATACCTTATAATATAACGTAATATGCAGTGTATCATTGAAAATACCTCATAATATAACGTAATATGCAGTGTATCATTGAAAATACCTTATAATATAACGTAATATGCAGTGTATTATTGAAAATAGGTTATGATATAACGTAATACGCAGTGTATCATTGAAAATACCTTATAATATAACGCAATATGCAGTGTATCATTGAAAATACCTTATAATATAATCTAATATGCAGTGTATCGTTCAAAATACCTTATAATATAACGTAATATTTGCAGTCTATCATTGAAAATGTCTTGTAATGTAACGTAATATGCAGTGTATCATTGAAAATACCTTATAATATAATCTAATATGCAGTGTATCGTTCAAAATACCTTATAATATAACGTAATATTTGCAGTCTATCTTTGAAAATGCCTTGTAATATAACGTAATATGCTGTGTATCATTGAAAATACTTTATAATATAAAGTAATTGCAGTGTATCATTGAAAATACCTTATAATCTAATCTAATATGCAGTGTATCGTTCAAAATACCTTATAATATAACGTAATATTTGCAGTCTATCATTGAAAATGTCTTGTAATGTAACGTAATATGCAGTGTATCATTGAAAATACCTTATAATATAATCTAATATGCAGTGTATCGTTCAAAATACCTTATAATATAACGTAATATTTGCAGTCTATCATTGAAAATGTCTTGTAATATAACGTACTATGCAGTGTATCATTGAAAATACCTTATAATATAATCTAATATGCAGTGTATCGTTCAAAATACCTTATAATATAACGTAATATTTG
Organism: Lasioglossum lativentre; assembly: GCA_916610255.1. Classification (NCBI taxonomy): domain Eukaryota; kingdom Metazoa; phylum Arthropoda; class Insecta; order Hymenoptera; family Halictidae; genus Lasioglossum; species Lasioglossum lativentre. The sequence goes on from CAKAJI010000521.1 coordinate 16,717, forward strand.
CAGTCTATCATTGAAAATGCCTTGTAATATAACGTAATATGCAGTGTATCATTGAAAATAACTTATAATATAAAGTAATATGCAGTGTATCATTGAAAATACCTTATAATATAACGTAATATGCAGTGTATCATTGAAAATACCTTATGATATAACGTAATATGCAGTGTATCATTGAAAATACCTTATAATATAACGTAATATGCTGTGTATCATTGAAAATACCTTATAATATAACGTAATATGCAGTGTATCATTGAAAATACCTTATGATTTAACGTAATATGCAGTGTATCATTGAAAATACCTTATAATATAACGTAATATGCAGTGTAACATTGAAAATACCTTATAATATAACATAATATGCAGTGTATTATTGAAAATACGTTATAGTATAACGTAATACGCAGTGTATCATTGAAAATACCTTATAATATAACGCAACATGCAGTGTATCATTGAAAATACCTTATAATATAATCTAATATGCAGTGTATCGTTCAAAATACCTTATAATATAACGTAATAATTGCAGTCTATCATTGAAAATGTCTTGTAATGTAACGTAATATGCAGTGTATCATTGAAAATACCTTATAATATAATCTAATATGCAGTGTATCGTTCAAAATACCTTATAATATAACGTAATATTTGCAGTCTATCTTTGAAAATGTCTTGTAATGTAACGTAATATGCAGTGTATCATTGAAAATACCTTATAATATAATCTAATATGCAGTGTATCGTTCAAAATACCTTATAATATAACGTAATATTTGCAGTCTATCTTTGAAAATGCCTTGTAATATAACGTAATATGCTGTGTATCATTGAAAATACTTTATAATATAAAGTAATTGCAGTGTATCATTGAAAATACCTTATAATCTAATCTAATATGCAGTGTATCGTTCAAAATACCTTATAATATAACGTAATATTTGCAGTCTATCGTTGAGAATGTCTTGTAATGTAACGTAATATGCAGTGTATCATTGAAAATACCTTATAATATAATCTAATATGCAGTGTATCGTTCAAAATACCTTATAATATAACGTAATATTTGCAGTCTATCATTGAAAATGCCTTGTAATATAACGTAATATGCAGTGTATCATTGAAAATAACTTATAATATAAAGTAATATGCAGTGTATCATTGAAAATACCTTATAATATAACGTAATATGCAGTGTATCATTGAAAATACCTTATGATATAACGTAATATGCAGTGTATCATTGAAAATACCTTATAATATAACGTAATATGCTGTGTATCATTGAAAATACCTTATAATATAACGTAATATGCAGTGTATCATTGAAAATACCTTATGATTTAACGTAATATGCAGTGTATCATTGAAAATACCTTATAATATAACGTAATATGCAGTGTAACATTGAAAATACCTTATAATATAACATAATATGCAGTGTATTATTGAAAATACGTTATAGTATAACGTAATACGCAGTGTATCATTGAAAATACCTTATAATATAACGCAACATGCAGTGTATCATTGAAAATACCTTATAATATAACGTAATATGCAGTGTATCATTGAAAATACCTTATGATTTAACGTAATATGCAGTGTATCATTGAAAATACCTTATAATATAACGTAATATGCAGTGTAACATTGAAAATACCTTATAATATAACATAATATGCAGTGTATTATTGAAAATACGTTATAGTATAACGTAATACGCAGTGTATCATTGAAAATACCTTATAATATAACGCAACATGCAGTGTATCATTGAAAATACCTTATAATATAATCTAATATGCAGTGTATCGTTCAAAATACCTTATAATATAACGTAATAATTGCAGTCTATCATTGAAAATGTCTTGTAATGTAACGTAATATGCAGTGTATCATTGAAAATACCTTATAATATAACGCAATATGCAGTGTATCATTGAAAATGCCTTATAATATAATCTAATATGCAGTGTATCGTTCAAAATACCTTATAATATAACGTAATATTTGCAGTCTACCATTGAAAATGCCTTGTAATATAACGTAATATGCTGTGTATCATTGAAAATGCCTTATAATATAATCTAATATGCAGTGTAACATTGAAAATACCTTATAATATAACGTAATATGCAGTGTATCATTGAAAATACCTTATAATATAACGTAATATGCAGTGTACTATTGAAAATAGGTTATGATATAACGTAATACGCAGTGTATCATTGAAAATACCTTATAATATAACGCAATATGCAGTGTATCATTGAAAATGCCTTATAATATAATCTAATATGCAGTGTATCGTTCAAAATACCTTATAATATAACGTAATATTTGCAGTCTATCATTGAAAATGTCTTGTAATGTAACGTAATATGCAGTGTATCATTGAAAATACCTTATAATATAATCTAATATGCAGTGTATCGTTCAAAATACCTTATAATATAACGTAATATTTGCAGTCTATCATTGAAAATGCCTTGTAATATAACGTAATATGCAGTGTATCATTGAAAATAACTTATAATATAAAGTAATATGCAGTGTATCATTGAAAATACCTTATAATATAACGTAAGATGCAGTGTATCATTGAAAATACCTTATGATATAACGTAATATGCAGTGTATCATTGAAAATACCTTATAATATAACGTAATATGCTGTGTATCATTGAAAATACCTTATAATATAACGTAATATGCAGTGTATCATTGAAAATACCTTATGATATAACGTAATATGCAGTGTATCATTGAAAATACCTTATAATATAACGTAATATGCAGTGTAACATTGAAAATACCTTATAATATAACATAATATGCAGTGTATTATTGAAAATACGTTATAGTATAACGTAATACGCAGTGTATCATTGAAAATACCTTATAATATAACGCAATATGCAGTGTATCATTGAAAATACCTTATAATATAACGTAATATTTGCAGTCTACCATTGAAAATGCCTTGTAATATAACGTAATATGCAGTGTATCATTGAAAATACCTTATAATATAATCTAATATGCAGTGTATCATTGAAAATAACTTATAATATAAAGTAATATGCACTGTATCATTGAAAATACCTTATAATATAACGTAAGATGCAGTGTATCATTGAAAATACCTTATGATATAACGTAATATGCAGTGTATCATTGAAAATACCTTATAATATAACGTAATATGCTGTGTATCATTGAAAATACCTTATAATATAACGTAATATGCAGTGTAACATTGAAAATACCTTATAATATAACATAATATGCAGTGTATTATTGAAAATACGTTATAGTATAACGTAATACGCAGTGTATCATTGAAAATACCTTATAATATAACGCAATATGCAGTGTATCATTGAAAATACCTTATGATATAACATAATATGCAGTGTATTATTGAAAATTCGTTATAGTATAACGTAATATGCAGTGTATCATTGAAAATACCTTATAATATAATCTAATATGCAGTGTAACATTGAAAATACCTTATAATATAACGTAATATGCAGTGTATCATTGAAAATACCTTATAATATAACGTAATATGCAGTGTATTATTGAAAATAGGTTATGATATAACGTAATACGCAGTGTATCATTGAAAATACCTTATAATATAACGCAATATGCAGTGTATCATTGAAAATGCCTTATAATATAATCTAATATGCAGTGTATCGTTCAAAATACCTGATAATATAACGTAATATTTGCAGTCTATCATTGAAAATGCCTTGTAATATAATCTAATATGCAGTGTATCGTTCAAAATACCTTTAATATAACGTAATATTTGCAGTCTATCTTTGAAAATGCCTTGTAATATAACGTAATATGCTGTGTATCATTGAAAATACTTTATAATATAAAGTAATTGCAGTGTATTATTGAAAATACCTTATAATATAATCTAATATGCAGTGTATCGTTCAAAATACCTTATAATATAACGTAATATTTGCAGTCTATCATTGAAAATGCCTTGTAATATAACGTAATATGCAGTGTATCATTGAAAATAACTTATAATATAAAGTAATATGCAGTGTATCATTGAAAATACCTTATATTATAACGTAAGATGCAGTGTATCATTGAAAATACCTTATGATATAACGTAATATGCAGTGTATCATTGAAAATACCTTATAATATAACGTAATATGCTGTGTATCATTGAAAATACCATATAATATAACGTAATATGCAGTGTATCATTGAAAATACCTTATGATTTAACGTAATATGCAGTGTATCATTGAAAATACCTTATAATATAACGTAATATGCAGTGTAACATTGAAAATACCTTATAATATAACATAATATGCAGTGTATTATTGAAAATACGTTATAGTATAACGTAATACGCAGTGTATCATTGAAAATACCTTATAATATAATCTAATATGCAGTGTATCGTTCAAAATACCTTATAATATAACGTAATATTTGCATTCTATCATTGAAAATGTCTTGTAATGTAACGTAATATGCAGTGTATCATTGAAAATACCTTATAATATAATCTAATATGCAGTGTATCGTTCAAAATACCTTATAATATAACGTAATATTTGCAGTCTATCATTGAAAATGTCTTGTAATATAACGCAATATGCAGTGTATCATTGTAAATGCCTTATAATATAATCTAATATGCAGTGTATCGTTCAAAATACCTTATAATATAACGTAATATTTGCAGTCTACCATTGAAAATGCCTTGTAATATAACGTAATATGCTTTGTATCATTGAAAATACCTTATAATATAATCTAATATGCAGTGTAACATTGAAAATACCTTATAATATAACGTAATATGCAGTCTATCATTGAAAATACCTTATAATATAACGTAATATGCAGTGTATTATTGAAAATAGGTTATGATATAACGTAATACGCAGTGTATCATTGAAAATACCTTATAATATAACGCAATATGCAGTGTATCATTGAAAATATCCTTATAATATAATCTAATATGCAGTATATCGTTCAAAATACCTTATCATATAACGTAATATTTGCAGTCTATCATTGAAAATGTCTTGTAATGTAACGTAATATGCAGTGTATCATTGAAAATACCTTATAATATAATCTAATATGCAGTGTATCGTTCAAAATACCTTATAATATAACGTAATATTTGCAGTCTGTCTTTGAAAATGCCTTGTAATATAACGTAATATGCTGTGTACCATTGAAAATACTTTATAATATAAAGTAATTGCAGTGTATCATTGAAAATACCTTATAATCTAATCTAATATGCAGTGTATCGTTCAAAATACCTTATAATATAACGTAATATTTGCATTCTATCATTGAAAATGTCTTGTAATGTAACGTAATATGCAGTGTATCATTGAAAATACCTTATAATATAATCTAATATGCAGTGTATCGTTCAAAATACCTTATAATATAACGTAATATTTGCAGTCTATCATTGAAAATGTCTTGTAATATAACGCAATATGCAGTGTATCATTGAAAATGCCTTATAATATAATCTAATATGCAGTGTATCGTTCAAAATACCTTATAATATAACGTAATATTTGCAGTCTACCATTGAAAATGCCTTGTAATATAACATAATATGCTGTGTATCATTGAAAATACCTTATAATATAATCTAATATGCAGTGTAACATTGAAAATACCTTATAATATAACGTAATATGCAGTGTATCATTGAAAATACCTTATAATATAACGTAATATGCAGTGTATTATTGAAAATAGGTTATGATATAACGTAATACGCAGTGTATCATTGAAAATACCTTATAATATAACGCAATATGCAGTGTATCATTGAAAATACCTTATAATATAATCTAATATGCAGTGTATCGTTCAAAATACCTTATCATATAACGTAATATTTGCAGTCTATCATTGAAAATGTCTTGTAATGTATCGTAATATGCAGTGTATCATTGAAAATACCTTATAATATAATCTAATATGCAGTGTATCGTTCAAAATACCTTATAATATAACGTAATATTTGCAGTCTATCATTGAAAATGTCTTGTAATGTAACGTAATATGCAGTGTATCATTGAAAATACCTTGTAATATAACGTAATATGCAGTGTATCATTGAAAATAACTTATAATATAAAGTAATATGCAGTGTATCATTGAAAATACCTTATAATATAACGTAATATGCAGTCTATCAATGACAATACCTTATAAAATAATCTAATATGCAGTGTATCGTTCAAAATACCTTATAATATAACGTAATATTTGCAGTCTACCATTGAAAATGCCTTGTAATATAACGTAATATGCAGTGTATCATTGAAAATACCTTATAATATAATCTAATATGCAGTGTAACATTGAAAATACCTTATAATATAACGTAATATGCAGTGTATCATTGAAAATACCTCATAATATAACGTAATATGCAGTGTATTATTGAAAATAGGTTATGATATAACGTAATACGCAGTGTACCATTGAAAATACCTTATAATATAACGCAATATGCAGTGTATCATTGAAAATGCCTTATAATATAATCTAATATGCAGTGTATCGTTCAAAATACCTTATAATATAACGTAATATTTGCAGTCTATCATTGAAAATGCCTTGTAATATAATCTAATATGCAGTGTATCGTTCAAAATACCTTATAATATAACGTAATATTTGCAGTCTGTCTTTGAAAATGCCTTGTAATATAACGTAATACGCTGAGTATCATTGAAAATACCTTATAATATAATCTAATATGCAGTGTAACATTGAAAATACCTTATAATATAACGTAATATGCAGTGTATTATTGAAAATAGGTTATGATATAACGTAATACGCAGTGTATCATTGAAAATACCTTATAATATAACGCAATATGCAGTGTATCATTGAAAATGCCTTATAATATAACGTAATATGCAGTGTATTATTGAAAATAGGTTATGATATAACGTAATACGCAGTGTATCATTGAAAATGCCTTGTAATATAACGTAATATGCAGTGTATCATTGAAAATACCTTATAATATAAAGTAATATGCAGTGTATCATTGAAAATACCTTATAATATAACGTAATATTCTGTGTATCATTGAAAATACCATATAATATAATCTAATATGCAGTGTATCGTTCAAAATACCTTATCATATAACGTAATGTGCAGTGTATCATTGAAAATACCTTATAATATAAAGTAATATGCAGTGTATCATTGAAAATACCTTATAATATAACGTAATATGCATTGTATCATTGAAAATACCTTATAATATAACGTAATATGCAGTGTATTATTGAAAATAGGTTATGATATAACGTAATACGCAGTGTATCATTGAAAATACCTTATAATATAACGCAATATGCAGTGTATCATTGAAAATGCCTTATAATATAACGTAATATGCAGTGTATTATTGAAAATAGGTTATGATATAACGTAATACGCAGTGTATCATTGAAAATGCCTTGTAATATAACGTAATATGCAGTGTATCATTGAAAATACCTTATAATATAAAGTAATATGCAGTGTATCATTGAAAATACCTTATAATATAACGTAATATGCTGTGTATCATTGAAAATACCTTATAATATAATCTAATATGCAGTGTATCGTTCAAAATACCTTATCATATAACGTAACGTGCAGTGTATCATTGAAAATACCTTATAATATAAAGTAATATGCAGTGTATCATTGAAAATACCTTATAATATAACGTAATATGCATTGTATCATTGAAAATACCTTATGATATAACGTAATATGCAGTGTAACATTGAAAATACCTTATAATATAACATAATATGCAGTGTATTATTGAAAATACGTTATAGTATAACGTAATACGCAGTGTATCATTGAAAATACATTATAATATAACGCAATATGCAGTGTATCATTGAAAATACCTTATAATATAATCTAATATGCAGTGTATCGTTCAAAATACCTTATAATATAACGTAATATTTGCAGTCTATCATTGAAAATGTCTTGTAATGTAACGTAATATGCAGTGTATCATTGAAAATTCCTTATAATATAATCTAATATGCAGTGTATCGTTCAAAATACCTTATAATATAACGTAATATTTGCAGTCTACCTTTGAAAATGCCTTGTAATATAACGTAATATGCTGTGTATCATTGAAAATACTTTATAATATAAAGTAATTGCAGTGTATCATTGAAAATACCTTATAATCTAATCTAATATGCAGTGTATCGTTCAAAATACCTTATAATATAACGTAATATTTGCAGTCTATCATTGAAAATGCCTTGTAATATAACGTAATATGCAGTGTATCATTGAAAATGCCTTATAATATAACGTAATATGCAGTGAATTATTGAAAATACCTTATAATATAACGTAATATGCTGTGTATCATTGAAAATACCTTATAATATAATCTAATATGCAGTGTATCGTTCAAAATACCTTATCATATAACGTAATGTGCAGTGTATCATTGAAAATACCTTATAATATAAAGTAATATGCAGTGTATCATTGAAAATACCTTATAATATAACGTAATATGCAGTGTATCATTGAAAATACCTCATAATATAACGTAATATGCAGTGTATCATTGAAAGTACCTTATAATATAACGTAATATGCAGTGTATTATTGAAAATAGGTTATGATATAACGTAATACGCAGTGTATCATTGAAAATACCTCATAATATAATCTAATATGCAGTGTATCGTTCAAAATACCTTATAATATAACGTAATATTTGCAGTCTACCATTGAAAATGCCTTGTAATATAACGTAATATGCAGTGTATCATTGAAAATACCTTATAATATAAAGTAATATGCAGTGTATCATTGAAAATACCTTATAATATAACGTAATATGCAGTGTATCATTGAAAATACCTTATAATATAACGTAATATGCAGTGTATCATTGAAAATACCTTGTAATATAACGTAATATGCAGTGTATCATTGAAAATACCTTATAATATAATCTAATATGCAGTGTAACATTGAAAATACCTTATAATATAATGTAATATGCAGTGTATCATTGAAAATACCTCATAATATAACGTAATATGCAGTGTATTATTGAAAATAGGTTATGATATAACGTAATACGCAGTGTATCATTGAAAATACCATATAATATAACGCAATATGCAGTGTATCATTGAAAATGCCTTATAATATAATCTAATATGCAGTGTATCGTTCAAAATACCTTATAATATAACGTAATATTTGCAGTCTACCATTGAAAATGCCTTGTAATATAACGTAATATGCTGTGTATCATTGAAAATACCTTATAATATAATCTAATATGCAGTGTAACATTGAAAATACCTTATAATATAACGTAATATGCAGTGTATCATTGAAAATACCTTATAATATAACGTAATATGCAGTGTATTATTGAAAATAGGTTATGATATAACGTAATATTTGCAGTCTATCATTGAAAATGGCTTATAATATAACGTAATATGCAGTGTATCATTGAAAATACCTTATAATATAACGCAATATGCAGTGTATCATTGAAAATACCTTATAATATAACGTAATATGTAGTGTATCATTGAAAATACCTTATAATATAACGTAATATGCAGTGTATCATTGAAAATACCTTGTAATATAACGTAATATGCAGTGTATCATTGAAAATACCTTATAATATAATCTAATATGCAGTGTAACATTGAAAATACCTTATAATATAACGTAATATGCAGTGTATCATTGAAAATACCTCATAATATAACGTAATATGCAGTGTATCATTGAAAATACCTTATAATATAACGTAATATGCAGTGTATTATTGAAAATAGGTTATGATATAACGTAATACGCAGTGTATCATTGAAAATACCTTATAATATAACGTAATATGCAGTGTATCATTGAAAATACCTTATAATATAATCTAATATGCAGTGTATCGTTCAAAATACCTTATAATATAACGTAATATTTGCAGTCTATCATTGAAAATGCCTTGTAATATAATCTAATATGCAGTGTATCGTTCAAAATACCTTATAATATAACGTAATATTTGCAGTCTGTCTTTGAAAATGTCTTGTAATATAACGTAATATGCTGTGTATCATTGAAAATACTTTATAATATAAAGTAATTGCAGTGTATCATTGAAAATACCTTATAATCTAATCTAATATGCAGTGTATCGTTCAAAATACCTTATAATATAATGTAATATGCAGTGTATCATTGAAAATACCTTGTAATATAACGTAATATGCAGTGTATCATTGAAAATAACTTATAATATAATCTAATATGCAGTGTAACATTGAAAATACCTTATAATATAACGTAATATGCAGTGTATCATTGAAAATACCTCATAATATAACGTAATATGCAGTGTATCATTGAAAATACCTTATAATATAACGTAATATGCAGTGTATTATTGAAAATAGGTTATGATATAACGTAATACGCAGTGTATCATTGAAAATACCTTATAATATAACGCAATATGCAGTGTATCATTGAAAATACCTCATAATATAATCTAATATGCAGTGTATCGTTCAAAATACCTTATAATATAACGTAATATTTGCAGTCTATCTTTGAAAATGTCTTGTAATGTAACGTAATATGCAGTGTATCATTGAAAATACCTTATAATATAATCTAATATGCAGTGTATCGTTCAAAATACCTTATAATATAACGTAATATTTGCAGTCTATCATTGAAAATGCCTTGTAATATAACGTAATATGCTGTGTATCATTGAAAATACTTTATAATATAAAGTAATTGCAGTGTATCATTGAAAATACCTTATAATCTAATCTAATATGCAGTGTATCGTTCAAAATACCTTATAATATAACGTAATATTTGCAGTCTATCGTTGAGAATGTCTTGTAATGTAACGTAATATGCAGTGTATCATTGAAAATACCTTATAATATAATCTAATATGCAGTGTATCGTTCAAAATACCTTATAATATAACGTAATATTTGCAGTCTATCATTGAAAATGTCTTGTAATATAACGTACTATGCAGTGTATCATTGAAAATACCTTATAATATAATCTAATATGCAGTGTATCGTTCAAAATACCTTATAATATAACGTAATATTTGCAGTCTATCATTGAAAATGCCTTGTAATATAACGTAATATGCAGTGTATCATTGAAAATACCTTATAATATAACGTAATATGCTGTGTATCATTGAAAATACCTTATAATATAACGTAATATGCAGTGTATCATTGAAAATACCTTATGATTTAACGTAATATGCAGTGTATCATTGAAAATACCTTATAATATAACGTAATATGCAGTGTATCATTGAAAATACCTTATAATATAACGTAATATGCTGTGTATCATTGAAAATACCTTATAATATAATCTAATATGCAGTGTAACATTGAAAATACCTTATAATATAACGTAATATGCAGTGTATTATTGAAAATAGGTTATGATATAACGTAATACGCAGTGTATCATTGAAAATACCTTATAATATAACGCAATATGCAGTGTATCATTGAAAATGCCTTGTAATATAACGTAATATGCAGTGTATCATTGAAAATACCTTATAATATAAAGTAATATGCAGTGTATCATTGAAAATACCTTATAATATAACGTAATATGCTGTGTATCATTGAAAATACCTTATAATATAACGCAATATGCAGTGTATCGTTCAAAATACCTTATCATATAACGTAATGTGCAGTGTATCATTGAAAATACCTTATAATATAAAGTAATATGCAGTGTATCATTGAAAATACCTTATAATATAACGTAATATGCAGTGTATCATTGAAAATACCTCATAATATAACGTAATATGCAGTGTATCATTGAAAATACCTTATAATATAACGTAATATGCAGTGTATTATTGAAAATAGGTTATGATGTAACGTAATATGCAGTCTATCATTGACAATACCTTATAATATAACGTAATATGCAGTGTATCATTGAAAATACCTTATAATATAACGCAATATGCAGTGTATCATTGAAAATGCCTTGTAATATAACGTAATATGCAGTGTATCATTGAAAATAACTTATAATATAAAGTAATATGCAGTGTATCATTGAAAATACCTTATAATATAACGTAATATGCAGTGTATCATTGAAAATACCTTGTAATATAACGTAATATGCAGTGTATCATTGAAAATACCTTATAATATAATCTAATATGCAGTGTAACATTGAAAATACCTTATAATATAACGTAATATGCAGTGTATCATTGAAAATACCTCATAATATAACGTAATATGCAGTGTATCATTGAAAATACCTTATAATATAATCTAATATGCAGTGTAACATTGAAAATACCTTATAATATAACGTAATATGCAGTGTATTATTGAAAATAGGTTATGATATAACGTAATACGCAGTGTATCATTGAAAATACCTTATAATATAACGCAATATGCAGTGTATCATTGAAAATGCCTTGTAATATAACGTAATATGCAGTGTATCATTGAAAATACCTTATAATATAATCTAATATGCAGTGAATCGTTCAAAATACCTTATAATATAACGTAATATTTGCAGTCTATCATTGAAAATGTCTTGTAATGTAACGTAATATGCAGTTTATCATTGAAAATACCTTGTAATATAACGTAATATGCAGTGTATCATTGAAAATAACTTATAATATAAAGTAATATGCAGTGTATCATTGAAAATACATTATAATATAACGTAATATGCAGTGTATCATTGAAAATACCTTGTAATATAACGTAATATGCAGTGTATCATTGAAAATACCTTATAATATATTCTAATATGCAGTGTAACATTGAAAATACCTTATAATATAACGTAATATGCAGTGTATCATTGAAAATACCTCATAATATAACGTAATATGCAGTGTATTATTGAAAATAGGTTATGATATAACGTAATACGCAGTGTATCATTGAAAATACCTTATAATATAACGCAATATGCAGTGTATCATTGAAAATGCCTTATAATATAATCTAATATGCAGTGTATCGTTCAAAATACCTTATAATATAACGTAATATTTGCAGTCTACCATTGAAAATGCCTTGTAATATAACGTAATATGCAGTGTATCATTGAAAATACCTTATAATATAAAGTAATATGCAGTGTATCATTGAAAATACCTTATAATATAACGTAATATGCAGTGTATCATTGAAAATACCTTATAATATAACGTAATATGCAGTGTATCATTGAAAATACCTTGTAATATAACGTAATATGCAGTGTATCATTGAAAATACCTTATAATATAATCTAATATGCAGTGTAACATTGAAAATACCTTATAATATAATGTAATATGCAGTGTATCATTGAAAATACCTCATAATATAACGTAATATGCAGTGTATTATTGAAAATAGGTTATGATATAACGTAATACGCAGTGTATCATTGAAAATACCTTATAATATAACGCAATATGCAGTGTATCATTGAAAATGCCTTATAATATAATCTAATATGCAGTGTATCGTTCAAAATACCTTATAATATAACGTAATATTTGCAGTCTACCATTGAAAATGCCTTGTAATATAACGTAATATGCTGTGTATCATTGAAAATACCTTGTAATATAATCTAATATGCAGTGTAACATTGAAAATACCTTATAATATAACGTAATATGCAGTGTATCATTGAAAATACCTTATAATATAACGTAATATGCAGTGTATTATTGAAAATAGGTTATGATATAACGTAATATTTGCAGTCTATCATTGAAAATGGCTTATAATATAACGTAATATGCAGTGTATCATTGAAAATACCTTATAATATAACGCAATATGCAGTGTATCATTGAAAATACCTTATAATATAACGTAATATGTAGTGTATCATTGAAAATACCTTATAATATAACGTAATATGCAGTGTATTATTGAAAATACCTTGTAATATAACGTAATATGCAGTGTATCATTGAAAATACCTTATAATATAATCTAATATGCAGTGTAACATTGAAAATACCTTATAATATAACGTAATATGCAGTGTATCATTGAAAATACCTCATAATATAACGTAATATGCCGTGTATCATTGAAAATACCTTATAATATAACGTAATATGCAGTGTATCATTGAAAATACCTTATAATATAACGTAAGATGCAGTGTATCATTGAAAATACCTTATGATATAACGTAATATGCAGTGTATCATTGAAAATAACTTATAATATAAAGTAATATGCAGTGTATCATTGAAAATACATTATAATATAACGTAATATGCAGTGTATCATTGAAAATACCTTGTAATATAACGTAATATGCAGTGTATCATTGAAAATACCTTATAATATAACGTAAGATGCAGTGTATCATTGAAAATACCTTATGATATAACGTAATATGCAGTGTATCATTGAAAATACCTTATAATATAACGCAATATGCAGTGTATCATTGAAAATGCCTTATAATATAATCTAATATGCAGTGTATCGTTCAAAATACCTTATAATATAACGTAATATTTGCAGTCTACCATTGAAAATACCTTATAATATAATCTAATATGCAGTGAATCGTTCAAAATACCTTATAATATAACGTAATATTTGCAGTCTATCATTGAAAATGTCTTGTAATGTAACGTAATATGCAGTTTATCATTGAAAATACCTTGTAATATAACGTAATATGCAGTGTATCATTGAAAATAACTTATAATATAAAGTAATATGCAGTGTATCATTGAAAATACATTATAATATAACGTAATATGCAGTGTATCATTGAAAATACCTTGTAATATAACGTAATATGCAGTGTATCATTGAAAATACCTTATAATATATTCTAATATGCAGTGTATCATTGAAAATACCTTATAATATAACGTAATATGCAGTGTATCATTGAAAATACCTCATAATATAACGTAATATGCAGTGTATTATTGAAAATAGGTTATGATATAACGTAATACGCAGTGTATCATTGAAAATACCATATAATATAACGCAATATGCAGTGTATCATTGAAAATGCCTTATAATATAATCTAATATGCAGTGTATCGTTCAAAATACCTTATAATATAACGTAATATTTGCAGTCTACCATTGAAAATGCCTTGTAATATAACGTAATATGCAGTGTATCATTGAAAATACCTTATAATATAAAGTAATATGCAGTGTATCATTGAAAATACCTTATAATATAACGTAATATGCAGTGTATCATTGAAAATACCTTATAATATAACGTAATATGCAGTGTATCATTGAAAATACCTTGTAATATAACGTAATATGCAGTGTATCATTGAAAATACCTTATAATATAATCTAATATGCAGTGTAACATTGAAAATACCTTATAATATAATCTAATATGCAGTGTATCATTGAAAATACCTCATAATATAACGTAATATGCAGTGTATTATTGAAAATAGGTTATGATATAACGTAATACGCAGTGTATCATTGAAAATACCATATAATATAACGTAATATGCAGTGTATCATTGAAAATGCCTTATAATATAATCTAATATGCAGTGTATCGTTCAAAATACCTTATAATATAACGTAATATTTGCAGTCTACCATTGAAAATGCCTTGTAATATAACGTAATATGCTGTGTATCATTGAAAATACCTTATAATATAATCTAATATGCAGTGTAACATTGAAAATACCTTATAATATAACGTAATATGCAGTGTATCATTGAAAATACCTTATAATATAACGTAATATGCAGTGTATTATTGAAAATAGGTTATGATATAACGTAATATTTGCAGTCTATCATTGAAAATGGCTTATAATATAACGTAATATGCAGTGTATCATTGAAAATACCTTATAATATAACGCAATATGCAGTGTATCATTGAAAATACCTTATAATATAACGTAATATGTAGTGTATCATTGAAAATACCTTATAATATAACGTAATATGCAGTGTATTATTGAAAATACCTTGTAATATAACGTAATATGCAGTGTATCATTGAAAATACCTTATAATATAATCTAATATGCAGTGTAACATTGAAAATACCTTATAATATAACGTAATATGCAGTGTATCATTGAAAATACCTCATAATATAACGTAATATGCAGTGTATCATTGAAAATACCTTATAATATAACGTAATATGCAGTGTATTATTGAAAATAGGTTATGATATAACGTAATACGCAGTGTATCATTGAAAATACCTTATAATATAACGCAATATGCAGTGTATCATTGAAAATACCTTATAATATAATCTAATATGCAGTGTATCGTTCAAAATACCTTATAATATAACGTAATATTTGCAGTCTATCATTGAAAATGCCTTGTAATATAATCTAATATGCAGTGTATCGTTCAAAATACCTTATAATATAACGTAATATTTGCAGTCTGTCTTTGAAAATGCCTTGTAATATAACGTAATATGCTGTGTATCATTGAAAATACTTTATAATATAAAGTAATTGCAGTGTATCATTGAAAATACCTTATAATCTAATCTAATATGCAGTGTATCGTTCAAAATACCTTATAATATAACGTAATATGCAGTGTATCATTGAAAATACCTTATAATATAACGTAATATGCAGTGTATCATTGAAAATAACTTATAATATAATCTAATATGCAGTGTAACATTGAAAATACCTTATAATATAACGTAATATGCAGTGTATCATTGAAAATACCTCATAATATAACGTAATATGCAGTGTATCATTGAAAATACCTTATAATATAACGTAATATGCAGTGTATTATTGAAAATAGGTTATGATATAACGTAATACGCAGTGTATCATTGAAAATACCTTATAATATAACGCAATATGCAGTGTATCATTGAAAATACCTTATAATATAATCTAATATGCAGTGTATCGTTCAAAATACCTTATAATATAACGTAATATTTGCAGTCTATCTTTGAAAATGTCTTGTAATGTAACGTAATATGCAGTGTATCATTGAAAATACCTTATAATATAATCTAATATGCAGTGTATCGTTCAAAATACCTTATAATATAACGTAATATTTGCAGTCTGTCTTTGAAAATGCCTTGTAATATAACGTAATATGCTGTGTATCATTGAAAATACTTTATAATATAAAGTAATTGCAGTGTATCATTGAAAATACCTTATAATCTAATCTAATATGCAGTGTATCGTTCAAAATACCTTATAATATAACGTAATATTTGCAGTCTATCGTTGAAAATGTCTTGTAATGTAACGTAATATGCAGTGTATCATTGAAAATACCTTATAATATAATCTAATATGCAGTGTATCGTTCAAAATACCTTATAATATAACGTAATATTTGCAGTCTATCATTGAAAATGTCTTGTAATATAACGTACTATGCAGTGTATCATTGAAAATACCTTATAATATAATCTAATATGCAGTGTATCGTTCAAAATACCTTATAATATAACGTAATATTTGCAGTCTATCATTGAAAATGCCTTGTAATATAACGTAATATGCAGTGTATCATTGAAAATAACTTATAATATAAAGTAATATGCAGTGTATCATTGAAAATACCTTATAATATAACGTAATATGCAGTGTATCATTGAAAATACCTTATGATATAACGTAATATGCAGTGTATCATTGAAAATACCTTA
>CAKAJI010000522.1:0-34638 GCA_916610255.1 Lasioglossum lativentre
GCAGTGTATCATTGAAAGTACCTTATGATATAACGTAATATGCAGTGTATCATTGAAAATACCTTATAATATATGGTAATTTGTAATGTATCAACGAAAATACCTTATAATATAATGTAATATGCAGTGTATCATTGAAAATACCATCTAATATATCGTAATATATAGTTTATCATTGAAAATACGTTATAATATAACGTAATATGCAGTGTAATATTGAAAATACCTTATAATATATCGTAATTTGTAGTGTATCATTAAAAATACCTTATAATATAACGTAATATGCAGTGTATCATTGAAAATACCTCATAATATAACGTAATATGCAGTGTATCATTGAAAACATCTTATAATATAACTTCATATGCAGTGTATCATTGAAAATACCTTATAATATAACGTAATATGCAGTGTATCATTGAAAATACCTTATGATATAATGTAATATGCAGTGTATCATTGAAAATACCTTATAATATATGGTAATTTGTAGTGTATCAATGAAAATACCTTATAATACAACGTAATATGCAGTGTATCATTGAAAATACCTTATAATATATCGTAATTTGTAGTGTATCATTGAAAATACCATATAGTATAACGTAATATGCAGTGCATCATTGAAAATACCTTATAATATATAGTAGTTTATCATTGAAAACATCTTTTAATATAACGTAATATGCAGTGTATAATTGAAAATACCTTATGATATAACGTAATGTGCAGTATATCATTGAAAATACCTTATAATATATGGTAATTTGAACTGTATCAATCAAAATACCTTCTAATATATCGTAAAATGCAGTGTATCATTGAAAATACCATATAATATGACGTAATATGCCGTGTATCATTGAAAATACCTTATGATATAACGTAATATGCAGTGTATCATTGAAAGTACCTTATGATATAACGTAATATGCAGTGTATCATTGAAAATACCTCATAATATAACGTAATATGCAGTGTATCATTGAAAACATCTTATAATATAACGTCATATGCAGTGTATCATTGAAAATACCTTATAATATAACGTAATATGCAGTGTATCATTGAAAATACCTTATGATATAATGTAATATGCAGTGTATCATTGAAAATACCATATAATATATCGTAATATATAGTTTATCATTGAAAATACTTTATAATATAACGTCATATGCAGTGTATCATTGAAAATACCATATAATATAACGTAATGTGCAGTCTATCAATGAAAAAACCTTATAATACAACGTAATATGCAGTGTATCATTGAAAATACCATATAATATAACGTAATATGCCGTGTATCATTGAAAATACCTTATAATAAAACGTAATATGCAGTGTATCATTGAAAATACCTTGGAATATATGGTAATTCTAGTCTATCAATGAAAATACCTTATAATACAACGTAATATGCAGTGTATCATTGAAAATACCTTATAATATATCGTAATTTGTAGTGTATCATTGAAAATACCATATAGTATAACGTAATATGCAGTGCATCATTGAAAATACCTTATAATATAACGTAATATGCACTGTATCATTGAAAATACCTTATAATATAACGTAATATGCAGTGTATCATTGAAAATACCTTATAATATAACGTAATATGCAGTGTATCATTGAAAACATCTTATAATATAACGTCATATGCAGTGTATCATTGAAAATACCTTATAATATAACGTAATATGCAGTGTATCATTGAAAATACCTTATAATATATCGTAATTTGTAGTGTATCATTAAAAATACCTTATAATATAACTTAATATGCAGTGTATCATTGAAAATACCTCATAATATAACGTAATATGCAGTGTATCATTGAAAACATCTTATAATATAACGTCATATGCAGTGTATCATTGAAAATACCTTATAATAAAACGTAATATGCAGTGTAGCATTGAAAATACCTTATGATATAATGTAATATGCAGTGTATCATTGAAAATACCTTATAATATATGGTAATTTGTAGTGTATCAATGAAAATACCTTATAATATAACGTAATATGCAGTGTATCATTGAAAATACCATATAATATATCGTAATATATAGTTTATCATTGAAAATACCATATAGTATAACGTAATATGCAGTGCATCATTGAAAATACCTTATAATATAACGTAATATGCACTGTATCATTGAAAATACCTTATAATATAACGTAATATGCAGTGTATCATTGAAAATACCTTATAATATAACGTAATATGCAGTGTATCATTGAAAATACCTTATGATATAATGTAATATGCAGTGTATCATTGAAAATACCTTATAATATATGGTAATTTGTAGTGTATCAATGAAAATACCTTATAATATAACGTAATATGCAGTGTTTCATTGAAAATACAATATAATATATCGTAATATATAGTTTATCATTGAAAATACTTTATAATATAACGTAATATGCAGTGTATCATTGAAAATACCATATAATATAACGTAATATGCAGTGTATCATTGAAAATACCTTATAATAAAACGTAATATGCAGTGTATCATTGAAAATACCTTAGAATATATGGTAATTCTAGTCTATCAATGAAAAAACCTTATAATACAACGTAATATGCAGTGTATCATTGAAAATACCTTATAATATATGGTAATTTGTAGTGTATCAATGAAAATACCTTATAATATAACGTAATATGCAGTGTATCATTGAAAATACCATATAGTATAACGTAATATGCAGTGCATCATTGAAAATACCTCATAGTATAACGTAATATGCAGTGTATCATTGAAAACATCTTATAATATAACGTCATTTGCAGTGTATCATTGAAAATACATATAATATAACGTAATATGCAGTGCATCATTGAAAATACCTTATAATATAACGTAATATGCACTGTATCATTGAAAATACCTTATAATATAACGTAATATGCAGTGTATCATTGAAAATACCTTATAATATAACGTAATATGCAGTGTATCATTGAAAATACCTTATGATATAATGTAATATGCAGTGTATCATTGAAAATACCTTATAATATATGGTAATTTGTAGTGTATCAATGAAAATACCTTATAATATAACGTAATATGCAGTGTTTCATTGAAAATACAATATAATATATCGTAATATATAGTTTATCATTGAAAATACTTTATAATATAACGTAATATGCAGTGTATCATTGAAAATACCATATAATATAACGTAATATGCAGTGTATCATTGAAAATACCTTATAATAAAACGTAATATGCAGTGTATCATTGAAAATACCTTAGAATATATGGTAATTCTAGTCTATCAATGAAAAAAACCTTATAATACAACGTAATATGCAGTGTATCATTGAAAATACCTTATAATATATGGTAATTTGTAGTGTATCAATGAAAATACCTTATAATATAACGTAATATGCAGTGTATCATTGAAAATACCATATAATATATCGTAATATATAGTTTATCATTGAAAATACTTTATAATATAACGTAATATGCAGTGTATCATTGAAAATACCATATAATATAACGTAATATGCAGTGTATCATTGAAAATACCTTATAATAAAACGTAATATGCAGTGTATCATTGAAAATACCTTATAATATATCTTAATTTGTAGTGTATCATTGAAAATACCATATAGTATAACGTAATATGCAGTGCATCATTGAAAATACCTTAGAATATATGGTAATTCTAGTCTATCAATGAAAAAACCTTATAATACAACGTAATATGCAGTGTATCATTGAAAATACCTTATAATATATCTTAATTTGTAGTGTATCATTGAAAATACCATATAGTATAACGTAATATGCAGTGCATCATTGAAAATACCTTATAATATAACGTAATATGCAGTGTATCATTGAAAATACCTTGTAATATTACGTAATATGCAGTGTATCATTGAAAATACCTTATGATATAACGTAATATGCAGTGTATCATTGAAAATACCTTATAATATAACGTAATATGCAGTGTATCATTGAAAATACCTTATAATATAACGTAATATGCAGTGTATCATTGAAAATACCTTATAATACAACGTAATATGCAGTGTATCATTGAAAATACCTTATAATATATCGTAATTTGTAGTGTATCATTGAAAATACCATATAGTATAACGTAATATGCAGTGCATCATTGAAAATACCTCATAGTATAACGTAATATGCAGTGTATCATTGAAAACATCTTATAATATAACGTCATTTGCAGTGTATCATTGAAAATACATATAATATAACGTAATATGCAGTGTATCATTGAAAATACCTTATGATATAATGTAATATGCAGTGTATCATTGAAAATACCTTATAATATATGGTAATTTGTAGTGTATCAATGAAAATACCTTATAATATAACGTAATATGCAGTGTATCATTGAAAATACCTTATAATATAACGTAATATGCAGTGTATCATTGAAAGTACCTCATAATATAACGTAATATGCAGTGTATCATTGAAAATACCTTATGATATAACGTAATGTGCAGTATATCATTGAAAATACCTTATAATATATGGTAATTTGAACTGTATCAATCAAAATACCTTCTAATATATCGTAAAATGCAGTGTATCATCGAAAATACCTTATAATATATCGCAATTTGTAGTGTATCATTGAAAATACCCTATAATATATCGTAATTTTTTAGTGTATCATTGAAAATACCTAATAATATAACGTAATATGCAGTGTATCATTGAAAATACCTTATAATATATCGTAATTTGTAGTGTATCATTGAAAATACCATATGGTATAACGTAATATGCAGTGCATCATTGAAAATACCTTATAATATATAGTAGTTTATCATTGAAAACATCTTATAATATATCGTAATTTGTAGTGTATCATTGAAAATACCATATAGTATAACGTAATATGCAGTGCATCATTGAAAATACCTTATAATATATAGTAGTTTATCATTGAAAACATCTTATAATATAACATAATATGCAGTGTATCATTGAAAATACTTTATGATATAACGTAATATGCAGTGTATCATTGAAAATACCTTATAATAAAACGTAATATGCAGTGTATCATTGAAAATACCTTATAATAAAACGTATTATGCAGTGTATCATTGAAAATACCTAGAATATATGGTAATTCTTGTCTATCAATGAAAATACCTTATAATACAACGTAATATGCAGTGTATCATTGAAAATACCTTATAATATATCGTAATTTGTAGTGTATCATTGAAAATACCATATAGTATAACGTAGTATGCAGTGCATCATTGAAAATACCTCATAATATAACGTAATATGCAGTGTATCATTGAAAACATCTTATAATATAACGTCATTTGCAGTGTACCATTGAAAATACATATAATATAACGTAATATGCAGTGTATCATTGAAAATACCTTATGATATAATGTAATATGCAGTGTATCATTGAAAATACCTTATAATATATCTTAATGTGTAGTGTATCATTGAAAATACCATATAGTATAACGTAATATGCAGTGCATCATTGAAAATACCTTAGAATATATGGTAATTCTAGTCTATCAATGAAAAAACCTTATAATACAACGTAATATGCAGTGTATCATTGAAAATACCTTATAATATAACGTAATATGCAGTGTATCATTGAAAATACCTTATAATACAACGTAATATGCAGTGTATCATTGAAAATACCTTATAATATATCGTAATTTGTAGTGTATCATTGAAAATACCATATAGTATAACGTAATATGCAGTGCATCATTGAAAATACCATATAGTATAACGTAATATGCAGTGCATCATTGAAAATACCTTAGAATATATGGTAATTCTAGTCTATCAATGAAAAAACCTTATAATACAACGTAATATGCAGTGTATCATTGAAAATACCTTATAATATAACGTAATATGCAGTGTATCATTGAAAATACCTTATAATACAATGTAATATGCAGTGTATCATTGAAAATACCTTATAATATATGGTAATTTGTAGTGTATCAATGAAAATACCTTATAATATAACGTAATATGCAGTGTATCATTGAAAATACCTTATAATATAACGTAATATGCAGTGTATCATTGAAAGTACCTCATAATATAACGTAATATGCAGTGTATCATTGAAAATACCTTATGATATAACGTAATGTGCAGTATATCATTGAAAATACCTTATAATATATGGTAATTTGAACTGTATCAATCAAAATACCTTCTAATATATCGTAAAATGCAGTGTATCATCGAAAATACCTTATAATATATCGTAATTTGTAGTGTATCATTGAAAATACCCTATAATATATCGTAATTTTTTAGTGTATCATTGAAAATACCTAATAATATAACGTAATATGCAGTGTATCATTGAAAATACCTTATAATATATCGTAAT
Source organism: Lasioglossum lativentre (assembly GCA_916610255.1). Lineage (NCBI taxonomy): Eukaryota > Metazoa > Arthropoda > Insecta > Hymenoptera > Halictidae > Lasioglossum > Lasioglossum lativentre. The sequence goes on from CAKAJI010000522.1 coordinate 6,448, forward strand.
TTGTAGTGTATCATTGAAAATACCAGATAGTATAACGTAATATGCAGTGCATCATTGAAAATACCTTATAATATATAGTAGTTTATCATTGAAAACATCTTATAATATAACGTAATATGCAGTGTATCATTGAAAATACTTTATGATATAACGTAATATGCAGTGTATCATTGAAAATACCTTATAATAAAACGTAATATGCAGTGTATCATTGAAAATACCATATAATATATTGTAATATATAGTTTATCATTGAAAATACTTTATAATATAACGTAATATGCAGTGTATCATTGAAAATACCTTATAATATATCGTAATTTGTAGTGTATCATTGAAAATACCATATAGTATAACGTAATATGCAGTGCATCATTGAAAATACCTTATAATATATAGTAGTTTATCATTGAAAACATCTTATAATATAACGTAATATGCAGTGTATCATTGAAAATACTTTATGATATAACGTAATATGCAGTGTATCATTGAAAATACCTTATAATAAAACGTAATATGCAGTGTATCATTGAAAAAACCTTATGATATAACGTAATATGCAGTGTATCATTGAAAATACCTCATAATATAACGTAATATGCAGTGTATCATTGAAAACATCTTATAATATAACGTCATTTGCAGTGTATCATTGAAAATACATATAATATAACGTAATATGCAGTGTATCATTGAAAATACCTTAGAATATATGGTAATTCTAGTCTATCAATGAAAAAACCTTATAATACAACGTAATATGCAGTGTATCATTGAAAATACCTTATAATATATCGTAATTTGTAGTGTATCGGTGAAAATACCATATAGTATAACGTAATATGCAGTGCATCATTGAAAATACCTTATAATATAACGTAATATGCAGTGTATCATTGAAAATACCTTGTAATATTACGTAATATGCAGTGTATCATTGAAAATACCTTATAATATATCGTAATTTGTAGTGTATCATTGAAAATACCATATAGTATAACGTAATATGCAGGTCATCATTGAAAATACCTTATAATATAACGTAATATGCACTGTATCATTGAAAATACCTTATAATATAACGTAATATGCAGTGTATCATTGAACATACTTTATGATATAACGTAATATGCAGTGTATCATTGAAAATACCTTATAATAAAACGTAATATGCAGTGTATCATTGAAAATACCTTATAATAAAACGTAATATGCAGTGTATCATTGAAAATACCTTAGAATATATGGTAATTCTAGTCTATCAATGAAAATACCTTATAATACAACGTAATATGCAGTGTATCATTGAAAATACCTTATAATATATCGGAATTTGTAGTGTATCATTGAAAATACCATATAGTATAACGTAATATGCAGTGCATCATTGAAAATACCTTATAATATATAGTAGTTTATCATTGAAAACATCTTATAATATAACGTAATATGCAGTGTATCATTGAAGATACATTATGATATAACGTAATATGCAGTATATCATTGAAAATACCTTATAATATATGGTAATTTGAACTGTATCAATCAAAATACCTTCTAATATATCGTAATATGCAGTGTATCATCGAAAATACCTTATAATATATCGTAATTTTTTAGTGTATCATTGAAAATACCTCATAATATAATGTAATATGCAGTGTATCATTGAAAATACCTTATAATAAAACGTAATATGCAGTGTATCATTGAAAATACCTTATAATATAACGTAATATGCAGTGTATCATTGAAAATACCTTATAATATAACGTAATATGCAGTGTATCATTGAAAAAACCTTATGATATAACGTAATATGCAGTGTATCATTGAAAATACCTTATAATATAACGTAATATGCAGTGTATCATTGAAAATACCTTATGATATAACGTAATATGCAGTGTATCATTGAAAATACCTTATAATATAACGTAATATGCAGTGTATCATTGAAAATACCTTATGATATAACGTAATATGCAGTGTATCATTGAAAATACCTTATAATATAACGTAATATGCAGTGTATCATTGAAAATACCCTATAATATATCGTAATTTGTAGTGTATCATTGAAAATATCTTATAATATAACGTAATATGCAGTGTATCATTGAAAATACCTTATGATATAACGTAATATGCAGTGTATCATTGAAAATACCTTATAATATAACGTAATATGCAGTGTATCATTGAAAATACCTTATGATATAACGTAATATGCAGTGTATCATTGAAAATACCTTATAATATATCGTAATTTGTAGTGTATCATTGAAAATACCATATAGTATAACGTAATATGCAGTGCATCATTGAAAATACCTCATAATATAACGTAATATGCAGTGTATCATTGAAAACATCTTATAATATAACGTCATTTGCAGTGTATCATTGAAAATACATATAATATAACGTAATATGCAGGGTATCATTGAAAATACCTTATGATATAATGTAATATGCAGTGTATCATTGAAAATACCTTATAATATATGGTAATTTGTAGTGTATCAATGAAAATACCTTATAATATAACGTAATATGCAGTGTATCATTGAAAATACCATATAATATATCGTAATATATAGTTTATCATTGAAAATACTTTATAATATAACGTAATATGCAGTGTATCATTGAAAATACCATATAATATAACGTAATATGCAGTGTATCATTGATAATACCCTATAATAAAACGTAATATGCAGTGTATTATTGAAAATACCTTAGAATATATGGTAATTCTAGTCTATCAATGAAAAAACCTTATAATACAACGTAATATGCAGTGTATCATTGAAAATACCTTATAATATATCGTAATTTGTAGTGTATCATTGAAAATACCCTATAATATATCGTAATTTTTTAGTGTATCATTGAAAATACCTAATAATATAACGTAATATGCAGTGTATCATTGAAAATACCTTATAATATATCGTAATTTGTAGTGTATCATTGAAAATACCAGATAGTATAACGTAATATGCAGTGCATCATTGAAAATACCTTATAATATATAGTAGTTTATCATTGAAAACATCTTATAATATAACGTAATATGCAGTGTATCATTGAAAATACTTTATGATATAACGTAATATGCAGTGTATCATTGAAAATACCTTATAATAAAACGTAATATGCAGTGTATCATTGAAAATACCATATAATATATTGTAATATATAGTTTATCATTGAAAATACTTTATAATATAACGTAATATGCAGTGTATCATTGAAAATACCTTATAATATATCGTAATTTGTAGTGTATCATTGAAAATACCATATAGTATAACGTAATATGCAGTGCATCATTGAAAATACCTTATAATATATAGTAGTTTATCATTGAAAACATCTTATAATATAACGTAATATGCAGTGTATCATTGAAAATACTTTATGATATAACGTAATATGCAGTGTATCATTGAAAATACCTTATAATAAAACGTAATATGCAGTGTATCATTGAAAATACCATATGATATAACGTAATATGCAGTGTATCATTGAAAATACCTCATAATATAACGTAATATGCAGTGTATCATTGAAAACATCTTATAATATAACGTCATTTGCAGTGTATCATTGAAAATACATATAATATAACGTAATATGCAGTGTATCATTGAAAATACCTTAGAATATATGGTAATTCTAGTCTATCAATGAAAAAACCTTATAATACAACGTAATATGCAGTGTATCATTGAAAATACCTTATAATATATCGTAATTTGTAGTGTATCGGTGAAAATACCATATAGTATAACGTAATATGCAGTGCATCATTGAAAATACCTTATAATATAACGTAATATGCAGTGTATCATTGAAAATACCTTGTAATATTACGTAATATGCAGTGTATCATTGAAAATACCTTATAATATATCGTAATTTGTAGTGTATCATTGAAAATACCATATAGTATAACGTAATATGCAGGTCATCATTGAAAATACCTTATAATATAACGTAATATGCACTGTATCATTGAAAATACCTTATAATATAACGTAATATGCAGTGTATCATTGAACATACTTTATGATATAACGTAATATGCAGTGTATCATTGAAAATACCTTATAATAAAACGTAATATGCAGTGTATCATTGAAAATACCTTATAATAAAACGTAATATGCAGTGTATCATTGAAAATACCTTAGAATATATGGTAATTCTAGTCTATCAATGAAAATACCTTATAATACAACGTAATATGCAGTGTATCATTGAAAATACCTTATAATATATCGGAATTTGTAGTGTATCATTGAAAATACCATATAGTATAACGTAATATGCAGTGCATCATTGAAAATACCTTATAATATATAGTAGTTTATCATTGAAAACATCTTATAATATAACGTAATATGCAGTGTATCATTGAAGATACATTATGATATAACGTAATATGCAGTATATCATTGAAAATACCTTATAATATATGGTAATTTGAACTGTATCAATCAAAATACCTTCTAATATATCGTAATATGCAGTGTATCATCGAAAATACCTTATAATATATCGTAATTTTTTAGTGTATCATTGAAAATACCTCATAATATAATGTAATATGCAGTGTATCATTGAAAATACCTTATAATATAACGTAATATGCAGTGTATCATTGAAAATACCTTATAATATAACGTAATATGCAGTGTATCATTGAAAATACCTTATAATATAACGTAATATGCAGTGTATCATTGAAAAAACCTTATGATATAACGTAATATGCAGTGTATCATTGAAAATACCTTATAATATAACGTAATATGCAGTGTATCATTGAAAATACCTTATGATATAACGTAATATGCAGTGTATCATTGAAAATACCTTATAATATAACGTAATATGCAGTGTATCATTGAAAATACCTTATGATATAACGTAATATGCAGTGTATCATTGAAAATACCTTATAATATAACGTAATATGCAGTGTATCATTGAAAATACCCTATAATATATCGTAATTTGTAGTGTATCATTGAAAATATCTTATAATATAACGTAATATGCAGTGTATCATTGAAAATACCTTATGATATAACGTAATATGCAGTGTATCATTGAAAATACCTTATAATATAACGTAATATGCAGTGTATCATTGAAAATACCTTATGATATAACGTAATATGCAGTGTATCATTGAAAATACCTTATAATATATCGTAATTTGTAGTGTATCATTGAAAATACCATATAGTATAACGTAATATGCAGTGCATCATTGAAAATACCTCATAATATAACGTAATATGCAGTGTATCATTGAAAACATCTTATAATATAACGTCATTTGCAGTGTATCATTGAAAATACATATAATATAACGTAATATGCAGGGTATCATTGAAAATACCTTATGATATAATGTAATATGCAGTGTATCATTGAAAATACCTTATAATATATGGTAATTTGTAGTGTATCAATGAAAATACCTTATAATATAACGTAATATGCAGTGTATCATTGAAAATACCATATAATATATCGTAATATATAGTTTATCATTGAAAATACTTTATAATATAACGTAATATGCAGTGTATCATTGAAAATACCATATAATATAACGTAATATGCAGTGTATCATTGATAATACCCTATAATAAAACGTAATATGCAGTGTATTATTGAAAATACCTTAGAATATATGGTAATTCTAGTCTATCAATGAAAAAACCTTATAATACAACGTAATATGCAGTGTATCATTGAAAATACCTTATAATATATCGTAATTTGTAGTATATCATTGAAAATACCATATAGTATAACGTAATATGCAGTGCATCATTGAAAATACCTTATAATATAACGTAATATGCAGTGTATCATTGAAAATACCTTGTAATATTACGTAATATGCAGTGTATCATTGAAAATACCTTATGATATAACGTAATATGCAGTGTATCATTGAAAACACCTTATAATATAACGTAATATGCAGTGTATCATTGAAAATACCTTATAATATAACGTAATATGCAGTGTATCATTGAAAATACCTTATAATACAACGTAATATGCAGTGTATCATTGAAAATACCTTATAATATATCGTAATTTGTAGTGTATCATTGAAAATACCTTATAATAAAACGTAATATGCTGTGTATCATTGAAAATACCTTAGAATATAACGTAATATGCAGTTTATCATTGAAAATACCTTATGATATAATGTAATATGCAGTGTATCATTGAAAATACCTTATAATATATGGTAATTTGTAGTGTATCAATGAAAATACCTTATAATATAACGTAATATGCAGTGTATCATTGAAAATACCATATAATATATCGTAATATGTAGTTTATCATTGAAAATACGTTATAATATAACGTAATATGCAGTGTATCATTGAAAATACCATATAATATAACGTAATATGCCGTGTATCATTGAAAATACCTTATAATAAAACGTAATATGCAGTGTATCATTGAAAATACCTTGGAATATATGGTAATTCTAGTCTATCAATGAAAATACCTTATAATACAACGTAATATGCAGTGTATCATTGAAAATACCTTATAATATATCGTAATTTGTAGTGTATCATTGAAAATACCATATAGTATAACGTAATATGCAGTGCATCATTGAAAATACCTTATAATATAACGTAATATGCAGTGTATCATTGAAAATACCTTATAGTATAACGTAATATGCAGTGCATCATTGAAAATACCTTATAATATAACGTAATATGCAGTGTATCATTGAAAATACCTTATAATATAACGTAATATGCAGTGTATCATTGAAAATACCTTATGATATAACGTAATATGCAGTGTATCATTGAAAATACCTTGGAATATATGGTAATTCTAGTCTATCAATGAAAATACCTTATAATACAACGTAATATGCAGTGTATCATTGATAATACCTTATAATATATCGTAATTTGTAGTGTATCATTGAAAATACCATATAGTATAACGTAATATGCAGTGCATCATTGAAAATACCTTATAATATAACGCAATATGCACTGTATCATTGAAAATACCTTATAATATAACGTAATATGCAGTGTATCATTGAAAATACTTTATAATATAACGTAATATGCAGTGTATCATTGAAAATACCATATAATATATCGTAATATATAGTTTATCATTGAAAATACTTTATAATATAACGTAATATGCAGTGTATCATTGAAAATATCATATAATATAACGTAATATGCAGTGAATCATTGAAAATACCTTATAATAAAACGTAATATGCAGTGTATCATTGAAAATACCTTAGAATATATGGTAATTCTAGTCTATCAATGAAAAAACCTTATAATAAAACGTAATATGCTGTGTATCATTGAAAATACCTTAGAATATATGGTAATTCTAGTCTATCAATGAAAATACCTTATAATACAACGTAATATGCAGTGTATCATTGAAAATACCTTATAATATATCGTAATTTGTAGTGTATCATTGAAAATACCATATAGTATAACGTAATATGCAGTGCATCATTGAAAATACCTTATAATATATAGTAGTTTATCATTGAAAACATCTTATAATATAACGTAATATGCAGTGTATCATTGAAGATACATTATGATATAACGTAATATGCAGTGTATCATTGAAAATACCATATAATATATCGTAATATATAGTTTATCATTGAAAATACTTTATAATATAACGTAATATGCAGTGTATCATTGAAAATACCTTATAATATATCGTAATTTGTAGTGTATCATTAAAAATACCTTGTAATATAACGTAATATGCAGTGTATCATTGAAAATACCTCATAATATAACGTAATATGCAGTGTATCATTGAAAACATCTTATAATATAACGTAATATGCAGTGTATCATTGAAAATACCTTATAATATAACGTAATATGGAGTGTATCATTGAAAATACCTTATGATATAATGTAATATGCAGTGTATCATTGAAAATACCTTATAATATATGGTAATTTGTAGTGTATCAATGAAAATACCTTATAATATAACGTAATATGCAGTGTATCATTGAAAATACCATATAATATATCGTAATATATAGTTTATCATTGAAAATACTTTATAATATAACGTAATATGCAGTGTATCATTGAAAATATCATATAATATAACGTAATATGCAGTGAATCATTGAAAATACCTTATAATAAAACGTAATATGCAGTGTATCATTGAAAATACCTTAGAATATATGGTAATTCTAGTCTATCAATGAAAAAACCTTATAATACAACGTAATATGCAGTGTATCATTGAAAATACCTTATAATATATCGTAATTTGTAGTGTATCATTGAAAATACCATATAGTATAACGTAATATGCAGTGCATCATTGAAAATACCTTATAATATAACGTAATATGTAGTGTATCATTGAAAATACCTTGTAATATAACGTAATATGCAGTGTATCATTGAAAATACCTTATAATAAAACGTAATATGCAGTGTATCATTGAAAATACCTTAGAATATATGGTAATTCTAGTCTATCAATGAAAATACTTTATAATACAACGTAATATGCAGTGTATCATTGAAAATACCTTATAATATATAGTAGTTTATCATTGAAAACATCTTATAATATAACGTAATATGCAGTGTATCATTGAAGATACATTATGATATAACGTAATATGCAGTATATCATTGAAAATACCTTATAATATATGGTAATTTGAACTGTATCAATCAAAATGCCTTCTAATATATCGTAATATGCAGTGTATCATCGAAAATACCTTATAATATATCGTAATTTTTTAGTGTATCATTGAAAATACCTTATAATAAAACGTAATATGCAGTGTATCATTGAAAATACCTTATAATATATCGTAATTTGTAGTGTATCATTGAAAATACCATATAATATAACGTAATATGCCGTGTATCATTGAAAATACCTTATAATAAAACGTAATATGCAGTGTATCATTGAAAATACCTTAGAATATATGGTAATTCTAGTCTATCAATGAAAATACCTTGTAATACAACGTAATATGAAGTGTATCATTGAAAATACCTTATAATATATCGTAATTTGTAGTGTATCATTGAAAATACCATATAGTATAACGTAATATGCAGTGCATCATTGAAAATACCTTATAATATAACGTAATATGCAGTGTATCATTGAAAATACCTTATAATAAAACGTAATATGCAGTGTATCATTGAATATACCTTATAATATAACGTAATATGCAGTGTATCATTGAAAATAGCTTATAATAAAACGTAATATGCAGTGTATCATTGAAAATACCTTAGAATATATGGTAATTCTAGTCTATCAATGAAAATACCTTATAATACAACGTAATATGCAGTGTATCATTGAAAATACCTTATAATATATCGTAATTTGTAGTGTATCATTGAAAATACCATATAGTATAACGTAATATGCAGTGCATCATTGAAAATACCTTATAATATATAGTAGTTTATCATTGAAAACATCTTATAATATAACGTAATATGCAGTGTATCATTGAAGATACATTATGATATAACGTAATATGCAGTATATCATTGAAAATACCTTATAATATATGGTAATTTGAACTGTATCAATCAAAATGCCTTCTAATATATCGTAATATGCAGTGTATCATCGAAAATACCTTATAATATATCGTAATTTTTTAGTGTATCATTGAAAATACCTTATAATAAAACGTAATATGCAGTGTATCATTGAAAATACCTTATAATATATCGTAATTTGTAGTGTATCATTGAAAATACCATATAATATAACGTAATATGCCGTGTATCATTGAAAATACCTTATAATAAAACGTAATATGCAGTGTATCATTGAAAATACCTTAGAATATATGGTAATTCTAGTCTATCAATGAAAATACCTTATAATACAACGTAATATGCAGTGTATCATTGAAAATATCATATAATATAACGTAATATGCAGTGCATCATTGAAAATACCTTATAATATAACGTAATATGCAGTGTATCATTGAAAATATCATATAATATAACGTAATATGCAGTGTATCATTGAAAATACCTTAGAATATATGGTAATTCTAGTCTATCAATGAAAAAACCTTATAATACAACGTAATATGAAGTGTATCATTGAAAATACCTTATAATATATCGTAATTTGTAGTGTATCATTGAAAATACCATATCGTATAACGTAATATGCAGTGCATCATTGAAAATACCTTATAATATAACGTAATATGCAGTGTATCATTGAAAATACCTTATAATATAACGTAATATGCAGTGTATCATTGAAAATACCTTATAATATATCGTAATTTGTAGTGTATCATTGAAAATACCTTATAATATATCGTAATTTGTAGTGTATCATTGAAAATACCATATAGTATAACGTAATATGCAGTGCATCATTGAAAATACCTTATAATATAACGTAATATGCAGTGTATCATTGAAAATACCTTATAATATAACGTAATATGCAGTGTATCATTGAAAATACCTTATAATATATCGTAATTTGTAGTGTATCATTAAAAATACCTTATAATATAACGTAATATGCAGTGTATCATTGAAAATACCTCATAATATAACGTAATATGCAGTGTATCATTGAAAACATCTTATAATATAACGTCATATGCAGTGTATCATTGAAAATACCTTATAATATAACGTAATATGCAGTGTATCATTGAAAATACCTTATGATATAATGTAATATGCAGTGTATCATTGAAAATACCTTATAATATATGGTAATTTGAAGTGTATCAATGAAAATACCTTATAATATAACGTAATATGCAGTGTATCATTGAAAATACCATATAATATATCGTAATATATAGTTTATCATTGAAAATACTTTATAATATAACGTAATATGCAGTGTATCATTGAAAATACCATATAATATAACGTAATATGCAGTGTATCGTTGAAAATACCTTATAATAAAACGTAATTTGTAGTGTATCATTGAAAATACCATATAGTATAACGTAATATGCAGTGCATCATTGAAAATACCATATAATATAACGAAATATGCAGTGTATCATTGAAAATACCTTGTAATATTACGTAATATGCAGTGTGTCATTGAAAATACCTTATGATATAACGTAATATACAGTGTATCATTGAAAGTACCTTATGATATAACGTAATATGCAGTGTATCATTGAAAATACCTTATAATATATGGTAATTTGTAATGTATCAACGAAAATACCTCATAATATAACGTAATATGCAGTGTATCATTGAAAACATCTTATAATATAACGTCATATGCAGTGTATCATTGAAAATACCTTATAATATAACGTAATATGCAGTGTATCATTGAAAATATCTTATGATATAATGTAATATGCAGTGTATCATTGAAAATACCATATAATATATCGTAATATATAGTTTATTATTGAAAATACTTTATAATATAACGTAATATGCAGTGTATCATTGAAAATACCTCATAATATAACGTAATATGCAGTGTATCATTGAAAACATCTTATAATATAACGTCATATGCAGTGTATCATTGAAAATACCTTATAATATAACGTAATATGCAGTGTATCATTGAAAATACCTTATGATATAATGTAATATGCAGTGTATCATTGAAAATACCTTATAATATATGGTAATTTGAAGTGTATCAATGAAAATACCTTATAATATAACGTAATATGCAGTGTATCATTGAAAATACCATATAATATATCGTAATATATAGTTTATCATTGAAAATACTTTATAATATAACGTAATATGCAGTGTATCATTGAAAATACCATATAATATAACGTAATATGCAGTGTATCGTTGAAAATACCTTATAATAAAACGTAATATGAAGTGTATCATTGGAAATACCTTAGAATATATGGTAATTCTAGTCTATCAATGAAAAAACCTTATAATACAACGTAATATGCCGTGTATCATTGAAAATACCTTATAATAAAACGTAATTTGTAGTGTATCATTGAAAATACCATATAGTATAACGTAATATGCAGTGCATCATTGAAAATACCATATAATATAACGAAATATGCAGTGTATCATTGAAAATACCTTGTAATATTACGTAATATGCAGTGTGTCATTGAAAATACCTTATGATATAACGTAATATGCAGTGTATCATTGAAAGTACCTTATGATATAACGTAATATGCAGTGTATCATTGAAAATACCTTATAATATATGGTAATTTGTAATGTATCAACGAAAATACCTCATAATATAACGTAATATGCAGTGTATCATTGAAAACATCTTATAATATAACGTCATATGCAGTGTATCATTGAAAATACCTTATAATATAACGTAATATGCAGTGTATCATTGAAAATATCTTATGATATAATGTAATATGCAGTGTATCATTGAAAATACCATATAATATATCGTAATATATAGTTTATTATTGAAAATACTTTATAATATAACGTAATATGCAGTGTATCATTGAAAATACCATATAATATAACGTAATATCCAGTGTATCATTGAAAATACCTTATAATATATCGTAATTTGTAGTGTATCATTGAAAATACCATATAGTATAACGTAATATGCAGTGCATCATTGAAAATACCTTATAATATAACGTAATATGCAGTGTATCATTGAAAATACCTTATAATATAACGTAATATGCAGTGTATCATTGAAAATACCTTATAATATAACGTAATATGCAGTGTATCATTGAAAATATCTTATAATATAACGTAATATGCAGTGTATCATTGAAAATACCTTATAATAAAACGTAATATGCAGTGTATCATTGAAAATACCTTATAATATATCGTAATTTGTAGTGTATCATTGAAAATACCATATAATATAACGTAATATGCAGTGCATCATTGAAAATACCTTATAATATAACGTAATATGCAGTGTATCATTGAAAATATCATATAATATAACGTAATATGCAGTGTATCATTGAAAATACCTTAGAATATATGGTAATTCTAGTCTATCAATGAAAAAACCTTATAATACAACGTAATATGAAGTGTATCATTGAAAATACCTTATAATATATCGTAATTTGTAGTGTATCATTGAAAATACCATATCGTATAACGTAATATGCAGTGCATCATTGAAAATACCTTATAATATAACGTAATATGCAGTGTATCATTGAAAATACCTTATAATATAACGTAATATGCAGTGTATCATTGAAAATACCTTATAATATATCGTAATTTGTAGTGTATCATTGAAAATACCTTATAATATATCGTAATTTGTAGTGTATCATTGAAAATACCATATAGTATAACGTAATATGCAGTGCATCATTGAAAATACCTTATAATATAACGTAATATGCAGTGTATCATTGAAAATACCTTATAATATAACGTAATATGCAGTGTATCATTGAAAATACCTTATAATATATCGTAATTTGTAGTGTATCATTAAAAATACCTTATAATATAACGTAATATGCAGTGTATCATTGAAACTACCTCATAATATAACGTAATATGCAGTGTATCATTGAAAACATCTTATAATATAACGTCATATGCAGTGTATCATTGAAAATACCTTATAATATAACGTAATATGCAGTGTATCATTGAAAATACCTTATGATATAATGTAATATGCAGTGTATCATTGAAAATACCTTATAATATATGGTAATTTGTAGTGTATCAATGAAAATACCTTATAATATAACGTAATATGCAGTGTATCATTGAAAATACCATATAATATATCGTAATATATAGTTTATCATTGAAAATACTTTATAATATAACGTAATATGCAGTGTATCATTGAAAATACCATATAATATAACGTAATATGCAGTGTATCGTTGAAAATACCTTATAATAAAACGTAATATGAAGTGTATCATTGGAAATACCTTAGAATATATGGTAATTCTAGTCTATCAATGAAAAAACCTTATAATATAACGTAATATGCAGTGTATCATTGAAAATAGCTTATAATAAAACGTAATATGCAGTGTATCATTGAAAATACCTTAGAATATATGGTAATTCTAGTCTATCAATGAAAATACCTTATAATACAACGTAATATGCAGTGTATCATTGAAAATACCTTATAATATATCGTAATTTGTAGTGTATCATTGAAAATACCATATAGTATAACGTAATATGCAGTGCATCATTGAAAATACCTTATAATATATAGTAGTTTATCATTGAAAACATCTTATAATATAACGTAATATGCAGTGTATCATTGAAGATACATTATGATATAACGTAATATGCAGTATATCATTGAAAATACCTTATAATATATGGTAATTTGAACTGTATCAATCAAAATGCCTTCTAATATATCGTAATATGCAGTGTATCATCGAAAATACCTTATAATATATCGTAATTTTTTAGTGTATCATTGAAAATACCTTATAATAAAACGTAATATGCAGTGTATCATTGAAAATACCTTATAATATATCGTAATTTGTAGTGTATCATTGAAAATACCATATAATATAACGTAATATGCAGTGCATCATTGAAAATACCTTATAATATAACGTAATATGCAGTGTATCATTGAAAATATCATATAATATAACGTAATATGCAGTGTATCATTGAAAATACCTTAGAATATATGGTAATTCTAGTCTATCAATGAAAAAACCTTATAATACAACGTAATATGAAGTGTATCATTGAAAATACCTTATAATATATCGTAATTTGTAGTGTATCATTGAAAATACCATATCGTATAACGTAATATGCAGTGTATCATTGAAAATACCTTATAATATAACGTAATATGCAGTGTATCATTGAAAATACCTTATAATATAACGTAATATGCAGTGTATCATTGAAAATACCTTATAATATATCGTAATTTGTAGTGTATCATTGAAAATACCTTATAATATATCGTAATTTGTAGTGTATCATTGAAAATACCATATAGTATAACGTAATATGCAGTGCATCATTGAAAATACCTTATAATATAACGTAATATGCAGTGTATCATTGAAAATACCTTATAATATAACGTAATATGCAGTGTATCATTGAAAATACCTTATAATATATCGTAATTTGTAGTGTATCATTAAAAATACCTTATAATATAACGTAATATGCAGTGTATCATTGAAAATACCTCATAATATAACGTAATATGCAGTGTATCATTGAAAACATCTTATAATATAACGTCATATGCAGTGTATCATTGAAAATACCTTATAATATAACGTAATATGCAGTGTATCATTGAAAATACCTTATGATATAATGTAATATGCAGTGTATCATTGAAAATACCTTATAATATATGGTAATTTGTAGTGTATCAATGAAAATACCTTATAATATAACGTAATATGCAGTGTATCATTGAAAATACCATATAATATATCGTAATATATAGTTTATCATTGAAAATACTTTATAATATAACGTAATATGCAGTGTATCATTGAAAATACCATATAATATAACGTAATATGCAGTGTATCGTTGAAAATACCTTATAATAAAACGTAATATGAAGTGTATCATTGGAAATACCTTAGAATATATGGTAATTCTAGTCTATCAATGAAAAAACCTTATAATACAACGTAATATGCCGTGTATCATTGAAAATACCTTATAATAAAACGTAATTTGTAGTGTATCATTGAAAATACCATATAGTATAACGTAATATGCAGTGCATCATTGAAAATACCATATAATATAACGAAATATGCAGTGTATCATTGAAAATACCTTGTAATATTACGTAATATGCAGTGTGTCATTGAAAATA
The DNA here is from genome assembly GCA_916610255.1 of Lasioglossum lativentre. Taxonomy (NCBI): domain Eukaryota; kingdom Metazoa; phylum Arthropoda; class Insecta; order Hymenoptera; family Halictidae; genus Lasioglossum; species Lasioglossum lativentre. The sequence continues at coordinate 22,411 of CAKAJI010000522.1, forward strand.
CCTTATGATATAACGTAATATGCAGTGTATCATTGAAAGTACCTTATGATATAACGTAATATGCAGTGTATCATTGAAAATACCTTATAATATATGGTAATTTGTAATGTATCAACGAAAATACCTCATAATATAACGTAATATGCAGTGTATCATTGAAAACATCTTATAATATAACGTCATATGCAGTGTATCATTGAAAATACCTTATAATATAACGTAATATGCAGTGTATCATTGAAAATATCTTATGATATAATGTAATATGCAGTGTATCATTGAAAATACCATATAATATATCGTAATATATAGTTTATTATTGAAAATACTTTATAATATAACGTAATATGCAGTGTATCATTGAAAATACCATATAATATAACGTAATATGCAGTGTATCATTGAAAATACCTTATAATAAAACGTAATATGAAGTGTATCATTGAAAATACCTTAGAATATATGGTAATTCTAGTCTATCAATGAAAATACCTTATAATACAACGTAATATGAAGTGTATCATTGAAAATACCTTATAATATATCGTAATTTGTAGTGTATCATTGAAAATACCATATAGTATAACGTAATATGCAGTGCATCATTGAAAATACCTTATAATATAACGTAATATGCAGTGTATCATTGAAAATACCTTATAATATAACGTAATATGCAGTGTATCATTGAAAATACCTTATAATATAACGTAATATGCAGTGTATCATTGAAAATATCTTATAATATAACGTAATATGCAGTGTATCATTGAAAATACCTTAGAATATATGGTAATTCTAGTCTATCAATGAAAATACCTTATAATACAACGTAATATGCAGTGTATCATTGAAAATATCTTATAATATATCGTAATTTGTAGTGTATCATTGAAAATACCATATAGTATAACGTAATATGCAGTGCATCATTGAAAATACCTTATAATATATAGTAGTTTATCATTGAAAACATCTTATAATATAACGTAATATGCAGTGTATCATTGAAGATACATTATGATATAACGTAATATGCAGTATATCATTGAAAATACCTTATAATATATGGTAATTTGAACTGTATCAATCAAAATACCTTCTAATATATCGTAATATGCAGTGTATCATTGAAAATACCATATAATATAACGTAATATGCAGTGTATCATTGAAAATACCTTATGATATAATGTAATATGCAGTGTATCATTGAAAATACCTTATAATATATGGTAATTTGTAGTGTATCAATGAAAATACCTTCTAATACAACGTAATATGCAGTGTATCATTTAAAATACCTTATGACATAACGTAATATGCAGTGTATCATTGTAAATACCTTATAATATAACGTAATATGCAGTGTATCATTGAAAATACCTTATAATAAAACGTAATATGCACTGTATCATTGAAAATACCTTATAATATAACGTAATATGCAGTGTATCATTGAAAATACCTTATAATATAACGTAATATGCAGTGTATCATTGAAAATACCTTATAATAAAACGTAATATGCAGTGTATCATTGAAAATACCTTAGAATATATGGTAATTCTAGTCTATCAATGAAAATACCTTATAATACAACGTAATATACAGTGTATCATTGAAAATACCTTATAATATATCGTAATTTGTAGTGTATCATTGAAAATACCATATAGTATAACGTAATATGCAGTGCATCATTGAAAATACCTTATAATATACAGTAGTTTATCATTGAAAACATCTTATAATATAACGTAATATGCAGTGTATCTTTTAAGATACATTATGATATAACGTAATATGCAGTATATCATTGAAAATATTTTATAATATATGGTAATTTGAACTGTATCAATCAAAATACCTTCTAATATATCGTAATATGCAGTGTATCATCGAAAATACCTTATAATATATCGTAATTTTTTAGTGTATCATTGAAAATACCTAATAATATAATGTAATATGCAGTGTATCATTGAAAATACCTTATAATAAAACGTAATATGCAGTGTATCATTGAAAATACCTTATAATATAACGTAATATGCAGTGTATCATTGAAAATACCTTATAATATAACGTAATATGCAGTGTATCATTGAAAATACCTTATAATAAAACGTAATATGCTGTGTATCATTGACAATACCTTATGATATAATGTAATATGCAGTGTATCATTGAAAATACCTTATAATATATGGTAATTTGTAGTGTATCAATGAAAATACCTTATAATACAACGTAATATGCAGTGTATCATTGTAAATACCTTATAATATAACGTAATATACAGAGTATCATTGAAAATACCTTATGATATAATGTAATATGCAGTGTATCATTGAAAATACCTTATAATATATGGTAATTTGTAGTGTATCAATGAAAATACCTTATAATACAACGTAATATGCAGTGTATCATTGAAAATACCTTAGAATATATGGTAATTCTAGTCTATCAATGAAAATACCTTATATTACAACGTAATATGCAGTGTATCATTGAAAATACCTTATAATAAAACGTAATATGCACTGTATCATTGAAAATACCTTATAATACAATGTAATATGCAGTCTATCATTGGAAATACCATATAATATAACGTAATATGCAGTGTATCATTGAAGATACATTATGATATAACGTAATATGCAGTATATCATTGAAAATACCTTATAATATATGGTAATTTGAACTGTATCAATCAAAATACCTTCTAATATATCGTAATATGCAGTGTATCATCGAAAATACCTTATAATATATCGTAATTTTTTAGTGTATCATTGAAAATACCTAATAATATAATGTAATATGCAGTGTATCATTGAAAATACCTTATGATATAATGTAATATGCAGTGTATCATTGAAAATACCTTATAATATATGGTAATTTGTAGTGTATCAATGAAAATACCTTATAATACAACGTAATATGCAGTGTATCATTGTAAATACCTTATAATATAACGTAATATGCAGTGTATCATTGAAAATACCTTATGATATAATGTAATATGCAGTGTATCATTGAAAATACCTTATAATATATGGTAATTTGTAGTGTATCAATGAAAATACCTTATAATACAACGTAATATGCAGTGTATCATTGAAAATACCTTATGATATAACGTAATATGCAGTGTATCATTGTAAATACCTTATAATATAACGTAATATGCAGTGTATCATTGAAAATACCATATAATATAACGTAATATGCCGTGTATCATTGAAAATACCTTATAATAAAACGTAATATGCAGTGTATCATTGAAAATACCTTGGAATATATGGTAATTCTAGTCTATCAATGAAAATACCTTATAATGCAACGTAATATGCAGTGTATCATTGAAAATACCTTATAATATATCGTAATTTGTAGTGTATCAATGAAAATACCTTATAATATAACGTAATATGCAGTGTATCATTGAAAATACCATATAATATATCGTAATGTGTAGTTTATCATTGAAAATACGTTATAATATAACGTAATATGCAGTGTATCATTGAAAATACGATATAATATAACGTAATATGCCGTGTATCATTGAAAATACCTTATAATAAAACGTAATATGCAGTGTATCATTGAAAATACCTTGGAATATATGGTAATTCTAGTCTATCAATGAAAATACCTTATAATACAACGTAATATGCAGTGTATCATTGAAAATACCTTATAATATATCGTAATTTGTAGTGTATCATTGAAAATACCATATAGTATAACGTAATATGCAGTGCATCATTGAAAATACCTTATAATATAACGTAATATGCACTGTATCATTGAAAATACCTTATAATATAACGTAATATGCAGTGTATCATTGAAAATACCTTATAATAAAACGTAATATGCAGTGTATCATTGAAAATACCTTATAATATATCGTAATTTGTAGTGTATCATTGAAAATACCATATAGTATAACGTAATATGCAGTGCATCATTGAAAATACCTTATAATATATAGTAGTTTATCATTGAAAACATCTTATAATATAACGTAATATGCAGTGTATCATTGAAGTTACATTATGATATAACGTAATATGCAGTGTATCATTGAAAATACCTTGGAATATATGGTAATTCTAGTCTATCAATGAAAATACCTTATAATAAAACGTAATATGCAGTGTATCATTGAAAATACCTTAGAATATATGGTAATTCTAGTCTATCAATGAAAATACCTTATAATACAACGTAATATGCAGTGTATCATTGAAAATACCTTATAATAAAACGTAATATGCAGTGTATCATTGAAAATACCTTATAATATAACGTAATATGCAGTGTATCATTGAAAATACCTTATAATATATGGTAATTTGTAGTGTATCAATGAAAATACCTTATAATATAACGTAATATGCAGTGTATCATTGAAAATACCATATAATATATCGTAATATGTAGTTTATCATTGAAAATACGTTATAATATAACGTAATATGCAGTGTATCATTGAAAATACCATATAATATAACGTAATATGCCGTGTATCATTGAAAATACCTTATAATAAAACGTAATATGCAGTGTATCATTGAAAATACCTTGGAATATATGGTAATTCTAGTCTATCAATGAAAATACCTTATAATGCAACGTAATATGCAGTGTATCATTGAAAATACCTTATAATATATCGTAATTTGTAGTGTATCATTGAAAATACCATATAGTATAACGTAATATGCAGTGCATCATTGAAAATACCTTATAATATATAGTAGTTTATCATTGAAAACATCTTATAATATAACGTAATATGCAGTGTATCATTGAAGATACATTATGATATAACGTAATATGCAGTATATCATTGAAAATACCTTATAATATATGGTAATTTGAACTGTATCAATCAAAATACCTTCTAATATATCGTAATATGCAGTGTATCATCGAAAATACCTTATAATATATCGTAATTTTTTAGTGTATCATTGAAAATACCTAATAATATAATGTAATATGCAGTGTATCATTGAAAATACCTTATAATAAAACGTAATATGCAGTGTATCATTGAAAATACCTTATAATATAACGTAATATGCAGTGTATCATTGAAAATACCTTATAATATAACGTAATATGCAGTGTATCATTGAAAATACCTTATGATATAACGTAATATGCTGTGTATCATTGAAAATACCTTATAATAAAACGTAATATGCTGTGTATCATTGAAAATACCTTATGATACAATGTAATATGCAGTGTATCATTGAAAATACCTTATAATATATGGTAATTTGTAGTGTATCAATGAAAATACCTTATAATATAACGTAATATGCAGTGTATCATTGAAAATACCATATAATATATCGTAATATGTAGTTTATCATTGAAAATACGTTATAATATAACGTAATATGCAGTGTATCATTGAAAATACGATATAATATAACGTAATATGCCGTGTATCATTGAAAATACCTTATAATATATCGTAATTTTTTAGTGTATCATTGAAAATACCTTATAATATAACGTAATATGCAGTGTATCATTGAAAATACCTTATAATATAACGTAATATGCAGTGTATCATTGAAAATACCTTATGATATAACGTAATATGCTGTGTATCATTGAAAATACCTTGGAATATATGGTAATTCTAGTCTATCAATGAAAATACCTTATAATGCAACGTAATATGCTGTGTATCATTGAAAATACCTTATAATATATCGTAATTTGTAGTGTATCATTGAAAATACCATATAGTATAACGTAATATGCAGTGCATCATTGAAAATACCTTATAATATATAGTAGTTTATCATTGAAAACATCTTATAATATAACGTAATATGCAGTGTATCATTGAAGATACATTATGATATAACGTAATATGCAGTATATCATTGAAAATACCTTATAATATATGGTAATTTGAACTGTATCAATCAAAATACCTTCTAATATATCGTAATATGCAGTGTATCATCGAAAATACCTTATAATATATCGTAATTTTTTAGTGTATCATTGAAAATACCTTATAATATAACGTAATATGCAGTGTATCATTGAAAATACCTTATAATATAACGTAATATGCAGTGTATCATTGAAAATACCTTATGATATAACGTAATATGCTGTGTATCATTGAAAATACCTTATAATAAAACGTAATATGCTGTGTATCATTGAAAATACCTTATGATACAATGTAATATGCAGTGTATCATTGAAAATACCTTATAATATATGGTAATTTGTAGTGTATCAATGAAAATACCTTATAATATAACGTAATATGCAGTGTATCATTGAAAATACCATATAATATATCGTAATATGTAGTTTATCATTGAAAATACGTTATAATATAACGTAATATGCAGTGTATCATTGAAAATACGATATAATATAACGTAATATGCCGTGTATCATTGAAAATACCTTATAATAAAACGTAATATGCAGTGTATCATTGAAAATACCTTGGAATATATGGTAATTCTAGTCTATCAATGAAAATACCTTATAATACAACGTAATATGCAGTGTATCATTGAAAATACCTTATAATATATCGTAATTTGTAGTGTATCATTGAAAATACCATATAGTATAACGTAATATGCAGTGCATCATTGAAAATACCTTATAATAAAACGTAATATGCTGTGTATCATTGAAAATACCTTATGATATAATGTAATATGCAGTGTATCATTGAAAATACCTTATAATAAAACGTAATATGCTGTGTATCATTGAAAATACCTTGGAATATATGATAATTCTAGTCTATCAATGAAAATACCTTATAATACAACGTAATATGCAGTGTATCATTGAAAATACCATATAGTATAACGTAATATGCAGTGCATCATTGAAAATACCTTATAATACAACGTAATATGCAGTGTATCATTGAAAATACCTTATAATATATCGTAATTTGTAGTGTATCATTGAAAATACCATATAGTATAACGTAATATGCAGTGCATCATTGAAAATACCTTATAATATAACGTAATATGCAGTGTATCATTGAAAATACCTTGGAATATATGGTAATTCTAGTCTATCAATGAAAATACCTTATAATACAACGTAATATGCAGTGTATCATTGAAAATACCATATAGTATAACGTAATATGCAGTGCATCATTGAAAATACCTTATAATACAACGTAATATGCAGTGTATCATTGAAAATACCTTATAATATATCGTAATTTGTAGTGTATCATTGAAAATACCATATAGTATAACGTAATATGCAGTGCATCATTGAAAATACCTTATAATATAACGTAATATGCACTGTATCATTGAAAATACCTTATAATATAACGTAATATGCAGTGTATCATTGAAAATACCTTGAATATATGGTAATTCTAGTCTATCAATGAAAATACTTTATAATACAACGTAATATGCAGTGTATCATTGAAAATACCTTATAATATATCGTAATTTGTAGTGTATCATTGAAAATACCATATAGTATAACGTAATATGCAGTGCATCATTGAAAATACCTTATAATATATAGTAGTTTATCATTGAAAACATCTTATAATATAACGTAATATGCAGTGTATCATTGAAGTTACATTATGATATAACGTAATATGCAGTGTATCATTGAAAATACCTTGGAATATATGGTAATTCTAGTCTATCAATGAAAATACCTTATAATAAAACGTAATATGCAGTGTATCATTGAAAATACCTTAGAATATATGGTAATTCTAGTCTATCAATGAAAATACCTTATAATACAACGTAATATGCAGTGTATCATTGAAAATACCTTATAATAAAACGTAATATGCAGTGTATCATTGAAAATACCTTATAATATAACGTAATATGCAGTGTATCATTGAAAATACCTTATAATATATGGTAATTTGTAGTGTATCATTGAAAATACGTTATAATATAACGTAATATGCTGTGTATCATTGAAAATACCATATAATATAACGTAATATGCCGTGTATCATTGAAAATATCTTATAATAAAACGTAATATACAGTGTATCATTGAAAATACCTTGGAATATATGGTAATTCTAGTCTATCAATGAAAATACCTTATAATACAACGTAATATGCAGTGTATCATTGAAAATACCTTATAATATATCGCAATTTGTAGTGTATCATTGAAAATACCATATAGTATAACGTAATATGCAGTGCATCATTGAAAATACCTTATAATATATAGTAGTTTATCATTGAAATCATCTTATAATATAACGTAATATGCAGTGTATCATTGAAGTTACATTATGATATAACGTAATATGCAGTGTATCATTGAAAATACCATATAATATATCGTAATATGTAGTTTATCATTGAAAATACGTTATAATATAACGTAATATGCAGTGTATCATTGAAAATACCATATAATATAACGTAATATGCCGTGTATCATTGAAAATACCTTATAATAAAACGTAATATGCAGTGTATCATTGAAAATACCGTGGAATATATGGTAATTCTAGTCTATCAATGAAAATACCTTATAATACAACGTAATATGCAGTGTATCATTGAAAATACCTTATAATATATCGCAATTTGTAGTGTATCATTGAAAATACCATATAGTATAACGTAATATGCAGTGCATCATTGAAAATACCTTATAATATATAGTAGTTTATCATTGAAAACATCTTATAATATAACGTAATATGCAGTGTATCATTGAAGTTACATTATGATATAACGTAATATGCAGTGTATCATTGAAAATACCATATAATATATCGTAATATGTAGATTATCATTGAAAATACGTTATAATATAACGTAATATGCAGTGTATCATTGAAAATACCATATAATATAACGTAATATGCCGTGTATCATTGAAAATACCTTATAATAAAACGTAATATGCAGTGTATCATTGAAAATACCTTGGAATATATGGTAATTCTAGTCTATCAATGAAAATACCTTATAATACAACGTAATATGCAGTGTATCATTGAAAATACCTTATAATATATCGTAATTTGTAGTGTATCATTGAAAATACCATATAGTATAACGTAATATGCAGTGCATCATTGAAAATACCTTATAATATAACGTAATATGCACTCTATCATTGAAAATACCTTATAATATAACGTAATATGCCGTGTATCATTGAAAATACCTTATAATAAAACGTAATATGCAGTGTATCATTGAAAATACCTTGAATATATGGTAATTCTAGTCTATCAATGAAAATACTTTATAATACAACGTAATATGCAGTGTATCATTGAAAATACGTTATAATAAAACGTAATATGCACTGTATCATTGAAAATACCTTATAATATAACGTAATATGCAGTGTATCATTGAAAATACCTTATAATATAACGTAATATGCAGTGTATCATTGAAAATACCATATAATATATCGTAATATGTAGTTTATCATTGAAAATACGTTATAATATAACGTAATATGCAGTGTATCATTGCAAATACCATATAATATAACGTAATATGCCGTGTATCATTGAAAATACCTTATAATAAAACGTAATATGCAGTGTATCATTGAAAATACCTTGGAATATATGGTAATTCTAGTCTATCAATGAAAATACCTTATAATACAACGTAATATGCAGTGTATCATTGAAAATACCTTATAATATATCGTAATTTGTAGTGTATCATTGAAAATACCATATAGTATAACGTAATATGCAGTGCATCATTGAAAATACCTTATAATATAACGTAATATGCACTGTATCATTGAAAATACCTTATAATATAACGTAATATGCCGTGTATCATTGAAAATACCTTATAATAAAACGTAATATGCAGTGTATCATTGAAAATACCTTGAATATATGGTAATTCTAGTCTATCAATGAAAATACTTTATAATACAACGTAATATGCAGTGTATCATTGAAAATACCTTATAATAAAACGTAATATGCACTGTATCATTGAAAATACCTTATAATATAACGTAATATGCAGTGTATCATTGAAAATACCTTATAATATAACGTAATATGCAGTGTATCATTGAAAATACCATATAATATATAGTAATATGTAGTTTATCATTGAAAATACGTTATAATATAACGTAATATGCAGTGTATCATTGAAAATACCTTATAATATATCGTAATTTGTAGTGTATCATTGAAAATACCATATAGTATAACGTAATATGCAGTGCATCATTGAAAATACCTTATAATATAACGTAATATGCAGTGTATCATTGAAAATACCTTGGAATATATGGTAATTCTAGTCTATCAATGAAAATACCTTATAATACAACGTAATATGCAGTGTATCATTGAAAATACCTTATAATATATCGTAATTTGTAGTGTATCATTGAAAATACCATATTGTATAACGTAATATGCCGTGTATCATTGAAAATACCTTATAATAAAACGTAATATGCAGTGTATCATTGAAAATACCTTGGAATATATGGTAATTCTAGTCTATCAATGAAAATACCTTATAATACAACGTAATATGCAGTGTATCATTGAAAATACCTTATAATATATCGTAATTTGTAGTGTATCATTGAAAATACCATATAGTATAACGTAATATGCAGTGCATCATTGAAAATACCTTATAATATAACGTAATATGCACTGTATAATTGAAAATACCTTATAATATAACGTAATATGCCGTGTATCATTGAAAATACCTTATAATAAAACGTAATATGCAGTGTATCATTGAAAATACCTTGAATATATGGTAATTCTAGTCTATCAATGAAAATACTTTATAATACAACGTAATATGCAGTGTATCATTGAAAATACCTTATAATAAAACGTAATATGCACTGTATCATTGAAAATACCTTATAATATAACGTAATATGCAGTGTATCATTGAAAATACCTTATAATATAACGTAATATGCAGTGTATCATTGAAAATACCATATAATATATCGTAATATGTAGTTTATCATTGAAAATACGTTATAATATAACGTAATATGCAGTGCATCATTGCAAATACCATATAATATAACGTAATATGCCGTGTATCATTGAAAATACCTTATAATAAAACGTAATATGCAGTGTATCATTGAAAATACCTTGGAATATATGGTAATTCTAGTCTATCAATGAAAATACCTTATAATACAACGTAATATGCAGTGTATCATTGAAAATACCTTATAATATATCGTAACTTGTAGTGTATCATTGAAAATACCATATAGTATAACGTAATATGCAGTGCATCATTGAAAATACCTTATAATATAACGTAATATGCACTGTATCATTGAAAATACCTTATAATATAACGTAATATGCCGTGTATCATTGAAAATACCTTATAATAAAACGTAATATGCAGTGTATCATTGAAAATACCTTGAATATATGGTAATTCTAGTCTATCAATGAAAATACTTTATAATACAACGTAATATGCAGTGTATCATTGAAAATACCTTATAATAAAACGTAATATGCACTCTTTCATTGAAAATACCTTATAATATAACGTAATATGCAGTGTATCATTGAAAATACCTTATAATATAACGTAATATGCAGTGTATCATTGAAAATACCATATAATATATCGTAATATGTAGTTTATCATTGAAAATACGTTATAATATAACGTAATATGCAGTGTATCATTGCAAATACCATATAATATAACGTAATATGCCGTGTATCTTTGAAAATACCTTATAATAAAACGTAATATGCAGTGTATCATTGAAAATACCTTGGAATATATGGTAATTCTAGTCTATCAATGAAAATACCTTATATTACAACGTAATATGCAGTGTATCATTGAAAATACCTTATAATATATCGTAATTTGTAGTGTATCATTGAAAATACCATATAGTATAACGTAATATGCAGTGTATCATTGAAAATACCATATAATATATCGTAATATGTAGTGTATCATTGAAAATACGTTATAATATAACGTAATATGCAGTGTATCATTGAAAATACCATATAATATAACGTAATATGCCGTGTATCATTGAATATACCTTATAATAAAACGTAATATGCAGTGTATCATTGAAAATACCTTGGAATATATGGTAATTCTAGTCTATCAATGAAAATACCTTATAATACAA
>CAKAJI010000523.1:0-222670 GCA_916610255.1 Lasioglossum lativentre
AGTGTATCATTGAAAATACCTTATAATATAACGTAATATGCAGTGTATCATTGAAAATACCTTATAATATAACGTAATATGCAGTGTATCACTGAAAATACCTTCCCATATAAACGTAATATGCAATGTATCATTGAAAATACCTTATAATATAACGTAATATGCAGTGTATCATTGAAAATACCTTAGAATATATGGTAATTCTAGTCTATCAATGAAAATACCTTATAATATAACGTATATGCAGTGTATCATTGAAATACCTTATAATATATCGTTATTTGTAGTGTATCTTTAAAAATACCTTATAATATAACGTATATGCAGTGTATCATTGAAAATACCTTATAATATATAGTAGTTTATCATTGAAAATACCTTATAATATAACTTAATATGCAGTGTATCATTGAAAATACCTTAGAGTATAACGTAATATGCAGTGCATCATTGAAAATACCTTATATATAACGTAATATGCAGTGTATCGTTGAAAATACCTTATAATATATCGCAATTTGTAGTGTATCAATGAAAATACCTTCTCATATAACGTAATATGCAGTGTATCATTGAAAATACCTTATAATATAACGTAATATGCAGTGTATCATTGAAAATACCTTCCCATATAACGTAATATGCAGTGTATCATTGAAAATACCTTATAATATATCGTAATTTGTAGTGTATCAATGAAAATACCTTCTCATATAACGTAATATGCAGTGTATCATTGGAAATACCTTATAATATAACGTAATATGCAGTGTATCATTGAAAATACCTTATAATAAATTGCAGTTTATCATTGAAAATACCTTTTAATATAACTTAATATGCAGTGTATCATTGAAAATACCTTATGATATAACGTAATATGCAGTGTATCATTGAAAATACCTTATGATATACCGTAATATGCAGTGTATCATTGAAAATACCGTATAATATATAGTAGTTTATCATTGAAAATACCTTATAATATAACTTAATATGCAGTGTATCATTGAAAATACCTTATAGTATAACGTAATATGCAGTGCATCATTGAAAATACCTTATAATATAACGTAATATGCAGTGTATCATTGAAAATACCTTATAATATAACGTAATATGCAGTGTATCATTGAAAATACCTTCCCATATAACGTAATATGCAGTGTATCATTGAAAATACCTTATAATAATCGTAATTTGTAGTGTATCAATGAAAATACCTTCTCATATAACGTAATATGCAGTGTATCATTGAAAATACCTTATAATACATCGTTATTTGTAGTGTATCTTTAAAAATACCTTATAATATAACGTAATATGCAGTGTATCATTGAAAATACCTTATAATATATAGTAGTTTATCATTGAAAATACCTTATAATATATAGTAGTTTATCATTGAAAATACCTATAATATAACGTAATATGCTGTGTATCATTGAAAATACCTTATAATATAACGTAATATGCAGTGTATCATTGAAAATACCTTATAATATAACGTAATATGCAGTGTATCATTGAAAATACCTTATAATACGTAGTAGTTTATCATTGAAAATACCTTATAATATATAGTAGTTTATCATTGAAAATACCTTATAATATATAGTAGTTTATCATTGAAAATACCTTATAATATAACGTAATAAGCAGTGTATCATTGAAAATACCTTATAATATAACGTAATATGCAGTGTATCATTGAAAATACCTTATAATATAACGTAATATGCAGTGTATCACTGAAAATACCTTCCCATATAACGTAATATGCAATGTATCATTGAAAATACCTTATGATATAACGTAATATGCAGTGTATCATTGAAAATACCTTAGAATATATGGTAATTCTAGTCTATCAATGAAAATACCTTATAATATAACGTAATATGCAGTGTATCATTGAAAATACCTTATAATATAACGTAATATGCAGTGTATCATTGAAAATACCTTATAATATAACGTAATATGCAGTGTATCATTGATAATACCTTCCCATATAACGTAATATGCAGTGTATCATTGAAAATACCTTATAATATATCGTAATTTGTAGTGTATCATTGATAATACCTTATAATATATAGTAGTTTATCATTGAAAATACCTTATAATATATAGTAGTTTATCATTGAAAATACCTTATAATATAACGTAATATGCTGTGTATCATTGAAAATACCTTATAATATAACGTAATATGCAGTGTATCATTGAAAATACCTTATAATATAACGTAATATGCAGTGTATCATTGAAAATACCTTCCCATATAACGTAATATGCAGTGTATCATTGAAAATACCTTATAATATATCGTAATTTGTAGTGTATCAATGAAAATACCTTCTCATATAACGTAATATGCAGTGTATCATTGAAAATACCTTATAATATATCGTTATTTGTAGTGTATCTTTGAAAATACCTTATAATATAACGTAATATGCAGTGTATCATTGAAAATACCTTATAATATATAGTAGTTTATCATTGAAAATACCTTATAGTATAACGTAATATGCAGTGCATCATTGAAAATACCTTATAATATAACGTAATATGCAGTGTATCATTGAAAATACCTTATAATATAACGTAATATGCAGTGTATCATTGAAAATACCTTATAATATAACGTAATATGCAGTGTATCATTGAAAATACCTTATAATATAACGTAATATGCAGTGTATCATTGAGAATACCTTATAATATAACGTAATATGCAGTGTATCATTGAAAATACCTTATAATATAACGTAATATGCAGTGTATCATTGAAAATACCTTATAATATAACGTAATATGCAGTGTATCATTGAAAATACCTTATAATACGTAGTAGTTTATCATTGAAAATACCTTATAATATATAGTAGTTTATCATTGAAAATACCTTATAATATATAGTAGTTTATCATTGAAAATACCTTATAATATAACGTAATATGCAGTGTATCATTGAAAATACCTTATAATATAACGTAATATGCAGTGTATCATTGAAAATACCTTATAATATAACGTAATATGCAGTGTATCACTGAAAATACCTTCCCATATAACGTAATATGCAATGTATCATTGAAAATACCTTATGATATAACGTAATATGCAGTGTATCATTGAAAATACCTTAGAATATATGGTAATTCTAGTCTATCAATGAAAATACCTTATAATATAACGTAATATGCAGTGTATCATTGAAAATACCTTATAATATAACGTAATATGCAGTGTATCATTGAAAATACCTTATAATATAACGTAATATGCAGTGTATCATTGAAAATACCTTCCCATATAACGTAATATGCAATGTATCATTGAAAATACCTTATAATATAACGTAATATGCAGTGTATCATTGAAAATACCTTATAATATAAGGTAATATGCAGTGTATCATTGGAAATACCTTATAATATAACGTAATATGCAGTGTATCATTGAAAATACCTTATAATAAAACGTAATATGCAGTGTATCATTGAAAATACCTTATAATATATCGTAATTTGTAGTGTATCATTGAAAATACCTTATAATATAACGTAATATGCTGTGTATCATTGAAAATACCTTATAATATAACGTAATATGCAGTGTATCATTGAAAATAGCTTATAATATATAGTAGTTTATCATTGAAAATACCTTATAATATAACTTAATATGCAGTGTATCATTGAATATACCTTATGACATAACGTAATTTGTAGTGTATCATTGATAATACCTTATAATATATAGTAGTTTATCATTGAAAATACCTTATAATATATAGTAGTTTATCATTGAAAATACCTTATAATATAACATAATATGCTGTGTATCATTGAAAATACCTTATAATATAACGTAATATGCAGTGTATCATTGAAAATACCTTATAATATATCGTAATTTGTAGTGTATTAATGAAAATACCTTCTCATATAACGTAATATGCAGTGTATCATTGAAAATACCTTATAATATATCGTTATTTGTAGTGTATCTTTGAAAATACCTTATAATATAACGTAATATGCAGTGTATCATTGAAAATACCTTATAATATATAGTAGTTTATCATTGAAAATACCTTATAGTATAACGTAATATGCAGTGCATCATTGAAAATACCTTATAATATAACGTAATATGCAGTGTATCATTGAAAATACCTTATAATATAACGTAATATGCAGTGTATCATTGAAAATACCTTATAATATAACGTAATATGCAGTGTATCATTGAAAATACCTTATAATATAACGTAATATGCAGTGTATCATTGAGAATACCTTATAATATAACGTAATATGCAGTGTATCATTGAAAATACCTTATAATATAACGTAATATGCAGTGTATCATTGAAAATACCTTATAATATAACGTAATATGCAGTGTATCATTGAAAATACCTTATAATACGTAGTAGTTTATCATTGAAAATACCTTATAATATATAGTAGTTTATCATTGAAAATACCTTATAATATATAGTAGTTTATCATTGAAAATACCTTATAATATAACGTAATAAGCAGTGTATCATTGAAAATACCTTATAATATATCGTTATTTGTAGTGTATCATTGAAAATACCTTATAATATAACGTAATATGCAGTGTATCATTGAAAATACCTTATAATATAACGTAATATGCAGTGTATCATTGAAAATACCTTATAATATATCGTTATTTGTAGTGTATCTTTAAAAATACCTTATAATATAACGTAATATGCAGTGTATCATTGAAAATACCTTATAATATATAGTAGTTTATCATTGAAAATACCTTATAATATAACTTAATATGCAGTGTATCATTGAAAATACCTTATAGTATAACGTAATATGCAGTGCATCATTGAAAATACCTTATAATATAACGTAATATGCAGTGTATCGTTGAAAATACCTTATAATATATCGCAATTTGTAGTGTATCAATGAAAATACCTTCTCATATAACGTAATATGCAGTGTATCATTGAAAATACCTTATAATATAACGTAATATGCAGTGTATCATTGAAAATACCTTCCCATATAACGTAATATGCAGTGTATCATTGAAAATACCTTATAATATATCGTAATTTGTAGTGTATCAATGAAAATACCTTCTCATATAACGTAATATGCAGTGTATCATTGGAAATACCTTATAATATAACGTAATATGCAGTGTATCATTGAAAATACCTTATAATAAATTGCAGTTTATCATTGAAAATACCTTTTAATATAACTTAATATGCAGTGTATCATTGAAAATACCTTATGATATAACGTAATATGCAGTGTATCATTGAAAATACCTTATGATATACCGTAATATGCAGTGTATCATTGAAAATACCGTATAATATATAGTAGTTTATCATTGAAAATACCTTATAATATAACTTAATATGCAGTGTATCATTGAAAATACCTTATAGTATAACGTAATATGCAGTGCATCATTGAAAATACCTTATAATATAACGTAATATGCAGTGTATCATTGAAAATACCTTATAATATAACGTAATATGCAGTGTATCATTGAAAATACCTTCCCATATAACGTAATATGCAGTGTATCATTGAAAATACCTTATAATATATCGTAATTTGTAGTGTATCAATGAAAATACCTTCTCATATAACGTAATATGCAGTGTATCATTGAAAATACCTTATAATACATCGTTATTTGTAGTGTATCTTTAAAAATACCTTATAATATAACGTAATATGCAGTGTATCATTGAAAATACCTTATAATATATAGTAGTTTATCATTGAAAATACCTTATAATATATAGTAGTTTATCATTGAAAATACCTTATAATATAACGTAATATGCTGTGTATCATTGAAAATACCTTATAATATAACGTAATATGCAGTGTATCATTGAAAATACCTTATAATATAACGTAATATGCAGTGTATCATTGAAAATACCTTATAATACGTAGTAGTTTATCATTGAAAATACCTTATAATATATAGTAGTTTATCATTGAAAATACCTTATAATATATAGTAGTTTATCATTGAAAATACCTTATAATATAACGTAATAAGCAGTGTATCATTGAAAATACCTTATAATATAACGTAATATGCAGTGTATCATTGAAAATACCTTATAATATAACGTAATATGCAGTGTATCACTGAAAATACCTTCCCATATAACGTAATATGCAATGTATCATTGAAAATACCTTATGATATAACGTAATATGCAGTGTATCATTGAAAATACCTTAGAATATATGGTAATTCTAGTCTATCAATGAAAATACCTTATAATATAACGTAATATGCAGTGTATCATTGAAAATACCTTATAATATATCGTTATTTGTAGTGTATCTTTAAAAATACCTTATAATATAACGTAATATGCAGTGTATCATTGAAAATACCTTATAATATATAGTAGTTTATCATTGAAAATACCTTATAATATAACTTAATATGCAGTGTATCATTGAAAATACCTTATAGTATAACGTAATATGCAGTGCATCATTGAAAATACCTTATAATATAACGTAATATGCAGTGTATCGTTGAAAATACCTTATAATATATCGCAATTTGTAGTGTATCAATGAAAATACCTTCTCATATAACGTAATATGCAGTGTATCATTGAAAATACCTTATAATATAACGTAATATGCAGTGTATCATTGAAAATACCTTCCCATATAACGTAATATGCAGTGTATCATTGAAAATACCTTATAATATATCGTAATTTGTAGTGTATCAATGAAAATACCTTCTCATATAACGTAATATGCAGTGTATCATTGGAAATACCTTATAATATAACGTAATATGCAGTGTATCATTGAAAATACCTTATAATAAATTGCAGTTTATCATTGAAAATACCTTTTAATATAACTTAATATGCAGTGTATCATTGAAAATACCTTATGATATAACGTAATATGCAGTGTATCATTGAAAATACCTTATGATATACCGTAATATGCAGTGTATCATTGAAAATACCGTATAATATATAGTAGTTTATCATTGAAAATACCTTATAATATAACTTAATATGCAGTGTATCATTGAAAATACCTTATAGTATAACGTAATATGCAGTGCATCATTGAAAATACCTTATAATATAACGTAATATGCAGTGTATCATTGAAAATACCTTATAATATAACGTAATATGCAGTGTATCATTGAAAATACCTTCCCATATAACGTAATATGCAGTGTATCATTGAAAATACCTTATAATATATCGTAATTTGTAGTGTATCAATGAAAATACCTTCTCATATAACGTAATATGCAGTGTATCATTGAAAATACCTTATAATACATCGTTATTTGTAGTGTATCTTTAAAAATACCTTATAATATAACGTAATATGCAGTGTATCATTGAAAATACCTTATAATATATAGTAGTTTATCATTGAAAATACCTTATAATATATAGTAGTTTATCATTGAAAATACCTTATAATATAACGTAATATGCTGTGTATCATTGAAAATACCTTATAATATAACGTAATATGCAGTGTATCATTGAAAATACCTTATAATATAACGTAATATGCAGTGTATCATTGAAAATACCTTATAATACGTAGTAGTTTATCATTGAAAATACCTTATAATATATAGTAGTTTATCATTGAAAATACCTTATAATATATAGTAGTTTATCATTGAAAATACCTTATAATATAACGTAATATGCAGTGTATCATTGAAAATACCTTATAATATAACGTAATATGCAGTGTATCATTGAAAATACCTTATAATATAACGTAATATGCAGTGTATCACTGAAAATACCTTCCCATATAACGTAATATGCAATGTATCATTGAAAATACCTTATGATATAACGTAATATGCAGTGTATCATTGAAAATACCTTAGAATATATGGTAATTCTAGTCTATCAATGAAAATACCTTATAATATAACGTAATATGCAGTGTATCATTGAAAATACCTTATAATATAACGTAATATGCAGTGTATCATTGAAAATACCTTATAATATAACGTAATATGCAGTGTATCATTGATAATACCTTCCCATATAACGTAATATGCAGTGTATCATTGAAAATACCTTATAATATATCGTAATTTGTAGTGTATCATTGAAAATACCTTATAATATATAGTAGTTTATCATTGAAAATACCTTATAATATATAGTAGTTTATCATTGAAAATACCTTATAATATAACGTAATATGCTGTGTATCATTGAAAATACCTTATAATATAACGTAATATGCAGTGTATCATTGAAAATACCTTATAATATAACGTAATATGCAGTGTATCATTGAAAATACCTTCCCATATAACGTAATATGCAGTGTATCATTGAAAATACCTTATAATATATCGTAATTTGTAGTGTATCAATGAAAATACCTTCTCATATAACGTAATATGCAGTGTATCATTGAAAATACCTTATAATATATCGTTATTTGTAGTGTATCTTTGAAAATACCTTATAATATAACGTAATATGCAGTGTATCATTGAAAATACCTTATAATATATAGTAGTTTATCATTGAAAATACCTTATAGTATAACGTAATATGCAGTGCATCATTGAAAATACCTTATAATATAACGTAATATGCAGTGTATCATTGAAAATACCTTATAATATAACGTAATATGCAGTGTATCATTGAAAATACCTTATAATATAACGTAATATGCAGTGTATCATTGAAAATACCTTATAATATAACGTAATATGCAGTGTATCATTGAGAATACCTTATAATATAACGTAATATGCAGTGTATCATTGAAAATACCTTATAATATAACGTAATATGCAGTGTATCATTGAAAATACCTTATAATATAACGTAATATGCAGTGTATCATTGAAAATACCTTATAATACGTAGTAGTTTATCATTGAAAATACCTTATAATATATAGTAGTTTATCATTGAAAATACCTTATAATATATAGTAGTTTATCATTGAAAATACCTTATAATATAACGTAATAAGCAGTGTATCATTGAAAATACCTTATAATATAACGTAATATGCAGTGTATCATTGAAAATACCTTATAATATAACGTAATATGCAGTGTATCACTGAAAATACCTTCCCATATAACGTAATATGCAATGTATCATTGAAAATACCTTATGATATAACGTAATATGCAGTGTATCATTGAAAATACCTTAGAATATATGGTAATTCTAGTCTATCAATGAAAATACCTTATAATATAACGTAATATGCAGTGTATCATTGAAAATACCTTATAATATAACGTAATATGCAGTGTATCATTGAAAATACCTTATAATATAACGTAATATGCAGTGTATCATTGAAAATACCTTCCCATATAACGTAATATGCAATGTATCATTGAAAATACCTTATAATATAACGTAATATGCAGTGTATCATTGAAAATACCTTATAATATAAGGTAATATGCAGTGTATCATTGGAAATACCTTATAATATAACGTAATATGCAGTGTATCATTGAAAATACCTTATAATAAAACGTAATATGCAGTGTATCATTGAAAATACCTTATAATATATCGTAATTTGTAGTGTATCATTGAAAATACCTTATAATATAACGTAATATGCTGTGTATCATTGAAAATACCTTATAATATAACGTAATATGCAGTGTTTCATTGAAAATAGCTTATAATATATAGTAGTTTATCATTGAAAATACCTTATAATATAACTTAATATGCAGTGTATCATTGAATATACCTTATGACATAACGTAATTTGTAGTGTATCATTGATAATACATTATAATATATAGTAGTTTATCATTGAAAATACCTTATAATATATAGTAGTTTATCATTGAAAATACCTTATAATATAACATAATATGCTGTGTATCATTGAAAATACCTTATAATATAACGTAATATGCAGTGTATCATTGAAAATACCTTATAATATATCGTAATTTGTAGTGTATTAATGAAAATACCTTCTCATATAACGTAATATGCAGTGTATCATTGAAAATACCTTATAATATATCGTTATTTGTAGTGTATCTTTGAAAATACCTTATAATATAACGTAATATGCAGTGTATCATTGAAAATACCTTATAATATATAGTAGTTTATCATTGAAAATACCTTATAGTATAACGTAATATGCAGTGCATCATTGAAAATACCTTATAATATAACGTAATATGCAGTGTATCATTGAAAATACCTTATAATATAACGTAATATGCAGTGTATCATTGAAAATACCTTATAATATAACGTAATATGCAGTGTATCATTGAAAATACCTTATAATATAACGTAATATGCAGTGTATCATTGAGAATACCTTATAATATAACGTAATATGCAGTGTATCATTGAAAATACCTTATAATATAACGTAATATGCAGTGTATCATTGAAAATACCTTATAATATAACGTAATATGCAGTGTATCATTGAAAATACCTTATAATACGTAGTAGTTTATCATTGAAAATACCTTATAATATATAGTAGTTTATCATTGAAAATACCTTATAATATATAGTAGTTTATCATTGAAAATACCTTATAATATAACGTAATAAGCAGTGTATCATTGAAAATACCTTATAATATAACGTAATATGCAGTGTATCATTGAAAATACCTTATAATATAACGTAATATGCAGTGTATCACTGAAAATACCTTCCCATATAACGTAATATGCAATGTATCATTGAAAATACCTTATGATATAACGTAATATGCAGTGTATCATTGAAAATACCTTAGAATATATGGTAATTCTAGTCTATCAATGAAAATACCTTATAATATAACGTAATATGCAGTGTATCATTGAAAATACCTTATAATATAACGTAATATGCAGTGTATCATTGAAAATACCTTATAATATAACGTAATATGCAGTGTATCATTGAAAATACCTTCCCATATAACGTAATATGCAGTGTATCATTGAAAATACCTTATAATATAACGTAATATGCAGTGTATCATTGAAAATACCTTATAATATAAGGTAATATGCAGTGTATCATTGGAAATACCTTATAATATAACGTAATATGCAGTGTATCATTGAAAATACCTTATAATAAAACGTAATATGCAGTGTATCATTGAAAATACCTTATAATATATCGTAATTTGTAGTGTATCATTGAAAATACCTTATAATATAACGTAATATGCTGTGTATCATTGAAAATACCTTATAATATAACGTAATATGCAGTGTATCATTGAAAATAGCTTATAATATATAGTAGTTTATCATTGAAAATACCTTATAATATAACTTAATATGCAGTGTATCATTGAATATACCTTATGACATAACGTAATTTGTAGTGTATCATTGATAATACATTATAATATATAGTAGTTTATCATTGAAAATACCTTATAATATATAGTAGTTTATCATTGAAAATACCTTATAATATAACATAATATGCTGTGTATCATTGAAAATACCTTATAATATAACGTAATATGCAGTGTATCATTGAAAATACCTTATAATATATCGTAATTTGTAGTGTATCAATGAAAATACCTTCTCATATAACGTAATATGCAGTGTATCATTGAAAATACCTTATAATATATCGTTATTTGTAGTGTATCTTTGAAAATACCTTATAATATAACGTAATATGCAGTGTATCATTGAAAATACCTTAGAATATATGGTAATTCTTGTCTATCAATGAAAATACCTTATAATATAACGTAATATGCAGTGTATCATTGAAAATACCTTAGAATATATGTTAATTCTAGTCTATCTTTGAAAATACCTTATAATATAACTTAATATGCAGTGTATCATTGAAAATACCTTATAATACGTAGTAGTTTATCATTGAAAATACCTTATAATATAACATAATATGCTGTGTATCATTGAAAATACCATATAATATAACGTAATATGCAGTGTATCATTGAAAATACCTTATAATATATCGTAATTTGTAGTGTATTAATGAAAATACCTTCTCATATAACGTAATATGCAGTGTATCATTGAAAATACCTTATAATATATCGTTATTTGTAGTGTATCTTTGAAAATACCTTATAATATAACGTAATATGCTGTGTATCATTGAAAATACCTTATAATATAACGTAATATGCAGTGTATCATTGAAAATACCTTATAATATATCGTAATTTGTAGTGTATCATTGAAAATACCTTATAATATAACGTAATATGCAGTGTATCATTGAAAATACCTTCCCATATAACGTAATATGCAGTGTATCATTGAAAATACCTTATAATATATCGTAATTTGTAGTGTATCATTGATAATACCTTATAATATATAGTAGTTTATCATTGAAAATACCTTATAATATATAGTAGTTTATCATTGAAAATACCTTATAATATAACGTAATATGCTGTGTATCATTGAAAATACCTTATAATATAACGTAATATGCAGTGTATCATTGAAAATACCTTATAATATAACGTAATATGCAGTGTATCATTGAAAATACCTTATAATACGTAGTAGTTTATCATTGAAAATACCTTATAATATATAGTAGTTTATCATTGAAAATACCTTATAATATATAGTAGTTTATCATTGAAAATACCTTATAATATAACGTAATAAGCAGTGTATCATTGAAAATACCTTATAATATAACGTAATATGCAGTGTATCATTGAAAATACCTTATAATATAACGTAATATGCAGTGTATCACTGAAAATACCTTCCCATATAACGTAATATGCAATGTATCATTGAAAATACCTTATGATATAACGTAATATGCAGTGTATCATTGAAAATACCTTAGAATATATGGTAATTCTAGTCTATCAATGAAAATACCTTATAATATAACGTAATATGCAGTGTATCATTGAAAATACCTTATAATATAACGTAATATGCAGTGTATCATTGAAAATACCTTATAATATAACGTAATATGCAGTGTATCATTGATAATACCTTCCCATATAACGTAATATGCAGTGTATCATTGAAAATACCTTATAATATATCGTAATTTGCAGTGTATCATTGATAATACCTTATAATATATAGTAGTTTATCATTGAAAATACCTTATAATATATAGTAGTTTATCATTGAAAATACCTTATAATATAACGTAATATGCTGTGTATCATTGAAAATACCTTATAATATAACGTAATATGCAGTGTATCATTGAAAATACCTTATAATATAACGTAATATGCAGTGTATCATTGAAAATACCTTCCCATATAACGTAATATGCAGTGTATCATTGAAAATACCTTATAATATATCGTAATTTGTAGTGTATCAATGAAAATACCTTCTCATATAACGTAATATGCAGTGTATCATTGAAAATACCTTATAATATATCGTTATTTGTAGTGTATCTTTGAAAATACCTTATAATATAACGTAATATGCAGTGTATCATTGAAAATACCTTATAATATATAGTAGTTTATCATTGAAAATACCTTATAGTAGAACGTAATATGCAGTGCATCATTGAAAATACCTTATAATATAACGTAATATGCAGTGTATCATTGAAAATACCTTATAATATAACGTAATATGCAGTGTATCATTGAAAATACCTTATAATATAACGTAATATGCAGTGTATCATTGAAAATACCTTATAATATAACGTAATATGCAGTGTATCATTGAGAATACCTTATAATATAACGTAATATGCAGTGTATCATTGAAAATACCTTATAATATAACGTAATATGCAGTGTATCATTGAAAATACCTTATAATATAACGTAATATGCAGTGTATCATTGAAAATACCTTATAATACGTAGTAGTTTATCATTGAAAATACCTTATAATATATAGTAGTTTATCATTGAAAATACCTTATAATATATAGTAGTTTATCATTGAAAATACCTTATAATATAACGTAATATGCAGTGTATCATTGAAAATACCTTATAATATAACGTAATATGCAGTGTATCATTGAAAATACCTTATAATATAACGTAATATGCAGTGTATCACTGAAAATACCTTCCCATATAACGTAATATGCAATGTATCATTGAAAATACCTTATGATATAACGTAATATGCAGTGTATCATTGAAAATACCTTAGAATATATGGTAATTCTAGTCTATCAATGAAAATACCTTATAATATAACGTAATATGCAGTGTATCATTGAAAATACCTTATAATATAACGTAATATGCAGTGTATCATTGAAAATACCTTATAATATAACGTAATATGCAGTGTATCATTGAAAATACCTTCCCATATAACGTAATATGCAATGTATCATTGAAAATACCTTATAATATAACGTAATATGCAGTGTATCATTGAAAATACCTTATAATATAAGGTAATATGCAGTGTATCATTGGAAATACCTTATAATATAACGTAATATGCAGTGTATCATTGAAAATACCTTATAATAAAACGTA
This sequence comes from Lasioglossum lativentre, assembly GCA_916610255.1. Lineage (NCBI taxonomy): Eukaryota > Metazoa > Arthropoda > Insecta > Hymenoptera > Halictidae > Lasioglossum > Lasioglossum lativentre. Next base: position 14,571 of record CAKAJI010000523.1, read on the forward strand.
ATATGCAGTGTATCATTGAAAATACCTTATAATATATCGTAATTTGTAGTGTATCATTGAAAATACATTATAGTATAACGTAATATGCAGTGTATCAATGAAAATACCTTATAATATATAGTAGTTTATCATTGAAAATACCTTATAGTATAACGTAATATGCAGTGTATCATTGAAAACACCTTGTAATATAACGTAATATGCAGTGTATCATTAGAAATACCTTATAATATAACGTAATATGCAGTGTATCATTGAAAATACCTTATAATATAACGTAATATGCAGTGTATCATTGAAAATACCTTCCCATATAACGTAATATGCAATGTATCATTGAAAATACCTTATAATATAACGTAATATGCAGTGTATCATTGAAAATACCTTATAATATAAGGTAATATGCAGTGTATCATTGGAAATACCTTATAATATAACGTAATATGCAGTGTATCATTGAAAATACCTTATAATAAAACGTAATATGCAGTGTATCATTGAAAATACCTTATAATGTATCGTAATTTGTAGTGTATCATTGAAAATACCTTAGAATATATGGTAATTCTAGTCTATCAATGAAAATACCTTATAATATAACGTAATATGCAGTGTATCATTGAAAATACCTTATAATATAACGTAATATGCTGTGTATCATTGAAAATACCTTATAATATAACGTAATATGCAGTGTTTCATTGAAAATAGCTTATAATATATAGTAGTTTATCATTGAAAATACCTTATAATATAACTTAATATGCAGTGTATCATTGAATATACCTTATGACATAACGTAATTTGTAGTGTATCATTGATAATACATTATAATATATAGTAGTTTATCATTGAAAATACCTTATAATATATAGTAGTTTATCATTGAAAATACCTTATAATATAACATAATATGCTGTGTATCATTGAAAATACCTTATAATATAACGTAATATGCAGTGTATCATTGAAAATACCTTATAATATAAGGTAATATGCAGTGTATCATTGGAAATACCTTATAATATAACGTAATATGCAGTGTATCATTGAAAATACCTTATAATAAAACGTAATATGCAGTGTATCATTGAAAATACCTTATAATATATCGTAATTTGTAGTGTATCATTGAAAATACATTATAGTATAACGTAATATGCAGTGTATCAATGAAAATACCTTATAATATATAGTAGTTTATCATTGAAAATACCTTATAGTATAACGTAATATGCAGTGTATCATTGAAAACACCTTGTAATATAACGTAATATGCAGTGTATCATTGGAAATACCTTATAATATAACGTAATATGCAGTGTATCATTGAAAATACCTTATAATATAACGTAATATGCAGTGTATCATTGAAAATACCTTCCCATATAACGTAATATGCAATGTATCATTGAAAATACCTTATAATATAACGTAATATGCAGTGTATCATTGAAAATACCTTATAATATAAGGTAATATGCAGTGTATCATTGGAAATACCTTATAATATAACGTAATATGCAGTGTATCATTGAAAATACCTTATAATAAAACGTAATATGCAGTGTATCATTGAAAATACCTTATAATATATCGTAATTTGTAGTGTATCATTGAAAATACCTTATAATATAACGTAATATGCTGTGTATCATTGAAAATACCTTATAATATAACGTAATATGCAGTGTTTCATTGAAAATAGCTTATAATATCATAGTAGTTTATCATTGAAAATACCTTATAATATAACTTAATATGCAGTGTATCATTGAATATACCTTATGACATAACGTAATTTGTAGTGTATCATTGATAATACATTATAATATATAGTAGTTTATCATTGAAAATACCTTATAATATATAGTAGTTTATCATTGAAAATACCTTATAATATAACATAATATGCTGTGTATCATTGAAAATACCTTATAATATAACGTAATATGCAGTGTATCATTGAAAATACCTTATAATATATCGTAATTTGTAGTGTATTAATGAAAATACCTTCTCATATAACGTAATATGCAGTGTATCATTGAAAATACCTTATAATATATCGTTATTTGTAGTGTATCTTTGAAAATACCTTATAATATAACGTAATATGCAGTGTATCATTGAAAATACCTTAGAATATATGGTAATTCTTGTCTATCAATGAAAATACCTTATAATATAACGTAATATGCAGTGTATCATTGAAAATACCTTAGAATATATGTTAATTCTAGTCTATCAATGAAAATACCTTATAATATAACGCAATATGCAGTGTTATCATTGAAAATACCTTATAATACGTAGTAGTTTATCATTGAAAATACCTTATAATATAACGTAATATGCAGTGTATCATTGAAAATACCTTATAATACGTAGTAGTTTATCATTGAAAATACCTTATAATATAACATAATATGCTGTGTATCATTGAAAATACCATATAATATAACGTAATATGCAGTGTATCATTGAAAATACCTTATAATATATCGTAATTTGTAGTGTATTAATGAAAATACCTTCTCATATAACGTAATATGCAGTGTATCATTGAAAATACCTTATAATATATCGTTATTTGTAGTGTATCTTTGAAATACCTTATAATATAACGTAATATGCAGTGTATCATTGAAAATACCTTATGATATAACGTAATTTGTAGTGTATCATTGAAAATACCTTATAATATATAGTAGTTTATCATTGAAAATTCCTTATAATATATAGTAGTTTATCATTGAAAATACCTCATAATATAAAGTAATATGCAGTGTATCATTGAAAATACCTTATAATATATCGTTATTTGTAGTGTATCTTTGAAAATACCTATAATATATCGTTATTTGTAGTGTATCTTTGAAAATACCTTATAATATAACGTAATATGCAGTGTATCATTGAAAATACCTTATGATATAACGTAATTTGTAGTGTATCATTGAAAATACCTTATAATATATAGTAGTTTATCATTGAAAATTCCTTATAATATATAGTAGTTTATCATGAAAATACCTCATAATATAAAGTAATATGCAGTGTATCATTGAAAATACCTTATAATATAACGTAATATGCAGTGTATCATTGAAAATACCTTATAATATAACGTAATATGCAGTGTATCATTGAAAATACCTTATAATATAACGTAATATGCAGTGTATCATTGAAAATACCTTATAATACGTAGTAGTTATCATTGAAAATACCTTATAATATAACGTAATATGCAGTGTATCATTGAGAATACCTTATAATATAACGTAATATGCAGTGTATCATTGAAAATACCTTATAATATAACGTAATATGCTGTGTATCATTGAAAATACCTTATAATATAACGTAATATGCAGTGTTTCATTGAAAATAGCTTATAATATATAGTAGTTTATCATTGAAAATACCTTATAATATAACTTAATATGCAGTGTATCATTGAATATACCTTATGACATAACGTAATTTGTAGTGTATCATTGATAATACATTATAATATATAGTAGTTTATCATTGAAAATACCTTATAATATATAGTAGTTTATCATTGAAAATACCTTATAATATAACATAATATGCTGTGTATCATTGAAAATACCTTATAATATAACGTAATATGCAGTGTATCATTGAAAATACCTTATAATATATCGTAAATTTGTAGTGTATTAATGAAAATACCTTCTCATATAACGTAATATGCAGTGTATCATTGAAAATACCTTATAATATATCGTTATTTGTAGTGTATCTTTGAAAATACCTTATAATATAACGTAATATGCAGTGTATCATTGAAAATACCTTATGATGTAACGTAATTTGTAGTGTATCATTGAAAATACCTTATAATATATAGTAGTTTATCATTGAAAATTCCTTATAATATATAGTAGTTTATCATTGAAAATACCTCATAATATAAAGTAATATGCAGTGTATCATTGAAAATACCTTATAATATAACGTAATATGCAGTGTATCATTGAAAATACCTTATAATATAACGTAATATGCAGTGTATCATTGAAAATACCTTATAATATAACGTAATATGCAGTGTATCATTGAGAATACCTTATAATATAACGTAATATGCAGTGTATCATTGAAAATACCTTATAATATAACGTAATATGCAGTGTATCATTGAGAATACCTTATAATATAACGTAATATGCAGTGTATCATTGAAAATACCTTATAATATAACGTAATATGCAGTGTATCATTGAAAATACCTTAGAATATATGGTAATTCTTGTCTATCAATGAAAATACCTTATAATATAACGTAATATGCAGTGTATCATTGAAAATACCTTAGAATATATGTTAATTCTAGTCTATCAATGAAAATACCTTATAATATAACGCAATATGCAGTGTATCATTGAAAATACCTTATAATACGTAGTAGTTTATCATTGAAAATACCTTATAATATAACGTAATATGCAGTGTATCATTGAAAATACCTTATAATACGTAGTAGTTTATCATTGAAAATACCTTATAATATATAGTAGTTTATCATTGAAAATACCTTATAATATATAGTAGTTTATCATTGAAAATACCTTATAATATAACGTAATATGCTGTGTATCATTGAAAATACCTTATAATATAACGTAATATGCAGTGTATCTTTGAAAATACCTTATAATATAACGTAATATGCAGTGTATCATTGAAAATACCTTATGATATGACGTAATTTGTAGTGTATCATTGAAAATACCTTATAATATATAGTAGTTTATCATTGAAAATTCCTTATAATATATAGTAGTTTATCATTGAAAATACCTCATAATATAAAGTAATATGCAGTGTATCATTGAAAATACCTTATAATATATAGTAGTTTATCATTGAAAATTCCTTATAATATATAGTAGTTTATCATTGAAAATACCTTATAATATAAGGTAATATGCAGTGTATCATTGGAAATACCTTATAATATAACGTAATATGCAGTGTATCATTGAAAATACCTTATAATAAAACGTAATATGCAGTGTATCATTGAAAATACCTTATAATATATCGTAATTTGTAGTGTATCATTGAAAATACCTTAGAATATATGGTAATTCTAGTCTATCAATGAAAATACCTTATAATATAACGTAATATGCAGTGTATCATTGAAAATACCTTATAATATAACGTAATATGCAGTGTATCATTGAAAATACCTTATAATATAACGTAATATGCAGTGTATCATTGAAAATACCTTCCCATATAACGTAATATGCAATGTATCATTGAAAATACCTTATAATATAACGTAATATGCAGTGTATCATTGAAAATACCTTATAATATAAGGTAATATGCAGTGTATCATTGGAAATACCTTATAATATAACGTAATATGCAGTGTATCATTGAAAATACCTTATAATAAAACGTAATATGCAGTGTATCATTGAAAATACCTTATAATATATCGTAATTTGTAGTGTATCATTGAAAATACATTATAGTATAACGTAATATGCAGTGTATCAATGAAAATACCTTATAATATATAGTAGTTTATCATTGAAAATACCTTATAGTATAACGTAATATGCAGTGTATCATTGAAAATACCTTGTAATATAACGTAATATGCAGTGTATCATTGAAAATACCTTATAATAAAACGTAATATGCAGTGTATCATTGAAAATACCTTATAATATATCGTAATTTGTAGTGTATCATTGAAAATACCTTAGAATATATGGTAATTCTAGTCTATCAATGAAAATACCTTATAATATAACGTAATATGCAGTGTATCATTGAAAATACCTTATAATATAACGTAATATGCAGTGTTTCATTGAAAATAGCTTATAATATATAGTAGTTTATCATTGAAAATACCTTATAATATAACTTAATATGCAGTGTATCATTGAATATACCTTATGACATAACGTAATTTGTAGTGTATCATTGATAATACATTATAATATATAGTAGTTTATCATTGAAAATACCTTATAATATATAGTAGTTTATCATTGAAAATACCTTATAATATAACATAATATGCTGTGTATCATTGAAAATACCTTATAATATAACGTAATATGCAGTGTATCATTGAAAATACCTTATAATATATCGTAATTTGTAGTGTATTAATGAAAATACCTTCTCATATAACGTAATATGCAGTGTATCATTGAAAATACCTTATAATATATCGTTATTTGTAGTGTATCTTTGAAAATACCTTATAATATAACGTAATATGCAGTGTATCATTGAAAATACCTTATGATATAACGTAATTTGTAGTGTATCATTGAAAATACCTTATAATATATAGTAGTTTATCATTGAAAATTCCTTATAATATATAGTAGTTTATCATTGAAAATACCTCATAATATAAAGTAATATGCAGTGTATCATTGAAAATACCTTATAATATAACGTAATATGCAGTGTATCATTGAAAATACCTTATAATATAACGTAATATGCAGTGTATCATTGAAAATACCTTATAATATAACGTAATATGCAGTGTATCATTGAGAATACCTTATAATATAACGTAATATGCAGTGTATCATTGAAAATACCTTATAATATAACGTAATATGCAGTGTATCATTGAGAATACCTTATAATATAACGTAATATGCAGTGTATCATTGAAAATACCTTATAATATAACGTAATATGCAGTGTATCATTGAAAATACCTTAGAATATATGGTAATTCTTGTCTATCAATGAAAATACCTTATAATATAACGTAATATGCAGTGTATCATTGAAAATACCTTAGAATATATGTTAATTCTAGTCTATCAATGAAAATACCTTATAATATAACGCAATATGCAGTGTATCATTGAAAATACCTTATAATACGTAGTAGTTTATCATTGAAAATACCTTATAATATAACGTAATATGCAGTGTATCATTGAAAATACCTTATAATACGTAGTAGTTTATCATTGAAAATACCTTATAATATATAGTAGTTTATCATTGAAAATACCTTATAATATATAGTAGTTTATCATTGAAAATACCTTATAATATAACGTAATATGCTGTGTATCATTGAAAATACCTTATAATATAACGTAATATGCAGTGTATCATTGAAAATACCTTATAATATAACGTAATATGCAGTGTATCATTGAAAATACCTTCTCATATAACGTAATATGCAGTGTATCATTGAAAATACCTTATAATATATCGTTATTTGTAGTGTATCTTTGAAAATACCTTATAATATAACGTAATATGCAGTGTATCATTGAAAATACCTTATGATATAACGTAATTTGTAGTGTATCATTGAAAATACCTTATAATATATAGTAGTTTATCATTGAAAATTCCTTATAATATATAGTAGTTTATCATTGAAAATACCTCATAATATAAAGTAATATGCAGTGTATCATTGAAAATACCTTATAATATAACGTAATATGCAGTGTATCATTGAAAATACCTTATAATATAACGTAATATGCAGTGTATCATTGAAAATACCTTATAATATAACGTAATATGCAGTGTATCATTGAAAATACCTTCCCATATAACGTAATATGCAATGTATCATTGAAAATACCTTATAATATAACGTAATATGCAGTGTATCATTGAAAATACCTTATAATATAAGGTAATATGCAGTGTATCATTGGAAATACCTTATAATATAACGTAATATGCAGTGTATCATTGAAAATACCTTATAATAAAACGTAATATGCAGTGTATCATTGAAAATACCTTATAATATATCGTAATTTGTAGTGTATCATTGAAAATACCTTAGAATATATGGTAATTCTAGTCTATCAATGAAAATACCTTATAATATAACGTAATATGCAGTGTATCATTGAAAATACCTTATAATATAACGTAATATGCAGTGTATCATTGAAAATACCTTATAATATAACGTAATATGCAGTGTATCATTGAAAATACCTTCCCATATAACGTAATATGCAATGTATCATTGAAAATACCTTATAATATAACGTAATATGCAGTGTATCATTGAAAATACCTTATAATATAAGGTAATATGCAGTGTATCATTGGAAATACCTTATAATATAACGTAATATGCAGTGTATCATTGAAAATACCTTATAATAAAACGTAATATGCAGTGTATCATTGAAAATACCTTATAATATATCGTAATTTGTAGTGTATCATTGAAAATACATTATAGTATAACGTAATATGCAGTGTATCAATGAAAATACCTTATAATATATAGTAGTTTATCATTGAAAATACCTTATAGTATAACGTAATATGCAGTGTATCATTGAAAATACCTTGTAATATAACGTAATATGCAGTGTATCATTGAAAATACCTTATAATAAAACGTAATATGCAGTGTATCATTGAAAATACCTTATAATATATCGTAATTTGTAGTGTATCATTGAAAATACCTTAGAATATATGGTAATTCTAGTCTATCAATGAAAATACCTTATAATATAACGTAATATGCAGTGTATCATTGAAAATACCTTATAATATAACGTAATATGCAGTGTTTCATTGAAAATAGCTTATAATATATAGTAGTTTATCATTGAAAATACCTTATAATATAACTTAATATGCAGTGTATCATTGAATATACCTTATGACATAACGTAATTTGTAGTGTATCATTGATAATACATTATAATATATAGTAGTTTATCATTGAAAATACCTTATAATATATAGTAGTTTATCATTGAAAATACCTTATAATATAACATAATATGCTGTGTATCATTGAAAATACCTTATAATATAACGTAATATGCAGTGTATCATTGAAAATACCTTATAATATAACGTAATATGCAGTGTATCATTGAAAATACCTTATAATACGTAGTAGTTTATCATTGAAAATACCTTATAATATAACGTAATATGCAGTGTATCATTGAGAATACCTTATAATATAACGTAATATGCAGTGTATCATTGAAAATACCTTATAATATAACGTAATATGCAGTGTATCATTGAAAATACCTTATAATATAACGTAATATGCAGTGTATCATTGAAAATACCTTCTCATATAACGTAATATGCAGTGTATCATTGAAAATACCTTATAATATATCGTTATTTGTAGTGTATCTTTGAAAATACCTTATAATATAACGTAATATGCAGTGTTTCATTGAAAATAGCTTATAATATATAGTAGTTTATCATTGAAAATACCTTATAATATAACTTAATATGCAGTGTATCATTGAATATACCTTATGACATAACGTAATTTGTAGTGTATCATTGATAATACATTATAATATATAGTAGTTTATCATTGAAAATACCTTATAGTATAACGTAATATGCAGTGTATCATTGAAAATACCTTGTAATATAACGTAATATGCAGTGTATCATTGAAAATACCTTATAATAAAACGTAATATGCAGTGTATCATTGAAAATACCTTATAATATAACGTAATATGCAGTGTATCATTGAAAATACCTTATAATATAACGTAATATGCAGTGTATCATTGAAAATACCTTCTCATATAACGTAATATGCAGTGTATCATTGAAAATACCTTATAATATATCGTTATTTGTAGTGTATCTTTGAAAATACCTTATAATATAACGTAATATGCAGTGTTTCATTGAAAATAGCTTATAATATATAGTAGTTTATCATTGAAAATACCTTATAATATAACTTAATATGCAGTGTATCATTGAATATACCTTATGACATAACGTAATTTGTAGTGTATCATTGATAATACATTATAATATATAGTAGTTTATCATTGAAAATACCTTATAATATAACGTAATATGCAGTGTATCATTGAAAATACCTTGTAATATAACGTAATATGCAGTGTATCATTGAAAATACCTTATAATAAAACGTAATATGCAGTGTATCATTGAAAATACCTTATAATATATCGTAATTTGTAGTGTATCATTGAAAATACCTTAGAATATATGGTAATTCTAGTCTATCAATGAAAATACCTTATAATATAACGTAATATGCAGTGTATCATTGAAAATACCTTATAATATAACGTAATATGCAGTGTTTCATTGAAAATAGCTTATAATATATAGTAGTTTATCATTGAAAATACCTTATAATATAACTTAATATGCAGTGTATCATTGAATATACCTTATGACATAACGTAATTTGTAGTGTATCATTGATAATACATTATAATATATAGTAGTTTATCATTGAAAATACCTTATAATATATAGTAGTTTATCATTGAAAATACCTTATAATATAACATAATATGCTGTGTATCATTGAAAATACCTTATAATATAACGTAATATGCAGTGTATCATTGAAAATACCTTATAATATATCGTAATATGCAGTGTATTAATGAAAATACCTTCTCATATAACGTAATATGCAGTGTATCATTGAAAATACCTTATAATATATCGTTATTTGTAGTGTATCTTTGAAAATACCTTATAATATAACGTAATATGCAGTGTATCATTGAAAATACCTTATGATATAACGTAATTTGTAGTGTATCATTGAAAATACCTTATAATATATAGTAGTTTATCATTGAAAATTCCTTATAATATATAGTAGTTTATCATTGAAAATACCTCATAATATAAAGTAATATGCAGTGTATCATTGAAAATACCTTATAATATAACGTAATATGCAGTGTATCATTGAAAATACCTTATAATATAACGTAATATGCAGTGTATCATTGAAAATACCTTATAATATAACGTAATATGCAGTGTATCATTGAAAATACCTTATAATACGTAGTAGTTTATCATTGAAAATACCTTATAATATAACGTAATATGCAGTGTATCATTGAGAATACCTTATAATATAACGTAATATGCAGTGTATCATTGAAAATACCTTATAATATAACGTAATATGCAGTGTATCATTGAAAATACCTTATAATATAACGTAATATGCAGTGTATCATTGAAAATACCTTCTCATATAACGTAATATGCAGTGTATCATTGAAAATACCTTATAATATATCGTTATTTGTAGTGTATCTTTGAAAATACCTTATAATATAACGTAATATGCAGTGTATCATTGAAAATACCTTATGATATAACGTAATTTGTAGTGTATCATTGAAAATACCTTATAATATATAGTAGTTTATCATTGAAAATTCCTTATAATATATAGTAGTTTATCATTGAAAATACCTCATAATATAAAGTAATATGCTGTGTATCATTGAAAATACCTTATAATATAACGTAATATGCAGTGTATCATTGAAAATACCTTATAATAAAACGTAATATGCAGTGTATCATTGAAAATACCTTATAATATATAGTAGTTTATCATTGAAAATACCTTATAGTATAACGTAATATGCAGTGTATCATTGAAAATACCTTGTAATATAACGTAATATGCAGTGTATCATTGGAAATACCTTATAATATAACGTAATATGCAGTGTATCATTGAAAATACCTTATAATATATAGTAGTTTATCATTGAAAATACCTTATAGTATAACGTAATATGCAGTGCATCATTGAAAATACCTTATAATATAACGTAATATGCAGTGTATCATTGAAAATACCTTAGAATATATGGTAATTCTAGTCTATCAATGAAAATACCTTATAATATAACGTAATATGCAGTGTATCATTGAAAATACCATATAATATAACGTAATATGAAGTGTATCATTGAAAATACCTTATGATATACCGTAATATGCAGTGTTTCATTGAAAATACCTTATAATATAACGTAATATGCAGTGTATCATTGAAAATACCTTATAATATATAGTAGTTTATCATTGAAAATACCTTATAGTATAACGTAATATGCAGTGCATCATTGAAAATACCTTATAATATAACGTAATATGCAGTGTATCATTGAAAATACCTTAGAATATATGGTAATTCTAGTCTATCAATGAAAATACCTTATAATATAACGTAATATGCAGTGTATCATTGAAAATACCTTATAATATAACGTAATATGCAGTGTATCATTGAAAATACCTTATAATATAACGTAATATGCAGTGTAATCATTGAATAATACCTTATAATATCGTAGTAGTTTATCATTGAAAATACCTTATAATATAACGTAATATGCAGTGTATCATTGAGAATACCTTATAATATAACGTAATATGCAGTGTATCATTGAAAATACCTTATAATATAACGTAATATGCAGTGTATCATTGAAAAATACCTTATAATATAACGTAATATGCAGTGTATCATTGAAAATACCTTCCCATATAACGTAATATGCAATGTATCATTGAAAATACCTTAGAATATATGGTAATTCTTGTCTATCAATGAAAATACCTTATAATATAACGTAATATGCAGTGTATCATTGAAAATACCTTAGAATATATGTTAATTCTAGTCTATCAATGAAAATACCTTATAAATATAACGCAATATGCAGTGTATCATTGAAAATACCTTATAATACGTAGTAGTTTATCATTGAAAATACCTTATAATATAACGTAATATGCAGTGTATCATTGAAAATACCTTATAATACGTAGTAAGTTTTATCATTGAAGAATACCTTATAATATATAGTAGTTTATCATTGAAAATACCTTAATATTAGTTTATCATTGAAAATACCTTATAATATAACGTAATATGCTGTGTATCATTGAAAATACCTTATAATATAACATAATATGCAGTGTATCATTGAAAAATACCTTATAATATAACGTAATATGCAGTGTATCATTGAAAATACCTTATAATATAACGTAATATGCAGCATATCATTGAAAATACCTTATAATATAACGTAATATGCAGTGTATCATTGAAAAATACCTTATAATATAACGTAATATGCAGTGTGTATCATTGAAAATACCTTATAATATAACGTAATATGCAGTGTATCATTGAAAATACCTTATAATATAACGTAATATGCAGTGTATCATTGAAAATACCTTATAATATAACGTAATATGCAGTGTATCATTGAAAATACCTTCCCATATAACGTAATATGCAGTGTATCATTGAAAATACCTTATAATATAACGTAATATGCAGTGTATCATTGAAAATACCTTATAATATAACGTAATATGCAGTGTATCATTGAAAATACCTTATAATACGTAGTAGTTTATCATTGAAAATACCTTATAATATAACGTAATATGCAGCATATCATTGAAAATACCTTATAATATAACGTAATATGCAGTGTATCATTAGTGTATCATTGAAAATACCTTATAATATAACGTAATATGCTGTGTATCATTGAAAATACCTTATAATATAACGTAATATGCAGTGTATCATTGAAAATACCTTGCCATATAACGTAATATGCAGTGTATCATTGAAAATACCTTATGATATAACGTAATTTGTAGTGTATCATTGAAAATACCTTATAATATAACGTAATATGCAGTGTATCATTGAAAATACATTAGAATATATGGTAATTCTAGTCTATCAATGAAAATACCTTATAATATAACGTAATATGCAGTGTATCATTGAAAATACCTTATAATACGTAGTAGTTTATCATTGAAAATACCTTATAATATAACGTAATATGCAGCATATCATTGAAAATACCTTATAATATAACGTAATATGCAGTGTATCATTGAAAATACCTTATAATATAACGTAATATGCAGTGTATCATTGAAAATACCTTATAATATAACGTAATATGCAGTGTATCCTTGAAAATACCTTATAATATAACGTAATATGCAGTGTATCATTGAAAATACCTTATAATATAACGTAATATGCAGTGTATCATTGAAAATACCTTGCCATATAACGTAATATGCAGTGTATCATTGAAAATACCTTATGATATAACGTAATTTGTAGTGTATCATTGAAAATACCTTATAATATAACGTAATATGCAGTGTATCATTGAAAATACATTAGAATATATGGTAATTCTAGTCTATCAATGAAAATACCTTATAATATAACGTAATATGCAGTGTATCATTGAAAATACCTTATAATACGTAGTAGTTTATCATTGAAAATACCTTATAATATAACGTAATATGCAGTGTATCATTGAAAATACCTTATAATACGTAGTAGTTTATCATTGAAAATACCTTATAATATAACGTAATATGCAGTGTATCATTGAGAATACCTTATAATACGTAGTAGTATATCATTGAAAATACCTTCCCATATAACGTAATATGCAGTGTATCATTGAAAATACCTTATAATATAACGTAATATGCAGTGTATCATTGAAAATACCTTATAATATAACGTAATATGCAGTGTATCATTGAAAATACCTTATAATACGTAGTAGTTTATCATTGAAAATACCTTATAATATAACGTAATATGCAGTGTATCATTGAGAATACCTTATAATATAACGTAATATGCAGTGTATCATTGAAAATACCTTATAATATAACGTAATATGCAGTGTATCATTGAAAATACCTTATAATATAACGTAATATGCAGTGTATCATTGAAAATACCTTATAATATAACGTAATATGCAGTGTATCATTGAAAATACCTTCCCATATAACGTAATATGCAGTGTATCATTGAAAATACCTTAGAATATATGGTAATTCTTGTCTATCAATGAAAATACCTTATAATATAACGTAATATGCAGTGTATCATTGAAAATACCTTGCCATATAACGTAATATGCAGTGTATCATTGAAAATACCTTATGATATAACGTAATTTGTAGTGTATCATTGAAAATACCTTATAATATAACGTAATATGCAGTGTATCATTGAAAATACATTAGAATATATGGTAATTCTAGTCTATCAATGAAAATACCTTATAATATAACGTAATATGCAGTGTATCATTGAAAATACCTTATAATACGTAGTAGTTTATCATTGAAAATACCTTATAATATAACGTAATATGCAGTGTATCATTGAAAATACCTTATAATACGTAGTAGTTTATCATTGAAAATACCTTATAATATAACGTAATATACAGTGTATCATTGAGAATACCTTATAATACGTAGTAGTATATCATTGAAAATACCTTATAATATAACGTAATATGCAGTGTATCATTGAAAATACCTTATAATATAACGTAATATGCAGTGTATCATTGAAAATACCTTATAATATAACGTAATATGCAGTGTATCATTGAAAATACCTTATAATATAACGTAATATGCAGTGTATCATTGAAAATACCTTATAATATAACGTAATATGCAGTGTATCATTGAAAATACCTTATAATATAACGTAATATGCAGTGTATCATTGAAAATACCTTATAATATAACGTAATATGCAGTGTATCATTGAAAATACCTTATAATACGTAGTAGTTTATCATTGAAAATACCTTATAATATAACGTAATATGCAGCATATCATTGAAAATACCTTATAATATAACGTAATATGCAGTGTATCATTGAAAATACCTTATAATATAACGTAATATGCAGTGTATCATTGAAAATACCTTATAATATAACGTAATATGCAGTGTATCCTTGAAAATACCTTATAATATAACGTAATATGCAGTGTATCATTGAAAATACCTTATAATATAACGTAATATGCAGTGTATCATTGAAAATACCTTGCCATATAACGTAATATGCAGTGTATCATTGAAAATACCTTATGATATAACGTAATTTGTAGTGTATCATTGAAAATACCTTATAATATAACGTAATATGCAGTGTATCATTGAAAATACATTAGAATATATGGTAATTCTAGTCTATCAATGAAAATACCTTATAATATAACGTAATATGCAGTGTATCATTGAAAATACCTTATAATACGTAGTAGTTTATCATTGAAAATACCTTATAATATAACGTAATATGCAGTGTATCATTGAAAATACCTTATAATACGTAGTAGTTTATCATTGAAAATACCTTATAATATAACGTAATATGCAGTGTATCATTGAGAATACCTTATAATACGTAGTAGTATATCATTGAAAATACCTTATAATATAACGTAATATGCAGTGTATCATTGAAAATACCTTCCCATATAACGTAATATGCAGTGTATCATTGAAAATACCTTATAATATAACGTAATATGCAGTGTATCATTGAAAATACCTTATAATATAAAGTAATATGCAGTGTATCATTGAAAATACCTTATAATACGTAGTAGTTTATCATTGAAAATACCTTATAATATAACGTAATATGCAGTGTATCATTGAGAATACCTTATAATATAACGTAATATGCAGTGTATCATTGAAAATACCTTATAATATAACGTAATATGCAGTGTATCATTGAAAATACCTTATAATATAACGTAATATGCAGTGTATCATTGAAAATACCTTATAATATAACGTAATATGCAGTGTATCATTGAAAATACCTTCCCATATAACGTAATATGCAGTGTATCATTGAAAATACCTTAGAATATATGGTAATTCTTGTCTATCAATGAAAATACCTTATAATATAACGTAATATGCAGTGTATCATTGAAAATACCTTATAATATAACGTAATATGCAGTGTATCATTGAAAATACCTTATAATATAACGTAATATGCAGTGTATCATTGAAAATACCTTATAATACGTAGTAGTTTATCATTGAAAATACCTTATAATATAACGTAATATGCAGTGTATCATTGAGAATACCTTATAATATAACGTAATATGCAGTGTATCATTGAAAATACCTTATAATATAACGTAATATGCAGTGTATCATTGAAAATACCTTATAATATAACGTAATATGCAGTGTATCATTGAAAATACCTTATAATATAACGTAATATGCAGTGTATCATTGAAAATACCTTCCCATATAACGTAATATGCAGTGTATCATTGAAAATACCTTATAATACGTAGTAGTTTATCATTGAAAATACCTTATAATATATAGTAGTTTATCATTGAAAATACCTTATAATATATAGTAGTTTATCATTGAAAATACCTTATAATATAACGTAATACGCTGTGTATCATTGAAAATACCTTATAATATAACGTAATATGCAGTGTATCATTGAAAATACCTTAGAATATATGGTAATTCTAGTCTATCAATGAAAATACCTTATAATATAACGCAATATGCAGTGTATCATTGAAAATACCTTATAATACGTAGTAGTTTATCATTGAAAATACCTTATAATATATAGTAGTTTATCATTGAAAATACCTTATAATATAACGTAATATGCTGTGTATCATTGAAAATACCTTATAATATAACGTAATATGCAGTGTATCATTGAAAATACCTTGCCATATAACGTAATATGCAGTGTATCATTGAAAATACCTTATGATATAACGTAATTTGTAGTGTATCATTGAAAATACCTTATAATATAACGTAATATGCAGTGTATCATTGAAAATACATTAGAATATATGGTAATTCTAGTCTATCAATGAAAATACCTTATAATATAACGTAATATGCAGTGTATCATTGAAAATACCTTATAATACGTAGTAGTTTATCATTGAAAATACCTTATAATATAACGTAATATGCAGCATATCATTGAAAATACCTTATAATATAACGTAATATGCAGTGTATCATTGAAAATACCTTATAATATAACGTAATATGCAGTGTATCATTGAAAATACCTTATAATATAACGTAATATGCAGTGTATCCTTGAAAATACCTTATAATATAACGTAATATGCAGTGTATCATTGAAAATACCTTATAATATAACGTAATATGCAGTGTATCATTGAAAATACCTTGCCATATAACGTAATATGCAGTGTATCATTGAAAATACCTTATGATATAACGTAATTTGTAGTGTATCATTGAAAATACCTTATAATATAACGTAATATGCAGTGTATCATTGAAAATACATTAGAATATATGGTAATTCTAGTCTATCAATGAAAATACCTTATAATATAACGTAATATGCAGTGTATCATTGAAAATACCTTATAATACGTAGTAGTTTATCATTGAAAATACCTTATAATATAACGTAATATGCAGTGTATCATTGAAAATACCTTATAATACGTAGTAGTTTATCATTGAAAATACCTTATAATATAACGTAATATGCAGTGTATCATTGAAAATACCTTATAATACGTAGTAGTATATCATTGAAAATACCTTCCCATATAACGTAATATGCAGTGTATCATTGAAAATACCTTATAATATAACGTAATATGCAGTGTATCATTGAAAATACCTTATAATATAACGTAATATGCAGTGTATCATTGAAAATACCTTATAATACGTAGTAGTTTATCATTGAAAATACCTTATAATATAACGTAATATGCAGTGTATCATTGAGAATACCTTATAATATAACGTAATATGCAGTGTATCATTGAAAATACCTTATAATATAACGTAATATGCAGTGTATCATTGAAAATACCTTATAATATAACGTAATATGCAGTGTATCATTGAAAATACCTTATAATATAACGTAATATGCAGTGTATCATTGAAAATACCTTCCCATATAACGTAATATGCAGTGTATCATTGAAAATACCTTAGAATATATGGTAATTCTTGTCTATCAATGAAAATACCTTATAATATAACGTAATATGCAGTGTATCATTGAAAATACCTTATAATACGTAGTAGTTTATCATTGAAAATACCTTATAATATATAGTAGTTTATCATTGAAAATACCTTATAATACGTAGTAGTTTATCATTGAAAATACCTTATAATATAACGTAATATGCAGTGTATCATTGAAAATACCTTATAATACGTAGTAGTTTATCATTGAAAATACCTTATAATATAACGTAATATGCAGTGTATCATTGAAAATACCTTATAATACGTAGTAGTTTATCATTGAAAATACCTTATAATATAACGTAATATGCAGTGTATCATTGAGAATACCTTATAATACGTAGTAGTATATCATTGAAAATACCTTATAATATAACGTAATATGCAGTGTATCATTGAAAATACCTTCCCATATAACGTAATATGCAGTGTATCATTGAAAATACCTTATAATATAACGTAATATGCAGTGTATCATTGAAAATACCTTATAATATAACGTAATATGCAGTGTATCATTGAAAATACCTTATAATACGTAGTAGTTTATCATTGAAAATACCTTATAATATAACGTAATATGCAGTGTATCATTGAGAATACCTTATAATATAACGTAATATGCAGTGTATCATTGAAAATACCTTATAATATAACGTAATATGCAGTGTATCATTGAAAATACCTTATAATATAACGTAATATGCAGTGTATCATTGAAAATACCTTATAATATAACGTAATATGCAGTGTATCATTGAAAATACCTTCCCATATAACGTAATATGCAGTGTATCATTGAAAATACCTTAGAATATATGGTAATTCTTGTCTATCAATGAAAATACCTTATAATATAACGTAATATGCAGTGTATCATTGAAAATACCTTATAATACGTAGTAGTTTATCATTGAAAATACCTTATAATATATAGTAGTTTATCATTGAAAATACCTTATAATATATAGTAGTTTATCATTGAAAATACCTTATAATATAACGTAATACGCTGTGTATCATTGAAAATACCTTATAATATAACGTAATATGCAGTGTATCATTGAAAATACCTCAGAATATATGGTAATTCTAGTCTATCAATGAAAATACCTTATAATATAACGCAATATGCAGTGTATCATTGAAAATACCTTATAATACGTAGTAGTTTATCATTGAAAATACCTTATAATATATAGTAGTTTATCATTGAAAATACCTTATAATATAACGTAATATGCTGTGTATCATTGAAAATACCTTATAATATAACGTAATATGCAGTGTATCATTGAAAATACCTTGCCATATAACGTAATATGCAGTGTATCATTGAAAATACCTTATGATATAACGTAATTTGTAGTGTATCATTGAAAATACCTTAGAATATATGGTAATTCTTGTCTATCAATGAAAATACCTTATAATATAACGTAATATGCAGTGTATCATTGAAAATACCTTATAATACGTAGTAGTTTATCATTGAAAATACCTTATAATATATAGTAGTTTATCATTGAAAATACCTTATAATATATAGTAGTTTATCATTGAAAATACCTTATAATATAACGTAATACGCTGTGTATCATTGAAAATACCTTATAATATAACGTAATATGCAGTGTATCATTGAAAATACCTTAGAATATATGGTAATTCTAGTCTATCAATGAAAATACCTTATAATATAACGCAATATGCAGTGTATCATTGAAAATACCTTATAATACGTAGTAGTTTATCATTGAAAATACCTTATAATATATAGTAGTTTATCATTGAAAATACCTTATAATATAACGTAATATGCTGTGTATCATTGAAAATACCTTATAATATAACGTAATATGCAGTGTATCATTGAAAATACCTTGCCATATAACGTAATATGCAGTGTATCATTGAAAATACCTTATGATATAACGTAATTTGTAGTGTATCATTGAAAATACCTTATAATATAACGTAATATGCAGTGTATCATTGAAAATACATTAGAATATATGGTAATTCTAGTCTATCAATGAAAATACCTTATAATATAACGTAATATGCAGTGTATCATTGAAAATACCTTATAATATAACGTAATATGCAGTGTATCATTGAAAATACCTTGCCATATAACGTAATATGCAGTGTATCATTGAAAATACCTTATGATATAACGTAATTTGTAGTGTATCATTGAAAATACCTTATAATATAACGTAATATGCAGTGTATCATTGAAAATACATTAGAATATATGGTAATTCTAGTCTATCAATGAAAATACCTTATAATATAACGTAATATGCAGTGTATCATTGAAAATACATTAGAATATATGGTAATTCTAGTCTATCAATGAAAATACCTTATAATATAACGTAATATGCAGTGTATCATTGAAAATACCTTATGATACGTAGTAGTTTATCATTGAAAATACCTTATAATATAACGTAATATGCAGTGTATCATTGAAAATACCTTATAATACGTAGTAGTTTATCATTGAAAATACCTTATAATATAACGTAATATGCAGTGTATCATTGAGAATACCTTATAATACGTAGTAGTATATCATTGAAAATACCTTATAATATAACGTAATATGCAGTGTATCATTGAAAATACCTTCCCATATAACGTAATATGCAGTGTATCATTGAAAATACCTTATAATATAACGTAATATGCAGTGTATCATTGAAAATACCTTATAATATAACGTAATATGCAGTGTATCATTGAAAATACCTTATAATACGTAGTAGTTTATCATTGAAAATACCTTATAATATAACGTAATATGCAGTGTATCATTGAGAATACCTTATAATATAACGTAATATGCAGTGTATCATTGAAAATACCTTATAATATAACGTAATATGCAGTGTATCATTGAAAATACCTTATAATATAACGTAATATGCAGTGTATCATTGAAAATACCTTATAATATAACGTAATATGCAGTGTATCATTGAAAATACCTTCCCATATAACGTAATATGCAGTGTATCATTGAAAATACCTTAGAATATATGGTAATTCTTGTCTATCAATGAAAATACCTTATAATATAACGTAATATGCAGTGTATCATTGAAAATACCTTATAATACGTAGTAGTTTATCATTGAAAATACCTTATAATATATAGTAGTTTATCATTGAAAATACCTTATAATACGTAGTAGTTTATCATTGAAAATACCTTATAATATAACGTAATATGCAGTGTATCATTGAAAATACCTTATAATACGTAGTAGTTTATCATTGAAAATACCTTATAATATAACGTAATATGCAGTGTATCATTGAAAATACCTTATAATACGTAGTAGTTTATCATTGAAAATACCTTATAATATAACGTAATATGCAGTGTATCATTGAGAATACCTTATAATACGTAGTAGTATATCATTGAAAATACCTTATAATATAACGTAATATGCAGTGTATCATTGAAAATACCTTCCCATATAACGTAATATGCAGTGTATCATTGAAAATACCTTATAATATAACGTAATATGCAGTGTATCATTGAAAATACCTTATAATATAACGTAATATGCAGTGTATCATTGAAAATACCTTATAATATAACGTAATATGCAGTGTATCATTGAAAATACCTTATAATACGTAGTAGTTTATCATTGAAAATACCTTATAATATAACGTAATATGCAGTGTATCATTGAGAATATCTTATAATATAACGTAATATGCAGTGTATCATTGAAAATACCTTATAATATAACGTAATATGCAGTGTATCATTGAAAATACCTTATAATATAACGTAATATGCAGTGTATCATTGAAAATACCTTATAATATAACGTAATATGCAGTGTATCATTGAAAATACCTTCCCATATAACGTAATATGCAGTGTATCATTGAAAATACCTTAGAATATATGGTAATTCTTGTCTATCAATGAAAATACCTTATAATATAACGTAATATGCAGTGTATCATTGAAAATACCTTATAATACGTAGTAGTTTATCATTGAAAATACCTTATAATATATAGTAGTTTATCATTGAAAATACCTTATAATATATAGTAGTTTATCATTGAAAATACCTTATAATATAACGTAATACGCTGTGTATCATTGAAAATACCTTATAATATAACGTAATATGCAGTGTATCATTGAAAATACCTTAGAATATATGGTAATTCTAGTCTATCAATGAAAATACCTTATAATATAACGCAATATGCAGTGTATCATTGAAAATACCTTATAATACGTAGTAGTTTATCATTGAAAATACCTTATAATATATAGTAGTTTATCATTGAAAATACCTTATAATATAACGTAATATGCAGTGTATCATTGAAAATACCTTATAATATAACGTAATATGCAGTGTATCATTGAAAATACCTTATAATATAACGTAATATGCAGTGTATCATTGAAAATACCTTCCCATATAACGTAATATGCAGTGTATCATTGAAAATACCTTAGAATATATGGTAATTCTTGTCTATCAATGAAAATACCTTATAATATAACGTAATATGCAGTGTATCATTGAAAATACCTTATAATACGTAGTAGTTTATCATTGAAAATACCTTATAATATATAGTAGTTTATCATTGAAAATACCTTATAATATATAGTAGTTTATCATTGAAAATACCTTATAATATAACGTAATACGCTGTGTATCATTGAAAATACCTTATAATATAACGTAATATGCAGTGTATCATTGAAAATACCTTAGAATATATGGTAATTCTAGTCTATCAATGAAAATACCTTATAATATAACGCAATATGCAGTGTATCATTGAAAATACCTTATAATACGTAGTAGTTTATCATTGAAAATACCTTATAATATATAGTAGTTTATCATTGAAAATACCTTATAATATAACGTAATATGCTGTGTATCATTGAAAATACCTTATAATATAACGTAATATGCAGTGTATCATTGAAAATACCTTGCCATATAACGTAATATGCAGTGTATCATTGAAAATACCTTATGATATAACGTAATTTGTAGTGTATCATTGAAAATACCTTATAATATAACGTAATATGCAGTGTATCATTGAAAATACATTAGAATATATGGTAATTCTAGTCTATCAATGAAAATACCTTATAATATAACGTAATATGCAGTGTATCATTGAAAATACCTTATAATACGTAGTAGTTTATCATTGAAAATACCTTATAATATAACGTAATATGCAGTGTATCATTGAAAATACCTTATAATATAACGTAATATGCAGTGTATCATTGAAAATACCTTATAATATAACGTAATATGCAGTGTATCATTGAAAATACCTTCCCATATAACGTAATATGCAGTGTATCATTGAAAATACCTTAGAATATATGGTAATTCTTGTCTATCAATGAAAATACCTTATAATATAACGTAATATGCAGTGTATCATTGAAAATACCTTATAATACGTAGTAGTTTATCATTGAAAATACCTTATAATATATAGTAGTTTATCATTGAAAATACCTTATAATACGTAGTAGTTTATCATTGAAAATACCTTATAATATAACGTAATATGCAGTGTATCATTGAAAATACCTTATAATACGTAGTAGTTTATCATTGAAAATACCTTATAATATAACGTAATATGCAGTGTATCATTGAAAATACCTTATAATACGTAGTAGTTTATCATTGAAAATACCTTATAATATAACGTAATATGCAGTGTATCATTGAGAATACCTTATAATACGTAGTAGTATATCATTGAAAATACCTTATAATATAACGTAATATGCAGTGTATCATTGAAAATACCTTATAATATAACGTAATATGCAGTGTATCATTGAAAATACCTTCCCATATAACGTAATATGCAGTGTATCATTGAAAATACCTTATAATATAACGTAATATGCAGTGTATCATTGAAAATACCTTATAATATAACGTAATATGCAGTGTATCATTGAAAATACCTTATAATATAACGTAATATGCAGTGTATCATTGAAAATACCTTATAATACGTAGTAGTTTATCATTGAAAATACCTTATAATATAACGTAATATGCAGTGTATCATTGAGAATATCTTATAATATAACGTAATATGCAGTGTATCATTGAAAATACCTTATAATATAACGTAATATGCAGTGTATCATTGAAAATACCTTATAATATAACGTAATATGCAGTGTATCATTGAAAATACCTTATAATATAACGTAATATGCAGTGTATCATTGAAAATACCTTCCCATATAACGTAATATGCAGTGTATCATTGAAAATACCTTAGAATATATGGTAATTCTTGTCTATCAATGAAAATACCTTATAATATAACGTAATATGCAGTGTATCATTGAAAATACCTTATAATACGTAGTAGTTTATCATTGAAAATACCTTATAATATATAGTAGTTTATCATTGAAAATACCTTATAATATATAGTAGTTTATCATTGAAAATACCTTATAATATAACGTAATATGCTGTGTATCATTGAAAATACCTTATAATATAACGTAATATGCAGTGTATCATTGAAAATACCTTAGAATATATGGTAATTCTAGTCTATCAATGAAAATACCTTATAATATAACGCAATATGCAGTGTATCATTGAAAATACCTTATAATACGTAGTAGTTTATCATTGAAAATACCTTATAATATATAGTAGTTTATCATTGAAAATACCTTATAATATAACGTAATATGCAGTGTATCATTGAAAATACCTTATAATATAACGTAATATGCAGTGTATCATTGAAAATACCTTATAATATAACGTAATATGCAGTGTATCATTGAAAATACCTTCCCATATAACGTAATATGCAGTGTATCATTGAAAATACCTTAGAATATATGGTAATTCTTGTCTATCAATGAAAATACCTTATAATATAACGTAATATGCAGTGTATCATTGAAAATACCTTATAATACGTAGTAGTTTATCATTGAAAATACCTTATAATATATAGTAGTTTATCATTGAAAATACCTTATAATATATAGTAGTTTATCATTGAAAATACCTTATAATATAACGTAATATGCAGTGTATCATTGAAAATACCTTATAATATAACGTAATATGCAGTGTATCATTGAAAATACCTAAGAATATATGGTAATTCTAGTCTATCAATGAAAATACCTTATAATATAACGCAATATGCAGTGTATCATTGAAAATACCTTATAATACGTAGTAGTTTATCATTGAAAATACCTTATAATATATAGTAGTTTATCATTGAAAATACCTTATAATATAACGTAATATGCTGTGTATCATTGAAAATACCTTATAATATAACGTAATATGCAGTGTATCATTGAAAATACCTTGCCATATAACGTAATATGCAGTGTATCATTGAAAATACCTTATAATATAACGTAATATGCAGTGTATCATTGAAAATACCTTATAATATAACGTAATATGCAGTGTATCATTGAAAATACCTTATAATACGTAGTAGTTTATCATTGAAAATACCTTATAATATAACGTAATATGCAGTGTATCATTGAGAATACCTTATAATATAACGTAATATGCAGTGTATCATTGAAAATACCTTATAATATAACGTAATATGCAGTGTATCATTGAAAATACCTTATAATATAACGTAATATGCAGTGTATCATCGAAAATACCTTATAATATAACGTAATATGCAGTGTATCATTGAAAATACCTTCCCATATAACGTAATATGCAGTGTATCATTGAAAATACCTTAGAATATATGGTAATTCTTGTCTATCAATGAAAATACCTTATAATATAACGTAATATGCAGTGTATCATTGAAAATACCTTATAATACGTAGTAGTTTATCATTGAAAATACCTTATAATATATAGTAGTTTATCATTGAAAATACCTTATAATATATAGTAGTTTATCATTGAAAATACCTTATAATATAACGTAATACGCTGTGTATCGTTGAAAATACCTTATAATATAACGTAATATGCAGTGTATCATTGAAAATACCTTAGAATATATGGTAATTCTAGTCTATCAATGAAAATACCTTATAATATAACGCAATATGCAGTGTATCATTGAAAATACCTTATAATACGTAGTAGTTTATCATTGAAAATACCTTATAATATATAGTAGTTTATCATTGAAAATACCTTATAATATAACGTAATATGCTGTGTATCATTGAAAATACCTTATAATATAACGTAATATGCAGTGTATCATTGAAAATACCTTGCCATATAACGTAATATGCAGTGTATCATTGAAAATACCTTATGATATAACGTAATTTGTAGTGTATCATTGAAAATACCTTATAATATAACGTAATATGCAGTGTATCATTGAAAATACATTAGAATATATGGTAATTCTAGTCTATCAATGAAAATACCTTATAATATAACGTAATATGCAGTGTATCATTGAAAATACCTTATAATACGTAGTAGTTTATCATTGAAAATACCTTATAATATAACGTAATATGCAGTGTATCATTGAGAATACCATATAATATAACGTAATATGCAGTGTATCATTGAAAATACCTTATAATATAACGTAATATGCAGTGTATCATTGTGAATACCTTATAATATAACGTAATATGCAGTGTATCATTGAAAATACCTTAGAATATATGGTAATTCTAGTCTATCAATGAAAATACCTTATAATATAACGCAATATGCAGTGTATCATTGAAAATACCTTATAATATAACGTAATATGCAGTGTATCATTGAAAATACCTTATAATATAACATAATATGCAGTGTATCATTGAAAATACCTTCCCATATAACGTAATATGCAGTGTATCATTGAAAATACCTTATAATACGTAGTAGTTTATCATTGAACATACCTTATAATATAACGTAATATGCAGTGTATCATTGAGAATACCTTATAATATAACGTAATATGCAGCATATCATTGAAAATACCTTATAATATAACGTAATATGCAGTGTATCATTGAAAATACCTTATAATATAACGTAATATGCAGTGTATCATTGAAAATACCTTATAATATAACGTAATATGCAGTGTATCCTTGAAAATACCTTATAATATAACGTAATATGCAGTGTATCATTGAAAATACCTTAGAATATATGGTAATTCTAGTCTATCAATGAAAATACCTTATAATATAACGCAATATGCAGTGTATCATTGAAAATACCTTATAATACGTAGTAGTTTATCATTGAAAATACCTTATAATATATAGTAGTTTATCATTGAAAATACCTTATAATATAACGTAATATGCTGTGTATTATTGAAAATACCTTATAATATAACGTAATATGCAGTGTATCATTGAAAATACCTTCCCATATAACGTAATATGCAGTGTATCATTGAAAATACCTTAGAATATATGGTAATTCTTGTCTATCAATGAAAATACCTTATAATATAACGTAATATGCAGTGTATCATTGAAAATACCTTAGAATATATGGTAATTCTAGTCTATCAATGAAAATACCTTATAATATAACGCAATATGCAGTGTATCATTGAAAATACCTTATAATACGTAGTAGTTTATCATTGAAAATACCTTATAATATATAGTAGTTTATCATTGAAAATACCTTATAATATAACGTAATATGCTGTGTATCATTGAAAATACCTTATAATATAACGTAATATGCAGTGTATCATTGAAAATACCTTATAATATAACGTAATATGCAGCATATCATTGAAAATACCTTATAATATAACGTAATATGCAGTGTATCATTGAAAATACCTTATAATATAACGTAATATGCAGTGTATCATTGAAAATACCTTATAATATAACGTAATATGCAGTGTATCATTGAAAATACCTTATAATATAACGTAATATGCAGTGTATCATTGAAAATACCTTATAATACGTAGTAGTTTATCATTGAAAATACCTTATAATATAACGTAATATGCAGTGTATCATTGAAAATACCTTATAATATAACGTAATATGCAGTGTATCATTGAAAATACCTTATAATATAACGTAATATGCAGTGTATCATTGAAAATACCATATAATATAACGTAATATGAAGTGTATCATTGAAAATACCTTATAATATAACGTAATATGCAGTGTATCATTGAAAATACCTTATGATATAACGTAATTTGTTGTGTGTCATTGATAATACCTTATAATATATAGTAGTTTATCATTGAAAATACCTTATAATATAACATAATATGCAGTGTATCATTGAAAATACCTTATAATATAACGTAATATGCAGTGTATCATTGAAAATACCTTATAATATAACGTAATATGCAGTGTATCATTGAAAATAACTTATAATATAACGTAATATGCAGTGTATCATTGAAAATACCTTATAATATAACGTAATATGCAGTGTATCATTGAAAATACCTTATAATATAACGTAATATGCAGTGTATCATTGAAAATACCTTATAATATAACGTAATATGCAGCATATCATTGAAAATACCTTATAATATAACGTAATATGCAGTGTATCATTGAAAATACCTTATAATATAACGTAATATGCAGTGTATCATTGAAAATACCTTGCCATATAACGTAATATGCAGTGTATCATTGAAAATACCTTATGATATAACGTAATTTGTAGTGTATCATTGAAAATACCTTATAATATAACGTAATATGCAGTGTATCATTGAAAATACATTAGAATATATGGTAATTCTAGTCTATCAATGAAAATACCTTATAATATAACGTAATATGCAGTGTATCATTGAAAATACCTTATAATACGTAGTAGTTTATCATTGAAAATACCTTATAATATAACGTAATATGCAGTGTATCATTGAGAATACCTTATAATATAACGTAATATGCAGTGTATCATTGAAAATACCTTATAATATAACGTAATATGCAGTGTATCATTGAGAATACCTTATAATATAACGTAATATGCAGTGTATCATTCAAAATACCTTAGAATATATGGTAATTCTAGTCTATCAATGAAAATACCTTATAATATAACGCAATATGCAGTGTATCATTGAAAATACCTTATAATATAACGTAATATGCAGTGTATCATTGAAAATACCTTATAATATAACATAATATGCAGTGTATCATTGAAAATACCTTGCCATATAACGTAATATGCAGTGTATCATTGAAAATACCTTATGATATAACGTAATTTGTAGTGTATCATTGAAAATACCTTATAATATAACGTAATATGCAGTGTATCATTGAAAATACATTAGAATATATGGTAATTCTAGTCTATCAATGAAAATACCTTATAATATAACGTAATATGCAGTGTATCATTGAAAATACCTTATAATACGTTGTAGTTTATCATTGAAAATACCTTATAATATAACGTAATATGCAGTGTATCATTGAGAATACCTTATAATATAACGTAATATGCAGTGTATCATTGAAAATACCTTATAATATAACGTAATATGCAGTGTATCATTGAAAATACCTTATAATATAACGTAATATGCAGCATATCATTGAAAATACCTTATAATATAACGTAATATGCAGTGTATCATTGAAAATACCTTATAATATAACGTAATATGCAGTGTATCATTGAAAATACCTTGCCATATAACGTAATATGCAGTGTATCATTGAAAATACCTTATGATATAACGTAATTTGTAGTGTATCATTGAAAATACCTTATAATATAACGTAATATGCAGTGTATCATTGAAAATACATTAGAATATATGGTAATTCTAGTCTATCAATGAAAATACCTTATAATATAACGTAATATGCAGTGTATCATTGAAAATACCTTATAATACGTAGTAGTTTATCATTGAAAATACCTTATAATATAACGTAATATGCAGTGTATCATTGAGAATACCTTATAATATAACGTAATATGCAGTGTATCATTGAAAATACCTTATAATATAACGTAATATGCAGTGTATCATTGAGAATACCTTATAATATAACGTAATATGCAGTGTATCATTCAAAATACCTTAGAATATATGGTAATTCTAGTCTATCAATGAAAATACCTTATAATATAACGCAATATGCAGTGTATCATTGAAAATACCTTATAATATAACGTAATATGCAGTGTATCATTGAAAATACCTTATAATATAACATAATATGCAGTGTATCATTGAAAATACCTTGCCATATAACGTAATATGCAGTGTATCATTGAAAATACCTTATGATATAACGTAATTTGTAGTGTATCATTGAAAATACCTTATAATATAACGTAATATGCAGTGTATCATTGAAAATACATTAGAATATATGGTAATTCTAGTCTATCAATGAAAATACCTTATAATATAACGTAATATGCAGTGTATCATTGAAAATACCTTATAATACGTTGTAGTTTATCATTGAAAATACCTTATAATATAACGTAATATGCAGTGTATCATTGAGAATACCTTATAATATAACGTAATATGCAGTGTATCATTGAAAATACCTTATAATATAACGTAATATGCAGTGTATCATTGAAAATACCTTATAATATAACGTAATATGCAGTGTATCATTGAAAATACCTTCCCATATAACGTAATATGCAGTGTATCGTTGAAAATACCTTATAATACGTAGTAGTTTATCATTGAAAATACCTTATAATATATAGTAGTTTATCATTGAAAATACCATATAATATAACGTAATATGCTGTGTATCATTGAAAATACCTTATAATATAACGTAATATGCAGTGTATCATTGAAAATACCTTATAATATAACGTAATATGCAGCATATCATTGAAAATACCTTATAATATAACGTAATATGCAGTGTATCATTGAAAATACCTTATAATATAACGTAATATGCAGTGTATCATTGAAAATACCTTATAATATAACGTAATATGCAGTGTATCATTGAAAATACCTTATAATATAACGTAATATGCAGTGTATCATTGAAAATACCTTATAATATAACGTAATATGCAGTGTATCATTGAAAATACCTTCCCATATAACGTAATATGCAGTGTATCATTGAAAATACCTTATGATATAACGTAATTTGTAGTGTATCATTGAAAATACCTTATAATATAACGTAATATGCAGTGTATCATAGAAAATACATTAGAATATATGGTAATTCTAGTCTATCAATGAAAATACCTTATAATATAACGTAATATGCAGTGTATCATTGAAAATACCTTATAATACGTAGTAGTTTATCATTGAAAATACCTTATAATATAACGTAATATGCAGTGTATCATTGAGAATACCGTATAATATAACGTAATATGCAGTGTATCATTGAAAATACCTTATAATATAACGTAATATGCAGTGTATCATTGAAAATACCTTATAATATAACGTAATATGCAGTGTATCATTGAAAATACCTTATAATACGTAGTAGTTTATCATTGAAAATACCTTATAATATAACGTAATATGCAGTGTATCATTGAAAATACCTTATAATATAACGTAATATGCAGTGTATCATTGAAAATACCTTAGAATATATGGTAATTCTAGTCTATCAATGAAAATACCTTCTCATATAACGTAATATGCAGTGTATCATTGAAAATACCTTATAATATATCGTTATTTGTAGTGTATCTTTGAAAATACCTTATAATATAACGTAATATGCAGTGTATCATTGAAAATACCTTATAATATAACGTAATATGCAGTGTATCATTGAAAATACCTTATAATATAACGTAATATGCAGTGTATCATTGAAAATACCTTATAATATAACGTAATATGCAGTGTATCATTGAAAATACCTTAGAATATATGGTAATTCTAGTCTATCAATGAAAATACCTTATAATATAACGTAATATGCAGTGTATCATTGAAAATACCTTATAATATATCGTAATTTGTAGTGTATCAATGAAAATACCTTCTCATATAACGTAATATGCAGTGTATCATTGAAAATACCTTATAATATATCGTTATTTGTAGTGTATCTTTGAAAATACCTTATAATATAACGTAATATGCAGTGTATCATTGAAAATACCTTATAATATAACGTAATATGCAGTGTATCATTGAAAATACCTTATAATATAACGTAATATGCAGTGTATCATTGAAAATACCTTATAATATAACGTAATATGCAGTGTATCATTGAAAATACCTTATAATACGTAGTAGTTTATCATTGAACATACCTTATAATATAACGTAATATGCAGTGTATCATTGAAAATACCTTCCCATATAACGTAATATGCAGTGTATCGTTGAAAATACCTTATAATACGTAGTAGTTTATCATTGAAAATACCTTATAATATATAGTAGTTTATCATTGAAAATACCATATAATATAACGTAATATGCTGTGTATCATTGAAAATACCTTATAATATAACGTAATATGCAGTGTATCATTGAAAATACCTTATAATATAACGTAATATGCAGCATATCATTGAAAATACCTTATAATATAACGTAATATGCAGTGTATCATTGAAAATACCTTATAATATAACGTAATATGCAGTGTATCATTGAAAATACCTTATAATATAACGTAATATGCAGTGTATCATTGAAAATACCTTATAATATAACGTAATATGCAGTGTATCATTGAAAATACCTTATAATATAACGTAATATGCAGTGTATCATTGAAAATACCTTCCCATATAACGTAATATGCAGTGTATCATTGAAAATACCTTATGATATAACGTAATTTGTAGTGTATCATTGAAAATACCTTATAATATAACGTAATATGCAGTGTATCATAGAAAATACATTAGAATATATGGTAATTCTAGTCTATCAATGAAAATACCTTATAATATAACGTAATATGCAGTGTATCATTGAAAATACCTTATAATACGTAGTAGTTTATCATTGAAAATACCTTATAATATAACGTAATATGCAGTGTATCATTGAGAATACCGTATAATATAACGTAATATGCAGTGTATCATTGAAAATACCTTATAATATAACGTAATATGCAGTGTATCATTGAAAATACCATATAATATAACGTAATATGCAGTGTATCATTGAAAATACCTTATAATACGTAGTAGTTTATCATTGAAAATACCTTATAATATAACGTAATATGCAGTGTATCATTGAAAATACCTTATAATATAACGTAATATGCAGTGTATCATTGAAAATACCTTAGAATATATGGTAATTCTAGTCTATCAATGAAAATACCTTCTCATATAACGTAATATGCAGTGTATCATTGAAAATACCTTATAATATATCGTTATTTGTAGTGTATCTTTGAAAATACCTTATAATATAACGTAATATGCAGTGTATCATTGAAAATACCTTATAATATAACGTAATATGCAGTGTATCATTGAAAATACCTTATGATATAACGTAATTTGTAGTGTATCATTGAAAATACCTTATAATATATAGTAGTTTATCATTGAAAATACCTTATAATATAACGTAATATGCAGTGTATCATTGAAAATACCTTCCCATATAACGTAATATGCAGTGTATCGTTGAAAATACCTTATAATACGTAGTAGTTTATCATTGAAAATACCTTATAATATATAGTAGTTTATCATTGAAAATACCTTATAATATAACGTAATATGCTGTGTATCATTGAAAATACCTTATAATATAACGTAATATGCAGTGTATCATTGAAAATACCTTATAATATAACGTAATATGCAGTGTATCATTGAAAATACCTTATAATATAACGTAATATGCAGTGTATCATTGAAAATACCTTCTAATATAACGTAATATGCAGTGTATCATTGAAAATACCTTATGATATAACGTAATTTGTAGTGTATCATTGAAAATACCTTATAATATATAGTAGTTTATCATTGAAAATACCTTATAATATAACGTAATATGCTGTGTATCATTGAAAACACCTTATAATATAACGTAATATGCAGTGTATCATTGAAAATACCTTATAATATAACGTAATATGCAGTGTATCATTGAAAATACCGTATAATATAACGTAATATGCAGTGTATCATTGAAAATACCTTATAATATAACGTAATATGCAGTGTATCATTGAAAATACCTTATGATATAACGTAATTTGTAGTGTATCATTGAAAATACCTTATAATATAACGTAATATGCAGTGTATCATTGAAAATACATTAGAATATATGGTAATTCTAGTCTATCAATGAAAATACCTTATAATATAACGTAATATGCAGTGTATCATTGAAAATACCTTATAATACGTAGTAGTTTATCATTGAAAATACCTTATAATATAACGTAATATGCAGTGTATCATTGAGAATACCGTATAATATAACGTAATATGCAGTGTATCATTGAAAATACCTTATAATATAACGTAATATGCAGTGTATCATTGAAAATACCTTATAATGTAACGTAATATGCAGTGTATCATTGAAAATACCTTATAATACGTAGTAGTTTATCATTGAAAATACCTTATAATATAACGTAATATGCAGTGTATCATTGAGAATACCTTATAATATAACGTAATATGCAGTGTATCATTGAAAATACCTTATAATATAACGTAATATGCAGTGTATCATTGAAAATACCTTATAATATAACGTAATATGCAGTGTATCATTGAAAATACCTTATAATATAACGTAATATGCAGTGTATCATTGAAAATACCTTAGAATATATGGTAATTCTAGTCTATCAATGAAAATACCTTATAATATAACGTAATATGCAGTGTATCATTGAAAATACCTTATAATATATCGTAATTTGTAGTGTATCAATGAAAATACCTTCTCATATAACGTAATATGCAGTGTATCATTGAAAATACCTTATAATATATCGTTATTTGTAGTGTATCTTTGAAAATACCTTATTATATAACCATATATGCAGTGTATCATTGAAAATACCTTATAATATATCGTTATTTGTAGTGTATCTTTGAAAATACCTTATAATATAACGTAATATGCAGTGTATCATTGAAAATACCTTATGATATAACGTAATTTGTAGTGTATCATTGAAAATACCTTATAATATATAGTAGTTTATCATTGAAAATACCTTATAATATAACGTAATATGCAGTGTATCATTGAAAATACCTTCCCATATAACGTAATATGCAGTGTATCGTTGAAAATACCTTATAATACGTAGTAGTTTATCATTGAAAATACCTTATAATATATAGTAGTTTATCATTGAAAATACCTTATAATATAACGTAATATGCTGTGTATCATTGAAAATACCTTATAATATAACGTAATATGCAGTGTATCATTGAAAATACCTTATAATATAACGTAATATGCAGTGTATCATTGAAAATACCTTATAATATAACGTAATATGCAGTGTATCATTGAAAATACCTTCTAATATAACGTAATATGCAGTGTATCATTGAAAATACCTTATGATATAACGTAATTTGTAGTGTATCATTGAAAATACCTTATAATATATAGTAGTTTATCATTGAAAATACCTTATAATATAACGTAATATGCTGTGTATCATTGAAAAACACCTTATAATATAACGTAATATGCAGTGTATCATTGAAAATACCTTATAATATAACGTAATATGCAGTGTATCATTGAAAATACCTTATAATATAACGTAATATGCAGTGTATCATTGAAAATACCTTATAATATAACGTAATATGCAGTGTATCATTGAAAATACCTTATGATATAACGTAATTTGTAGTGTATCATTGAAAATACCTTATAATATAACGTAATATGCAGTGTATCATTGAAAATACATTAGAATATATGGTAATTCTAGTCTATCAATGAAAATACCTTATAATATAACGTAATATGCAGTGTATCATTGAAAATACCTTATAATACGTAGTAGTTTATCATTGAAAATACCTTATAATATAACGTAATATGCAGTGTATCATTGAAAATACCTTATAATATAACGTAATATGCAGTGTATCATTGAAAATACCTTATAATATAACGTAATATGCAGTGTATCATTGAAAATACCTTATAATGTAACGTAATATGCAGTGTATCATTGAAAATACCTTATAATACGTAGTAGTTTATCATTGAAAATACCTTATAATATAACGTAATATGCAGTGTATCATTGAGAATACCTTATAATATAACGTAATATGCAGTGTATCATTGAAAATACCTTATAATATAACGTAATATGCAGTGTATCATTGAAAATACCTTATAATATAACGTAATATGCAGTGTATCATTGAAAATACCTTATAATATAACGTAATATGCAGTGTATCATTGAAAATACCTTAGAATATATGGTAATTCTAGTCTATCAATGAAAATACCTTATAATATAACGTAATATGCAGTGTATCATTGAAAATACCTTATAATATATCGTAATTTGTAGTGTATCAATGAAAATACCTTCTCATATAACGTAATATGCAGTGTATCATTGAAAATACCTTATAATATATCGTTATTTGTAGTGTATCTTTGAAAATACCTTATTATATAACCATATATGCAGTGTATCATTGAAAATACCTTATAATATATCGTTATTTGTAGTGTATCTTTGAAAATACCTTATAATATAACGTAATATGCAGTGTATCATTGAAAATACCTTATGATATAACGTAATTTGTAGTGTATCATTGAAAATACCTTATAATATATAGTAGTTTATCATTGAAAATACCTTATAATATAACGTAATATGCAGTGTATCATTGAAAATACCTTCCCATATAACGTAATATGCAGTGTATCGTTGAAAATACCTTATAATACGTAGTAGTTTATCATTGAAAATACCTTATAATATATAGTAGTTTATCATTGAAAATACCTTATAATATAACGTAATATGCAGTGTATCATTGAAAATACCTTATAATATAACGTAATATGCAGTGTATCATTGAAAATACCTTATAATATAACGTAATATGCAGTGTATCATTGAAAATACCTTATAATATAACGTAATATGCAGTGTATCATTGAAAACACCTTATTATATAACGTAATATGCAGTGTATCATTGAAAATACCTTATAATATAACGTAATATGCAGTGTATCATTGAAAATACCTTATAATATAACGTAATATGCAGTGTATCATTGAAAATACCTTATAATATAACGTAATATGCAGTGTATCATTGAAAATACCTTCCCATATAACGTAATATGCAGTGTATCATTGAAAATACCTTATGATATAACGTAATTTGTAGTGTATCATTGAAAATACCTTATAATATAACGTAATATGCAGTGTATCATTGAAAATACTTTATAATATATAGTAGTTTATCATTGAAAATACCTTATAATATAACGTAATATGCAGTGTATCATTGAAAATACCTTCCCATATAACGTAATATGCAGTGTATCGTTGAAAATACCTTATAATGTAACGTAATATGCAGTGTATCATTGAAAATACCTTATAATACGTAGTAGTTTATCATTGAAAATACCTTATAATATAACGTAATATGCAGTGTATCATTGAGAATACCTTATAATATAACGTAATATGCAGTGTATCATTGAAAATACCTTATAATATAACGTAATATGCAGTGTATCATTGAAAATACCTTATAATATAACGTAATATGCAGTGTATCATTGAAAATACCTTATAATATAACGTAATATGCAGTGTATCATTGAAAATACCTTAGAATATATGGTAATTCTAGTCTATCAATGAAAATACCTTATAATATAACGTAATATGCAGTGTATCATTGAAAATACCTTATAATATATCGTAATTTGTAGTGTATCAATGAAAATACCTTCTCATATAACGTAATATGCAGTGTATCATTGAAAATACCTTATAATATATCGTTATTTGTAGTGTATCTTTGAAAATACCTTATTATATAACCATATATGCAGTGTATCATTGAAAATACCTTATAATATATCGTTATTTGTAGTGTATCTTTGAAAATACCTTATAATATAACGTAATATGCAGTGTATCATTGAAAATACCTTATGATATAACGTAATTCGTAGT
Source organism: Lasioglossum lativentre (assembly GCA_916610255.1). Taxonomy (NCBI): domain Eukaryota; kingdom Metazoa; phylum Arthropoda; class Insecta; order Hymenoptera; family Halictidae; genus Lasioglossum; species Lasioglossum lativentre. The sequence goes on from CAKAJI010000523.1 coordinate 53,585, forward strand.
GTATCATTGAAAATACCTTATAATATATAGTAGTTTATCATTGAAAATACCTTATAATATAACGTAATATGCAGTGTATCATTGAAAATACCTTCCCATATAACGTAATATGCAGTGTATCGTTGAAAATACCTTATAATACGTAGTAGTTTATCATTGAAAATACCTTATAATATATAGTAGTTTATCATTGAAAATACCTTATAATATAACGTAATATGCTGTGTATCATTGAAAATACCTTATAATATAACGTAATATGCAGTGTATCATTGAAAATACCTTATAATATAACGTAATATGCAGCATATCATTGAAAATACCTTATAATATAACGTAATATGCAGTGTATCATTGAAAACACCTTATTATATAACGTAATATGCAGTGTATCATTGAAAATACCTTATAATATAACGTAATATGCAGTGTATCATTGAAAATACCTTATAATATAACGTAATATGCAGTGTATCATTGAAAATACCTTATAATATAACGTAATATGCAGTGTATCATTGAAAATACCTTCCCATATAACGTAATATGCAGTGTATCATTGAAAATACCTTATGATATAACGTAATTTGTAGTGTATCATTGAAAATACCTTATAATATAACGTAATATGCAGTGTATCATTGAAAATACCTTATAATACGTAGTAGTTTATCATTGAAAATACCTTATAATATAACGTAATATGCAGTGTATCATTGAAAATACCTTATAATATAACGTAATATGCAGTGTATCATTGAAAATACCTTATAATATAACGTAATATGCAGTGTATCATTGAAAATACCTTATAATATAACGTAATATGCAGTGTATCATTGAAAATACCTTCCCATATAACGTAATATGCAGTGTATCATTGAAAATACCTTAGAATATATGGTAATTCTTGTCTATAAATGAAAATACCTTATAATATAACGTAATATGCAGTGTATCATTGAAAATACCTTAGAATATATGGTAATTCTAGTCTATCAATGAAAATACCTTATAATATAACGCAATATGCAGTGTATCATTGAAAATACCTTATAATACGTAGTAGTTTATCATTGAAAATACCTTATAATATAACGCAATATGCAGTGTATCATTGAGAATACCTTATAATATATCGTTATTTGTAGTGTATCTTTGAAAATACCTTATAATATAACGTAATATGCAGTGTATCATTGAAAATACCTTATAATATAACGTAATATGCAGTGTATCATTGAAAATACTTTATAATATAACGTAATATGCAGTGTATCATTGAAAATACCTTCCCATATAACGTAATATGCAGTGTATCATTGAAAATACCTTATGATATAACGTAATTTGTAGTGTATCATTGAAAATACCTTATAATATATAGTAGTTTATCATTGAAAATACCTTATAATATAACGTAATATGCAGTGTATCATTGAAAATACCTTCCCATATAACGTAATATGCAGTGTATCGTTGAAAATACCTTATAATACGTAGTAGTTTATCATTGAAAATACCTTATAATATATAGTAGTTTATCATTGAAAATACCTTATAATATAACGTAATATGCTGTGTATCATTGAAAATACCTTATAATATAACGTAATATGCAGTGTATCATTGAAAATACCTTATAATATAACGTAATATGCAGCATATCATTGAAAATACCTTATAATATAACGTAATATGCAGTGTATCATTGAAAACACCTTATTATATAACGTAATATGCAGTGTATCATTGAAAATACCTTATAATATAACGTAATATGCAGTGTATCATTGAAAATACCTTATAATATAACGTAATATGCAGTGTATCATTGAAAATACCTTATAATATAACGTAATATGCAGTGTATCATTGAAAATACCTTCCCATATAACGTAATATGCAGTGTATCATTGAAAATACCTTATGATATAACGTAATTTGTAGTGTATCATTGAAAATACCTTATAATATAACGTAATATGCAGTGTATCATTGAAAATACCTTATAATACGTAGTAGTTTATCATTGAAAATACCTTATAATATAACGTAATATGCAGTGTATCATTGAGAATACCTTATAATATAACGTAATATGCAGTGTATCATTGAAAATACCTTATAATATAACGTAATATGCAGTGTATCATTGAAAATACCTTATAATATAACGTAATATGCAGTGTATCATTGAAAATACCGTATAATATATCGTTATTTGTAGTGTATCTTTGAAAATACCTTATAATATAACGTAATATGCAGTGTATCATTGAAAATACCTTATGATATAACGTAATTTGTAGTGTATCATTGAAAATACTTTATAATATATAGTAGTTTATCATTGAAAATACCTTATAATATAACGTAATATGCAGTGTATCATTGAAAATACCTTCCCATATAACGTAATATGCAGTGTATCGTTGAAAATACCTTATAATACGTAGTAGTTTATCATTGAAAATACCTTATAATATATAGTAGTTTATCATTGAAAATACCTTATAATATAACGTAATATGCTGTGTATCATTGAAAATACCTTATAATATAACGTAATATGCAGTGTATCATTGAAAATACCTTATAATATAACGTAATATGCAGCATATCATTGAAAATACCTTATAATATAACGTAATATGCAGTGTATCATTGAAAACACCTTATAATATAACGTAATATGCAGTGTATCATTGAAAATACCTTATAATATAACGTAATATGCAGTGTATCATTGAAAATACCTTATAATATAACGTAATATGCAGTGTATCATTGAAAATACCTTATAATATAACGTAATATGCAGTGTATCATTGAAAATACCTTCCCCTATAACGTAATATGCAGTGTATCATTGAAAATACCTTATGATATAACGTAATTTGTAGTGTATCATTGAAAATACCTTATAATATAACGTAATATGCAGTGTATCATTGAAAATACATTAGAATATATGGTAATTCTAGTCTATCAATGAAAATACCTTATAATATAACGTAATATGCAGTGTATCATTGAAAATACCTTATAATACGTAGTAGTTTATCATTGAAAATACCTTATAATATAACGTAATATGCAGTGTATCATTGAGAATACCGTATAATATAACGTAATATGCAGTGTATCATTGAAAATACCTTATAATATAACGTAATATGCAGTGTATCATTGAAAATACCTTATGATATAACGTAATATGCAGTGTATCATTGAAAATACCTTAGAATATATGGTAATTCTAGTCTATCAATGAAAATACCTTCTCATATAACGTAATATGCAGTGTATCATTGAAAATACCTTATAATATATCGTTATTCGTAGTGTATCTTTGAAAATACCTTATTATATAACCAAATATGCAGTGTATCATTGAAAATACCTTATAATATATCGTTATTTGTAGTGTATCTTTGAAAATACCTTATAATATAACGTAATATGCAGTGTATCATTGAAAATACCTTATGATATAACGTAATTTGTAGTGTATCATTGAAAATACCTTATAATATATAGTAGTATATCATTGAAAATACCTTATAATATAACGTAATATGCTGTGTATCATTGAAAATACCTTATAATATAACGTAATATGCAGTGTATCATTGAAAATACCTTATAATATAACGTAATATGCAGTGTATCATTGAAAATACCTTATAATATAACGTAATATGCAGTGTATCATTGAAAATACCTTCTAATATAACGTAATATGCAGTGTATCATTGAAAATACCTTCCCATATAACGTAATATGCAGTGTATCATTGAAAATACCTTAGAATATATGGTAATTCTAGTCTATCAATGAAAATACCTTCTCATATAACGTAATATGCAGTGTATCATTGAAAATACCTTATAATATATCGTTATTTGTAGTGTATCTTTGAAAATACCTTATAATATAACGTAATATGCAGTGTATCATTGAAAATACCTTATAATATAACGTAATATGCAGTGTATCATTGAAAATACCTTATAATATAACGTAATATGCAGTGTATCATTGAAAATACCTTATAATATAACGTAATATGCAGTGTATCATTGAAAATACCATAGAATATATGGTAATTCTAGTCTATCAATGAAAATACCTTATAATATAACGTAATATGCAGTGTATCATTGAAAATACCTTATAATATATCGTAATTTGTAGTGTATCAATGAAAATACCTTCTCATATAACGTAATATGCAGTGTATCATTGAAAATACCTTATAATATAACGTAATATGCAGTGTATCATTGAAAATACCTTAGAATATATGGTAATTCTAGTCTATCAATGAAAATACCTTATAATATAACGTAATATGCAGTGTATCATTGAAAATACCTTATAATATATCGTAATTTGTAGTGTATCAATGAAAATACCTTCTCATATAACGTAATATGCAGTGTATCATTGAAAATACCTTATAATATATCGTTATTTGTAGTGTATCTTTGAAAATACCTTATTATATAACCATATATGCAGTGTATCATTGAAAATACCTTATAATATATCGTTATTTGTAGTGTATCTTTGAAAATACCTTATAATATAACGTAATATGCAGTGTATCATTGAAAATACCTTATGATATAACGTAATTTGTAGTGTATCATTGAAAATACCTTATAATATATAGTAGTTTATCATTGAAAATACCTTATAATATAACGTAATATGCAGTGTATCATTGAAAATACCTTCCCATATAACGTAATATGCAGTGTATCGTTGAAAATACCTTATAATACGTAGTAGTTTATCATTGAAAATACCTTATAATATATAGTAGTTTATCATTGAAAATACCTTATAATATAACGTAATATGCTGTGTATCATTGAAAATACCTTATAATATAACGTAATATGCAGTGTATCATTGAAAATACCTTATAATATAACGTAATATGCAGTGTATCATTGAAAATACCTTATAATATAACGTAATATGCAGTGTATCATTGAAAATACCTTCTAATATAACGTAATATGCAGTGTATCATTGAAAATACCTTATGATATAACGTAATTTGTAGTGTATCATTGAAAATACCTTATAATATATAGTAGTTTATCATTGAAAATACCTTATAATATAACGTAATATGCTGTGTATCATTGAAAACACCTTATAATATAACGTAATATGCAGTGTATCATTGAAAATACCTTATAATATAACGTAATATGCAGTGTATCATTGAAAATACCTTATAATATAACGTAATATGCAGTGTATCATTGAAAATACCTTATAATATAACGTAATATGCAGTGTATCATTGAAAATACCTTATGATATAACGTAATTTGTAGTGTATCATTGAAAATACCTTATAATATAACGTAATATGCAGTGTATCATTGAAAATACATTAGAATATATGGTAATTCTAGTCTATCAATGAAAATACCTTATAATATAACGTAATATGCAGTGTATCATTGAAAATACCTTATAATACGTAGTAGTTTATCATTGAAAATACCTTATAATATAACGTAATATGCAGTGTATCATTGAGAATACCGTATAATATAACGTAATATGCAGTGTATCATTGAAAATACCTTATAATATAACGTAATATGCAGTGTATCATTGAAAATACCTTATAATGTAACGTAATATGCAGTGTATCATTGAAAATACCTTATAATACGTAGTAGTTTATCATTGAAAATACCTTATAATATAACGTAATATGCAGTGTATCATTGAGAATACCTTATAATATAACGTAATATGCAGTGTATCATTGAAAATACCTTATAATATAACGTAATATGCAGTGTATCATTGAAAATACCTTATAATATAACGTAATATGCAGTGTATCATTGAAAATACCTTATAATATAACGTAATATGCAGTGTATCATTGAAAATACCTTAGAATATATGGTAATTCTAGTCTATCAATGAAAATACCTTATAATATAACGTAATATGCAGTGTATCATTGAAAATACCTTATAATATATCGTAATTTGTAGTGTATCAATGAAAATACCTTCTCATATAACGTAATATGCAGTGTATCATTGAAAATACCTTATAATATATCGTTATTTGTAGTGTATCTTTGAAAATACCTTATTATATAACCATATATGCAGTGTATCATTGAAAATACCTTATAATATATCGTTATTTGTAGTGTATCTTTGAAAATACCTTATAATATAACGTAATATGCAGTGTATCATTGAAAATACCTTATGATATAACGTAATTTGTAGTGTATCATTGAAAATACCTTATAATATATAGTAGTTTATCATTGAAAATACCTTATAATATAACGTAATATGCAGTGTATCATTGAAAATACCTTCCCATATAACGTAATATGCAGTGTATCGTTGAAAATACCTTATAATACGTAGTAGTTTATCATTGAAAATACCTTATAATATATAGTAGTTTATCATTGAAAATACCTTATAATATAACGTAATATGCTGTGTATCATTGAAAATACCTTATAATATAACGTAATATGCAGTGTATCATTGAAAATACCTTATAATATAACGTAATATGCAGTGTATCATTGAAAATACCTTATAATATAACGTAATATGCAGTGTATCATTGAAAATACCTTCTAATATAACGTAATATGCAGTGTATCATTGAAAATACCTTATGATATAACGTAATTTGTAGTGTATCATTGAAAATACCTTATAATATATAGTAGTTTATCATTGAAAATACCTTATAATATAACGTAATATGCTGTGTATCATTGAAAACACCTTATAATATAACGTAATATGCAGTGTATCATTGAAAATACCTTATAATATAACGTAATATGCAGTGTATCATTGAAAATACCTTATAATATAACGTAATATGCAGTGTATCATTGAAAATACCTTATAATATAACGTAATATGCAGTGTATCATTGAAAATACCTTATGATATAACGTAATTTGTAGTGTATCATTGAAAATACCTTATAATATAACGTAATATGCAGTGTATCATTGAAAATACATTAGAATATATGGTAATTCTAGTCTATCAATGAAAATACCTTATAATATAACGTAATATGCAGTGTATCATTGAAAATACCTTATAATACGTAGTAGTTTATCATTGAAAATACCTTATAATATAACGTAATATGCAGTGTATCATTGAGAATACCTTATAATATAACGTAATATGCAGTGTATCATTGAAAATACCTTATAATATAACGTAATATGCAGTGTATCATTGAAAATACCTTATAATGTAACGTAATATGCAGTGTATCATTGAAAATACCTTATAATACGTAGTAGTTTATCATTGAAAATACCTTATAATATAACGTAATATGCAGTGTATCATTGAGAATACCTTATAATATAACGTAATATGCAGTGTATCATTGAAAATACCTTATAATATAACGTAATATGCAGTGTATCATTGAAAATACCTTATAATATAACGTAATATGCAGTGTATCATTGAAAATACCTTATAATATAACGTAATATGCAGTGTATCATTGAAAATACCTTAGAATATATGGTAATTCTAGTCTATCAATGAAAATACCTTATAATATAACGTAATATGCAGTGTATCATTGAAAATACCTTATAATATATCGTAATTTGTAGTGTATCAATGAAAATACCTTCTCATATAACGTAATATGCAGTGTATCATTGAAAATACCTTATAATATATCGTTATTTGTAGTGTATCTTTGAAAATACCTTATTATATAACCATATATGCAGTGTATCATTGAAAATACCTTATAATATATCGTTATTTGTAGTGTATCTTTGAAAATACCTTATAATATAACGTAATATGCAGTGTATCATTGAAAATACCTTATGATATAACGTAATTTGTAGTGTATCATTGAAAATACCTTATAATATATAGTAGTTTATCATTGAAAATACCTTATAATATAACGTAATATGCAGTGTATCATTGAAAATACCTTCCCATATAACGTAATATGCAGTGTATCGTTGAAAATACCTTATAATACGTAGTAGTTTATCATTGAAAATACCTTATAATATATAGTAGTTTATCATTGAAAATACCTTATAATATAACGTAATATGCTGTGTATCATTGAAAATACCTTATAATATAACGTAATATGCAGTGTATCATTGAAAATACCTTATAATATAACGTAATATGCAGCATATCATTGAAAATACCTTATAATATAACGTAATATGCAGTGTATCATTGAAAACACCTTATTATATAACGTAATATGCAGTGTATCATTGAAAATACCTTATAATATAACGTAATATGCAGTGTATCATTGAAAATACCTTATAATATAACGTAATATGCAGTGTATCATTGAAAATACCTTATAATATAACGTAATATGCAGTGTATCATTGAAAATACCTTCCCATATAACGTAATATGCAGTGTATCATTGAAAATACCTTATGATATAACGTAATTTGTAGTGTATCATTGAAAATACCTTATAATATAACGTAATATGCAGTGTATCATTGAAAATACCTTATAATACGTAGTAGTTTATCATTGAAAATACCTTATAATATAACGTAATATGCAGTGTATCATTGAAAATACCTTATAATATAACGTAATATGCAGTGTATCATTGAAAATACCTTATAATATAACGTAATATGCAGTGTATCATTGAAAATACCTTATAATATAACGTAATATGCAGTGTATCATTGAAAATACCTTCCCATATAACGTAATATGCAGTGTATCATTGAAAATACCTTAGAATATATGGTAATTCTTGTCTATAAATGAAAATACCTTATAATATAACGTAATATGCAGTGTATCATTGAAAATACCTTAGAATATATGGTAATTCTAGTCTATCAATGAAAATACCTTATAATATAACGCAATATGCAGTGTATCATTGAAAATACCTTATAATACGTAGTAGTTTATCATTGAAAATACCTTATAATATAACGCAATATGCAGTGTATCATTGAGAATACCTTATAATATATCGTTATTTGTAGTGTATCTTTGAAAATACCTTATAATATAACGTAATATGCAGTGTATCATTGAAAATACCTTATAATATAACGTAATATGCAGTGTATCATTGAAAATACTTTATAATATAACGTAATATGCAGTGTATCATTGAAAATACCTTCCCATATAACGTAATATGCAGTGTATCATTGAAAATACCTTATGATATAACGTAATTTGTAGTGTATCATTGAAAATACCTTATAATATATAGTAGTTTATCATTGAAAATACCTTATAATATAACGTAATATGCAGTGTATCATTGAAAATACCTTATGATATAACGTAATTTGTAGTGTATCATTGAAAATACCTGATAATATATAGTAGTTTATCATTGAAAATACCTTATAATATAACGTAATATGCTGTGTATCATTGAAAATACCTTATAATATAACGTAATATGCAGTGTATCATTGAAAATACCTTATAATATAACGTAATATGCAGTGTATCATTGAAAATACCTTATAATATAACGTAATATGCAGTGTATCATTGAAAATACCTTCTAATATAACGTAATATGCAGTGTATCATTGAAAATACCTTCCCATATAACGTAATATGCAGTGTATCATTGAAAATACCTTATGATATATCGTAATTTGTAGTGTATCATTGAAAATACCTTATAATATATAGTAGTTTATTATTGAAAATACCTTGTAATATAACGTAATATGCAGTGTATCATTGAAAATACCTTATAATATAACGTAATATGCAGTGTATCATTGAAAATACCTTATAATATAACGTAATATGCAGTGTATCATTGAAAATACATTATAATATAACGTAATATGCAGTGTATCATTGAAAATACCTTATAATATAACGTAATATGCAGTGTATCATTGAAAATACCTTATAATATAACGTAATATGCTGTGTATCATTGAAAATACCTTATAATATAACGTAATATGCAGTGTATCATTGAAAATACCTTCCCATATAACGTAATATGCAGTGTATCATTGAAAATACCTTAGAATATATGGTAATTCTAGTCTATCAATGAAAATACCTTATAATATAACGTAATATGCAGTGTATCATTGAAAATACCTTATAATATAACGTAATATGCAGTGTATCATTGAAAATACCTTATAATATAACGTAATATGCAGTGTATCATTGAAAATACCTTCCCATATAACGTAATATGCAGTGTATCATTGAAAATACCTTATGATATAACGTAATTTGTAGTGTATCATTGAAAATACCTTGTAATATAACGTAATATGCAGTGTATCATTGAAAATACCTTATAATATAACGTAATATGCAGTGTATCATTGAAAATACCTTATAATATAACGTAATATGCAGTGTATCATTGAAAATACCTTCCCATATAACGTAATATGCAGTGTATCATTGAAAATACCTTATGATATAACGTAATTTGTAGTGTATCATTGAAAATACCTTATAATATAACGTAATATGCAGTGTATCATTGAAAATACATTAGAATATATGGTAATTCTAGTCTATCAATGAAAATACCTTATAATATAACGCAATATGCAGTGTATCATTGAAAATACCTTATAATACGTAGTAGTTTATCATTGAAAATACCTTATAATATATAGTAGTTTATCATTGAAAATACCTTATAATATAACGTAATATGCTGTGTATCATTGAAAATACCTTATAATATAACGTAATATGCAGTGTATCATTGAAAATACCTTATAATATATCGTAATTTGTAGTGTATCAATGAAAATACCTTCTCATATAACGTAATATGCAGTGTATCATTGAAAATACCTTATGATATATCGTTATTTGTAGTGTATCTTTGAAAATACCTTATTATATAACCAAATATGCAGTGTATCATTGAAAATACCTTATAATATATCGTTATTTGTAGTGTATCTTTGAAAATACCTTATAATATAACGTAATATGCAGTGTATCATTGAAAATACCTTATGATATAACGTAATTTGTAGTGTATCATTGAAAATACCTTATAATATATAGTAGTTTATCATTGAAAATACCTTATAATATAACGTAATATGCTGTGTATCATTGAAAATACCTTATAATATAACGTAATATGCAGTGTATCATTGAAAATACCTTATAATATAACGTAATATGCAGTGTATCATTGAAAATACCTTATAATATAACGTAATATGCAGTGTATCATTGAAAATACCTTCTAATATAACGTAATATGCAGTGTATCATTGAAAATACCTTCCCATATAACGTAATATGCAGTGTATCATTGAAAATACCTTAGAATATATGGTAATTCTAGTCTATCAATGAAAATACCTTCTCATATAACGTAATATGCAGTGTATCATTGAAAATACCTTATAATATGTCGTTATTTGTAGTGTATCTTTGAAAATACCTTATAATATAACGTAATATGCAGTGTATCATTGAAAATACCTTATAATATAACGTAATATGCAGTGTATCATTGAAAATACCTTATAATACGTAGTAGTTTATCATTGAAAATACCTTATAATATAACGTAATATGCAGTGTATCTTTGAAAATACCTTATAATACGTAGTAGTTTATCATTGAAAATACCTTATAATATAACGTAATATGCAGTGTATCTTTGAAAATACCGTATAATATAACGAAATATGCAGTGTATCATTGAAAATACCTTATAATATATCGTTATTTGTAGTGTATCTTTGAAAATACCTTATAATATAACGTAATATGCAGTGTATCATTGAAAATACCTTAGAATATATGGTAATTCTAGTCTATCAATGAAATTACCTTATAATATAACGCAATATGCAGTGTATCATTGAAAATACCTTATAATACGTAGTAGTTTATCATTGAAAATACCTTATAATATAACGTAATATGCAGTGTATCATTGAAAATACCTTATAATACGTAGTAGTTTATCATTGAAAATACCTTATAATATATAGTAGTTTATCAATGAAAATACCTTATAATATATAGTAGTTTATCATTGAAAATACCTTATAATATAACGTAATATGCAGTGTATCATTGAAAATACCTTATAATATAACGTAATATGCAGTGTATCATTGAAAATACCTTAGAATATATGGTAATTCTAGTCTATCAATGAAAATACCTTATAATATAACGTAATATGCAGTGTATCATTGAAAATACCTTATAATATATCGTAATTTGTAGTGTATCAATGAAAATACCTTCTCATATAACGTAATATGCAGTGTATCATTGAAAATACCTTATAATATATCGTTATTTGTAGTGTATCTTTGAAAATACCTTATTATATAACCAAATATGCAGTGTATCATTGAAAATACCTTATAATATATCGTTATTTGTAGTGTATCTTTGAAAATATCTTATAATATAACGTAATATGCAGTGTATCATTGAAAATACCTTATAATATAACGTAATATGCAGTGTATCATTGAAAATACCTTCTAATATAACGTAATATGCAGTGTATCATTGAAAATACCTTATAATATAACGTAATATGCAGTGTATCATTGAAAATACCTTATAATATAACGTAATATGCAGTGTATCATTGAAAATACCTTCTAATATAACGTAATATGCAGTGTATCATTGAAAATACCTTCCCATATAACGTAATATGCAGTGTATCATTGAAAATACCTTAGAATATATGGTAATTCTAGTCTATCAATGAAAATACCTTCTCATATAACGTAATATGCAGTGTATCATTGAAAATACCTTATAATATATCGTTATTTGTAGTGTATCTTTGAAAATACCTTATAATATAACGTAATATGCAGTGTATCATTGAAAATACCTTATAATATAACGTAATATGCAGTGTATCATTGAAAATACATTATAATATAACGTAATATGCAGTGTATCATTGAAAATACCTTATAATATAACGTAATATGCAGTGTATCATTGAAAATACCTTCCCATATAACGTAATATGCAGTGTATCATTAAAAATACCTTAGAATATATGGTAATTCTAGTCTATCAATGAAAATACCTTCTCATATAACGTAATATGCAGTGTATCATTGAAAATACCTTATAATATATCGTTATTTGTAGTGTATCTTTGAAAATACCTTATAATATAACGTAATATGCAGTGTATCATTGAGAATACCTTATAATATATCGTTATTTGTAGTGTATCTTTGAAAATACCTTATAATATAACGTAATATGCAGTGTATCATTGAAAATACCTTATAATATAACGTAATATGCAGCATATCATTGAAAATACCTTATAATATAACGTAATATGCAGTGTATCATTGAAAATACCTTATAATATAACGTAATATGCAGTGTATCATTGAAAATACCTTATAATATAACGTAATATGCAGCATATCATTGAAAATACCTTATAATATAACGTAATATGCAGTGTATCATTGAAAATACCTTATAATATAACGTAATATGCAGTGTATCATTGAAAATACCTTATAATACGTAGTAGTTTATCATTGAAAATACCTTATAATATAACGTAATATGCAGTGTATCATTGAGAATACCTTATAATACGTAGTAGTTTATCATTGAAAATACCTTATAATATAACGTAATATGCAGTGTATCATTGAAAATACCTTCCCATATAACGTAATATGCAGTGTATCTTTGAAAATACCTTATAATATAACGTAATATGCAGTGTATCATTGAAAATACCTTATAATATAACGTAATATGCAGTGTATCATTGAAAATACCTTATAATACGTAGTAGTTTATCATTGAACATACCTTATAATATAACGTAATATGCAGTGTATCATTGAGAATACCTTATAATATAACGTAATATGCAGTGTATCATTGAAAATACCTTATAATATAACGTAATATGCAGTGTATCATTGAAAATACCTTATAATATAACGTAATATGCAGTGTATCATTGAAAATACCTTATAATACGTAGTAGTTTATCATTGAACATACCTTATAATATAACGTAATATGCAGTGTATCATTGAGAATACCTTATAATATAACGTAATATGCAGTGTATCATTGAAAATACCTTATAATATAACGTAATATGCAGTGTATCATTGAAAATACCTTCCCATATAACGTAATATGCAGTGTATCATTGAAAATACCTTAGAATATATGGTAATTCTTGTCTATCATTGAAAATACCTTATAATATAACGTAATATGCAGTGTATCATTGAAAATACCTTATAATATAACGTAATATGCAGTGTATCATTGAAAATACCTTATAATATAACGTAATATGCAGTGTATCATTGAAAATACCTTATAATATAACGTAATATGCAGTGTATCATTGAAAATACCTTATAATATAACGTAATATGCAGTGTATCATTGAAAATACCTTATAATATAACGTAATATGCAGTGTATCATTGAAAATACCTTATAATATATAGTAGTTTATCATTGAAAATACCTTATAATATATAGTAGTTTATCATTGAAAATACCTTATAATATAACGTAATATGCTGTGTATCATTGAAAATACCTTATAATATAACGTAATATGCAGTGTATCATTGAAAATACCTTATAATATAACGTAATATGCAGCATATCATTGAAAATACCTTATAATATAACGTAATATGCAGTGTATCATTGAAAATACCTTATAATATAACGTAATATGCAGTGTATCATTGAAAATACCTTATAATATAACGTAATATGCAGTGTATCATTGAAAATACCTTATAATATAACGTAATATGCAGTGTATCATTGAAAATACCTTATAATATAACGTAATATGCAGTGTATCATTGAAAATACCTTATAATATAACGTAATATGCAGTGTATCATTGAAAATACCTTATAATATAACGTAATATGCAGTGTATCATTGAAAATACCTTCCCATATAACGTAATATGCAGTGTATCATTGAAAATACCTTAGAATATATGGTAATTCTTGTCTATCAATGAAAATACCTTATAATATAACGTAATATGCAGTGTATCATTGAAAATACCTTATAATACGTAGTAGTTTATCATTGAAAATACCTTATAATATATAGTAGTTTATCATTGAAAATACCTTATAATATATAGTAGTTTATCATTGAAAATACCTTATAATATAACGTAATACGCTGTGTATCATTGAAAATACCTTATAACATAACGTAATATGCAGTGTATCATTGAAAATACCTTATAATATAACGTAATATGCAGCATATCATTGAAAATACCTTATAATATAACGTAATATGCAGTGTATCATTGAAAATACCTTATAATATAACGTAATATGCAGTGTATCATTGAAAATACCTTATAATATAACGTAATATGCAGTGTATCATTGAAAATACCTTATAATATAACGTAATATGCAGTGTATCATTGAAAATACCTTATTATATAACGTAATATGCAGTGTATCATTGAAAATACCTTATAATATAACGTAATATGCAGTGTATCATTGAAAATACCTTATAATACGTAGTAGTTTATCATTGAAAATACCTTATAATATAACGTAATATGCAGTGTATCATTGAGAATACCTTATAATACGTAGTAGTTTATCATTGAAAATACCTTATAATATAACGTAATATGCAGTGTATCATTGAAAATACCTTCCCATATAACGTAATATGCAGTGTATCTTTGAAAATACCTTATAATATAACGTAATATGCAGTGTATCATTGAAAATACCTTATAATATAACGTAATATGCAGTGTATCATTGAAAATACCTTATAATACGTAGTAGTTTATCATTGAACATACCTTATAATATAACGTAATATGCAGTGTATCATTGAGAATACCTTATAATATAACGTAATATGCAGTGTATCATTGAAAATACCTTATAATATAACGTAATATGCAGTGTATCATTGAAAATACCTTATAATATAACGTAATATGCAGTGTATCATTGAAAATACCTTCCCATATAACGTAATATGGAGTGTATCATTGAAAATACCTTAGAATATATGGTAATTCTTGTCTATCAATGAAAATACCTTATAATATAACGTAATATGCAGTGTATCATTGAAAATACCTTAGAATATATGTTAATTCTAGTCTATCAATGAAAATACCTTATAATATAACGTAATATGCAGTGTATCATTGAAAATACCTTCCCATATAACGTAATATGCAGTGTATCATTGAAAATACCTTAGAATATATGGTAATTCTTGTCTATCAATGAAAATACCTTATAATATAACGTAATATGCAGTGTATCATTGAAAATACCTTAGAATATATGTTAATTCTAGTCTATCAATGAAAATACCTTATAATATAACGCAATATGCAGTGTATCATTGAAAATACCTTATAATACGTAGTAGTTTATCATTGAAAATACCTTATAATATAACGTAATATGCAGTGTATCATTGAAAATACCTTATAATACGTAGTAGTTTATCATTGAAAATACCTTATAATATATAGTAGTTTATCATTGAAAATACCTTATAATATATAGTAGTTTATCATTGAAAATACCTTATAATATAACGTAATATGCTGTGTATCATTGAAAATACCTTATAATATAACGTAATATGCAGTGTATCATTGAAAATACCTTATAATATAACGTAATATGCAGTGTATCATTGAAAATACCTTATAATATAACGTAATATGCAGTGTATCATTGAAAATACCTTATAATATAACGTAATATGCAGTGTATCATTGAAAATACCTTATAATATATAGTAGTTTATCATTGAAAATACCTTATAATATATAGTAGTTTATCATTGAAAATACCTTATAATATAACGTAATATGCTGTGTATCATTGAAAATACCTTATAATATAACGTAATATGCAGTGTATCATTGAAAATACCTTATAATATAACGTAATATGCAGCATATCATTGAAAATACCTTATAATATAACGTAATATGCAGTGTATCATTGAAAATACCTTATAATATAACGTAATATGCAGTGTATCATTGAAAATACCTTATAATATAACGTAATATGCAGTGTATCATTGAAAATACCTTATAATATAACGTAATATGCAGTGTATCATTGAAAATACCTTATAATATAACGTAATATGCAGTGTATCATTGAAAATACCTTATTATATAACGTAATATGCAGTGTATCATTGAAAATACCTTATAATATAACGTAATATGCAGTGTATCATTGAGAATACCTTATAATACGTAGTAGTTTATCATTGAAAATACCTTATAATATAACGTAATATGCAGTGTATCATTGAAAATACCTTCCCATATAACGTAATATGCAGTGTATCTTTGAAAATACCTTATAATATAACGTAATATGCAGTGTATCATTGAAAATACCTTATAATATAACGTAATATGCAGTGTATCATTGAAAATACCTTATAATACGTAGTAGTTTATCATTGAACATACCTTATAATATAACGTAATATGCAGTGTATCATTGAAAATACCTTATAATATAACGTAATATGCAGTGTATCATTGAAAATACCTTATAATATAACGTAATATGCAGTGTATCATTGAAAATACCTTCCCATATAACGTAATATGCAGTGTATCATTGAAAATACCTTAGAATATATGGTAATTCTTGTCTATCATTGAAAATACCTTATAATATAACGTAATATGCAGTGTATCATTGAAAATACCTTATAATATAACGTAATATGCAGTGTATCATTGAAAATACCTTATAATATAACGTAATATGCAGTGTATCATTGAAAATACCTTATAATATAACGTAATATGCAGTGTATCATTGAAAATACCTTATAATATAACGTAATATGCAGTGTATCATTGAAAATACCTTATAATATAACGTAATATGCAGTGTATCATTGAAAATACCTTATATTATATAGTAGTTTATCATTGAAAATACCTTATAATATATAGTAGTTTATCATTGAAAATACCTTATAATATAACGTAATATGCTGTGTATCATTGAAAATACCTTATAATATAACGTAATATGCAGTGTATCATTGAAAATACCTTATAATATAACGTAATATGCAGCATATCATTGAAAATACCTTATAATATAACGTAATATGCAGTGTATCATTGAAAATACCTTATAATATAACGTAATATGCAGTGTATCATTGAAAATACCTTCCCATATAACGTAATATGCAGTGTATCTTTGAAAATACCTTATAATATAACGTAATATGCAGTGTATCATTGAAAATACCTTATAATATAACGTAATATGCAGTGTATCATTGAAAATACCTTATAATACGTAGTAGTTTATCATTGAACATACCTTATAATATAACGTAATATGCAGTGTATCATTGAGAATACCTTATAATATAACGTAATATGCAGTGTATCATTGAAAATACCTTATAATATAACGTAATATGCAGTGTATCATTGAAAATACCTTCCCATATAACGTAATATGCAGTGTATCATTGAAAATACCTTAGAATATATGGTAATTCTTGTCTATCAATGAAAATACCTTATAATATAACGTAATATGCAGTGTATCATTGAAAATACCTTAGAATATATGGTAATTCTAGTCTATCAATGAAAATACCTTATAATATAACGCAATATGCAGTGTATCATTGAAAATACCTTATAATACGTAGTAGTTTATCATTGAAAATACCTTATAATATATAGTAGTTTATCATTGAAAATACCTTATAATATAACGTAATATGCTGTGTATCATTGAAAATACCTTATAATATAACGTAATATGCAGTGTATCATTGAAAATACCTTATAATATAACGTAATATGCAGCATATCATTGAAAATACCTTATAATATAACGTAATATGCAGTGTATCATTGAAAATACCTTATAATATAACGTAATATGCAGTGTATCATTGAAAATACCTTATAATATAACGTAATATGCAGTGTATCATTGAGAATACCTTATAATACGTAGTAGTTTATCATTGAAAATACCTTATAATATAACGTAATATGCAGTGTATCATTGAAAATACCTTCCCATATAACGTAATATGCAGTGTATCATTGAAAATACCTTATAATATAACGTAATATGCAGTGTATCATTGAAAATACCTTATAATATAACGTAATATGCAGTGTATCATTGAAAATACCTTATAATACGTAGTAGTTTATCATTGAAAATACCTTATAATATAACGTAATATGCAGTGTATCATTGAGAATACCTTATAATATAACGTAATATGCAGTGTATCATTGAAAATACCTTATAATATAACGTAATATGCAGTGTATCATTGAAAATACCTTATAATATAACGTAATATGCAGTGTATCATTGAAAATACCTTCCCATATAACGTAATATGCAGTGTATCATTGAAAATACCTTAGAATATATGGTAATTCTTGTCTATCAATGAAAATACCTTATAATATAACGTAATATGCAGTGTATCATTGAAAATACCTTATAATACGTAGTAGTTTATCATTGAAAATACCTTATAATATATAGTAGTTTATCATTGAAAATACCTTATAATATATAGTAGTTTATCATTGAAAATACCTTATAATATAACGTAATACGCTGTGTATCATTGAAAATACCTTATAATATAACGTAATATGCAGTGTATCATTGAAAATACCTTATAATATAACGTAATATGCAGCATATCATTGAAAATACCTTATAAAATAACGTAATATGCAGTGTATCATTGAAAATACCTTATAATATAACGTAATATGCAGTGTATCATTGAAAATACCTTATAATATAACGTAATATGCAGTGTATCATTGAAAATACCTTATAATATAACGTAATATGCAGTGTATCATTGAAAATACCTTATAATATAACGTAATATGCAGTGTATCATTGAAAATACCTTATAATACGTAGTAGTTTATCATTGAAAATACCTTATAATATAACGTAATATGCAGTGTATCATTGAGAATACCTTATAATACGTAGTAGTTTATCATTGAAAATACCTTATAATATAACGTAATATGCAGTGTATCATTGAAAATACCTTATAATACGTAGTAGTTTATCATTGAAAATACCTTATAATATAACGTAATATGCAGTGTATCATTGAGAATACCTTATAATATAACGTAATATGCAGTGTATCATTGAAAATACCTTATAATATAACGTAATATGCAGTGTATCATTGAAAATTCCTTATAATATAACGTAATATGCAGTGTATCATTGAAAATACCTTCCCATATAACGTAATATGCAGTGTATCATTGAAAATACCTTAGAATATATGGTAATTCTTGTCTATCAATGAAAATACCTTATAATATAACGTAATATGCAGCATATCATTGAAAATACCTTATAATATAACGTAATATGCAGTGTATCATTGAAAATACCTTATAATATAACGTAATATGCAGTGTATCATTGAAAATACCTTATAATATAACGTAATATGCAGTGTATCATTGAAAATACCTTATAATATAACGTAATATGCAGCATATCATTGAAAATACCTTATAATATAACGTAATATGCAGTGTATCATTGAAAATACCTTATAATATAACGTAATATGCAGTGTATCATTGAAAATACCTTATAATATAACGTAATATGCAGTGTATCATTGAGAATACCTTATAATACGTAGTAGTTTATCATTGAAAATACCTTATAATATAACGTAATATGCAGTGTATCATTGAAAATACCTTCCCATATAACGTAATATGCAGTGTATCATTGAAAATACCTTATAATATAACGTAATATGCAGTGTATCATTGAAAATACCTTCCCATATAACGTAATATGCAGTGTATCATTGAAAATACCTTAGAATATATGGTAATTCTTGTCTATCAATGAAAATACCTTATAATATAACGTAATATGCAGTGTATCATTGAAAATACCTTAGAATATATGGTAATTCTAGTCTATCAATGAAAATACCTTATAATATAACGCAATATGCAGTGTATCATTGAAAATACCTTATAATACGTAGTAGTTTATCATTGAAAATACCTTATAATATATAGTAGTTTATCATTGAAAATACCTTATAATATAACGTAATATGCTGTGTATCATTGAAAATACCTTATAATATAACGTAATATGCAGTGTATCATTGAAAATACCTTATAATATAACGTAATATGCAGCATATCATTGAAAATACCTTATAATATAACGTAATATGCAGTGTATCATTGAAAATACCTTATAATATAACGTAATATGCAGTGTATCATTGAAAATACCTTATAATATAACGTAATATGCAGCATATCATTGAAAATACCTTATAATATAACGTAATATGCAGTGTATCATTGAAAATACCTTATAATATAACGTAATATGCAGTGTATCATTGAAAATACCTTATAATATAACGTAATATGCAGTGTATCATTGAAAATACCTTATAATATAACGTAATATGCAGTGTATCATTGAAAATACCTTATAATATAACGTAATATGCAGTGTATCATTGAAAATACCTTATAATACGTAGTAGTTTATCATTGAAAATACCTTATAATATAACGTAATATGCAGTGTATCATTGAGAATACCTTATAATACGTAGTAGTTTATCATTGAAAATACCTTATAATATAACGTAATATGCAGTGTATCATTGAAAATACCTTATAATACGTAGTAGTTTATCATTGAAAATACCTTATAATATATAGTAGTTTATCATTGAAAATACCTTATAATATATAGTAGTTTATCATTGAAAATACCTTATAATATAACGTAATATGCTGTGTATCATTGAAAATACCTTATAATATAACGTAATATGCAGTGTATCATTGAAAATACCTTATAATATAACGTAATATGCAGCATATCATTGAAAATACCTTATAATATAACATAATATGCAGTGTATCATTGAAAATACCTTATAATATAACGTAATATGCAGTGTATCATTGAAAATACCTTATAATATAACGTAATATGCAGTGTATCATTGAAAATACCTTATAATACGTAGTAGTTTATCATTGAAAATACCTTATAATATAACGTAATATGCAGTGTATCATTGAGAATACCTTATAATACGTAGTAGTTTATCATTGAAAATACCTTATAATATAACGTAATATGCAGTGTATCATTGAAAATACCTTCCCATATAACGTAATATGCAGTGTATCTTTGAAAATACCTTATAATATAACGTAATATGCAGTGTATCATTGAAAATACCTTATAATATAACGTAATATGCAGTGTATCATTGAAAATACCTTATAATACGTAGTAGTTTATCATTGAACATACCTTATAATATAACGTAATATGCAGTGTATCATTGAGAATACCTTATAATATAACGTAATATGCAGTGTATCATTGAAAATACCTTATAATATAACGTAATATGCAGTGTATCATTGAAAATACCTTATAATATAACGTAATATGCAGTGTATCATTGAAAATACCTTCCCATATAACGTAATATGCAGTGTATCATTGAAAATACCTTAGAATATATGGTAATTCTTGTCTATCAATGAAAATACCTTATAATATAACGTAATATGCAGTGTATCATTGAAAATACCTTAGAATATATGGTAATTCTAGTCTATCAATGAAAATACCTTATAATATAACGCAATATGCAGTGTATCATTGAAAATACCTTATAATACGTAGTAGTTTATCATTGAAAATACCTTATAATATATAGTAGTTTATCATTGAAAATACCTTATAATATAACGTAATATGCTGTGTATCATTGAAAATACCTTATAATATAACGTAATATGCAGTGTATCATTGAAAATACCTTATAATATAACGTAATATGCAGTGTATCATTGAAAATACCTTATAATATAACGTAATATGCAGTGTATCATTGAAAATACCTTCCCATATAACGTAATATGCAGTGTATCATTGAAAATACCTTATGATATAACGTAATTTGTAGTGTATCATTGAAAATACCTTATAATATAACGTAATATGCAGTGTATCATTGAAAATACATTAGAATATATGGTAATTCTAGTCTATCAATGAAAATACCTTATAATATAACGTAATATGCAGTGTATCATTGAAAATACCTTATAATATAACGTAATATGCAGTGTATCATTGAAAATACCTTATAATATAACGTAATATGCAGTGTATCATTGAAAATACCTTATAATATAACGTAATATGCAGTGTATCATTGAAAATACCTTATAATACGTAGTAGTTTATCATTGAAAATACCTTATAATATAACGTAATATGCAGTGTATCATTGAGAATACCTTATAATACGTAGTAGTTTATCATTGAAAATACCTTATAATATAACGTAATATGCAGTGTATCATTGAAAATACCTTATAATACGTAGTAGTTTATCATTGAAAATACCTTATAATATATAGTAGTTTATCATTGAAAATACCTTATAATATATAGTAGTTTATCATTGAAAATACCTTATAATATAACGTAATATGCTGTGTATCATTGAAAATACCTTATAATATAACGTAATACGCTGTGTATCATTGAAAATACCTTATAATATAACGTAATATGCAGTGTATCATTGAAAATACCTTATAATACGTAGTAGTTTATCATTGAAAATACCTTATAATATAACGTAATATGCAGTGTATCATTGAGAATACCTTATAATACGTAGTAGTTTATCATTGAAAATACCTTATAATATAACGTAATATGCAGTGTATCATTGAAAATACCTTATAATATAACGTAATATGCAGTGTATCATTGAAAATACCTTATAATATAACGTAATATGCAGTGTATCATTGAAAATACCTTATAATATAACGTAATATGCAGTGTATCATTGAAAATACCTTATAATATAACGTAATATGCAGTGTATCATTGAAAATACCTTATAATATAACGTAATATGCAGTGTATCATTGAAAATACCTTATAATACGTAGTAGTTTATCATTGAAAATACCTTATAATATAACGTAATATGCAGTGTATCATTGAGAATACCTTATAATACGTAGTAGTTTATCATTGAAAATACCTTATAATATAACGTAATATGCAGTGTATCATTGAAAATACCTTATAATACGTAGTAGTTTATCATTGAAAATACCTTATAATATAACGTAATATGCAGTGTATCATTGAGAATACCTTATAATATAACGTAATATGCAGTGTATCATTGAAAATACCTTATAATATAACGTAATATGCAGTGTATCATTGAAAATACCTTATAATATAACGTAATATGCAGTGTATCATTGAAAATACCTTCCCATATAACGTAATATGCAGTGTATCATTGAAAATACCTTAGAATATATGGTAATTCTTGTCTATCAATGAAAATACCTTATAATATAACGTAATATGCAGTGTATCATTGAAAATACCTTATAATATAACGTAATATGCAGTGTATCATTGAAAATACCTTATAATATAACGTAATATGCAGTGTATCATTGAAAATACCTTATAATATAACGTAATATGCAGTGTATCATTGAAAATACCTTATAATACGTAGTAGTTTATCATTGAAAATACCTTATAATATAACGTAATATGCAGTGTATCATTGAGAATACCTTATAATACGTAGTAGTTTATCATTGAAAATACCTTAGAATATAACGTAATATGCAGTGTATCATTGAAAATACCTTATAATATAACGTAATATGCAGTGTATCATTGAAAATACCTTATAATATAACGTAATATGCAGTGTATCATTGAAAATACCTTATAATATAACGTAATATGCAGTGTATCATTGAAAATACCTTATAATACGTAGTAGTTTATCATTGAAAATACCTTATAATATAACGTAATATGCAGTGTATCATTGAGAATACCTTATAATACGTAGTAGTTTATCATTGAAAATACCTTATAATATAACGTAATATGCAGTGTATCATTGAAAATACCTTATAATACGTAGTAGTTTATCATTGAAAATACCTTATAATATATAGTAGTTTATCATTGAAAATACCTTATAATATAACGTAATACGCTGTGTATCATTGAAAATACCTTATAATATAACGTAATACGCTGTGTATCATTGAAAATACCTTATAATATAACGTAATATGCAGTGTATCATTGAAAATACCTTATAATACGTAGTAGTTTATCATTGAAAATACCTTATAATATATAGTAGTTTATCATTGAAAATACCTTATAATATAACGTAATACGCTGTGTATCATTGAAAATACCTTATAATATAACGTAATATGCAGTGTATCATTGAAAATACCTTATAATATAACGTAATATGCAGCATATCATTGAAAATACCTTATAATATAACGTAATATGCAGTGTATCATTGAAAATACCTTATAATATAACGTAATATGCAGTGTATCATTGAAAATACCTTATAATATAACGTAATATGCAGTGTATCATTGAAAATACCTTATAATACGTAGTAGTTTATCATTGAAAATACCTTATAATATAACGTAATATGCAGTGTATCATTGAAAATACCTTATAATACGTAGTAGTTTATCATTGAAAATACCTTATAATATAACGTAATATGCAGTGTATCATTGAAAATACCTTCCCATATAACGTAATATGCATATTACCTTATAATATAACGTAATATGCAGTGTATCATTGAAAATACCTTATAATATAACGTAATATGCAGTGTATCATTGAAAATACCTTATAATACGTAGTAGTTTATCATTGAACATACCTTATAATATAACGTAATATGCAGTGTATCATTGAGAATACCTTATAATATAACGTAATATGCAGTGTATCATTGAAAATACCTTATAATATAACGTAATATGCAGTGTATCATTGAAAATACCTTATAATATAACGTAATATGCAGTGTATCATTGAAAATACCTTCCCATATAACGTAATATGCAGTGTATCATTGAAAATACCTTAGAATATATGGTAATTCTTGTCTATCAATGAAAATACCTTATAATATAACGTAATATGCAGTGTATCATTGAAAATACCTTAGAATATATGGTAATTCTAGTCTATCAATGAAAATACCTTATAATATAACGCAATATGCAGTGTATCATTGAAAATACCTTATAATACGTAGTAGTTTATCATTGAAAATACCTTATAATATATAGTAGTTTATCATTGAAAATACCTTATAATATAACGTAATATGCTGTGTATCATTGAAAATACCTTATAATATAACGTAATATGCAGTGTATCATTGAAAATACCTTATAATATAACGTAATTTGCAGTGTATCATTGAAAATACATTAGAATATATGGTAATTCTAGTCTATCAATGAAAATACCTTATAATATAACGTAATATGCAGTGTATCATTGAAAATACCTTATAATACGTAGTAGTTTATCATTGAAAATACCTTATAATATATAGTAGTTTATCATTGAAAATACCTTATAATATAACGTAATATGCTGTGTATCATTGAAAATACCTTATAATATAACGTAATATGCAGTGTATCATTGAAAATACCTTATAATATAACGTAATATGCAGCATATCATTGAAAATACCTTATAATATAACGTAATATGCAGTGTATCATTGAAAATACCTTATAATATAACGTAATATGCAGTGTATCATTGAAAATACCTTATAATATAACGTAATATGCAGTGTATCATTGAAAATACATTAGAATATATGGTAATTCTAGTCTATCAATGAAAATACCTTATAATATAACGTAATATGCAGTGTATCATTGAAAATACCTTATAATACGTTGTAGTTTATCATTGAAAATACCTTATAATATAACGTAATATGCAGTGTATCATTGAGAATACCTTATAATATAACGTAATATGCAGTGTATCATTGAAAATACCTTATAATATAACGTAATATGCTGTGTATCATTGAAAATACCTTATAATATAACGTAATATGCAGTGTATCATTGAAAATACCTTATAATACGTAGTAGTTTATCATTGAAAATACCTTATAATATATAGTAGTTTATCATTGAAAATACCTTATAATATAACGTAATTTGCTGTGTATCATTGAAAATACCTTATAATATAACGTAATATGCAGTGTATCATTGAAAATACCTTATAATATAACGTAATATGCAGCATATCATTGAAAATACCTTATAATATAACGTAATATGCAGTGTATCATTGAAAATACCTTATAATATAACGTAATATGCAGTGTATCATTGAGAATACCTTATAATACGTAGTAGTTTATCATTGAAAATACCTTATAATATAACGTAATATGCAGTGTATCATTGAAAATACCTTCCCATATAACGTAATATGCAGTGTATCATTGAAAATACCTTATAATATAACGTAATATGCAGTGTATCATTGAAAATACCTTATAATATAACGTAATATGCAGTGTATCATTGAAAATACCTTATAATATAACGTAATATGCAGTGTATCATTGAAAATACCTTATAATATAACGTAATATGCAGCATATCATTGAAAATACCTTATAATATAACGTAATATGCAGTGTATCATTGAAAATACCTTATAATATAACGTAATATGCAGTGTATCATTGAAAATACCTTATAATACGTAGTAGTTTATCATTGAAAATACCTTATAATATAACGTAATATGCAGTGTATCATTGAAAATACCTTCCCATATAACGTAATATGCAGTGTATCTTTGAAAATACCTTATAATATAACGTAATATGCAGTGTATCATTGAAAATACCTTATAATATAACGTAATATGCAGTGTATCATTGAAAATACCTTATAATATAACGTAATATGCAGCATATCATTGAAAATACCTTATAATATAACGTAATATGCAGTGTATCATTGAAAATACCTTATAATATAACGTAATATGCAGTGTATCATTGAAAATACCTTATAATATAACGTAATATGCAGTGTATCATTGAAAATACCTTCCCATATAACGTAATATGCAGTGTATCATTGAAAATACCTTATAATATAACGTAATATGCAGTGTATCATTGAAAATACCTTATAATACGTAGTAGTTTATCATTGAAAATACCTTATAATATAACGTAATATGCAGTGTATCATTGAGAATACCTTATAATATAACGTAATATGCAGTGTATCATTGAAAATACCTTAGAATATATGGTAATTCTAGTCTATCAATGAAAATACCTTATAATATAACGCAATATGCAGTGTATCATTGAAAATACCTTATAATATAACGTAATATGCAGTGTATCATTGAAAATACCTTATAATACGTAGTAGTTTATCATTGAAAATACCTTATAATATAACGTAATATGCAGTGTATCATTGAAAATACCTTATAATATAACGTAATATGCAGTGTATCATTGAAAATACCTTATAATATAACGTAATATGCAGTGTATCATTGAAAATACCTTATAATATAACGTAATATGCAGTGTATCATTGAAAATACCTTATAATACGTAGTAGTTTATCATTGAAAATACCTTATAATATAACGTAATATGCAGTGTATCATTGAGAATACCTTATAATATAACGTAATATGCAGTGTATCATTGAAAATACCTTAGAATATATGGTAATTCTAGTCTATCAATGAAAATACCTTATAATATAACGCAATATGCAGTGTATCATTGAAAATACCTTATAATATAACGTAATATGCAGTGTATCATTGAAAATACCTTATAATATAACATAATATGCAGTGTATCATTGAAAATACCTTCCCATATAACGCAATATGCAGTGTATCATTGAAAATACCTTATAATATAACGTAATATGCAGTGTATCATTGAAAATACCTTATAATACGTAGTAGTTTATCATTGAAAATACCTTATAATATAACGTAATATGCAGTGTATCATTGAGAATACCTTATAATATAACGTAATATGCAGTGTATCATTGAAAATACCTTATAATATAACGTAATATGCAGTGTATCATTGAAAATACCTTATAATATAACGTAATATGCAGTGTATCATTGAAAATACCTTATAATACGTAGTAGTTTATCATTGAAAATACCTTATAATATAACGTAATATGCAGTGTATCATTGAAAATACCTTATAATATAACGTAATATGCAGTGTATCATTGAGAATACCTTATAATACGTAGTAGTTTATCATTGAAAATACCTTATAATATAACGTAATATGCAGTGTATCATTGAAAATACCTTCCCATATAACGTAATATGAAGTGTATCTTTGAAAATACCTTATAATATAACGTAATATGCAGTGTATCATTGAAAATACCTTATAATACGTAGTAGTTTATCATTGAAAATACCTTATAATATAACGTAATATGCAGTGTATCATTGAGAATACCTTATAATATAACGTAATATGCAGTGTATCATTGAAAATACCTTATAATACGTAGTAGTTTATCATTGAAAATACCTTATAATATATAGTAGTTTATCATTGAAAATACCTTATAATATATAGTAGTTTATCATTGAAAATACCTTATAATATAACGTAATATGCTGTGTATCATTGAAAATACCTTATAATATAACGTAATATGCAGTGTATCATTGAAAATACCTTATAATATAACGTAATATGCAGCATATCATTGAAAATACCTTATAATATAACGTAATATGCAGTGTATCATTGAAAATACCTTATAATATAACGTAATATGCAGTGTATCATTGAAAATACCTTATAATATAACGTAATATGCAGTGTATCATTGAAAATACTTTATAATATAACGTAATATGCAGTGTATCATTGAAAATACCTTATAATATAACGTAATATGCAGTGTATCATTGAAAATACCTTCCCATATAACGTAATATGCAGTGTATCATTGAAAATACCTTATGATATAACGTAATTTGTAGTGTATCATTGAAAATACCTTATAATATAACGTAATATGCAGTGTATCATTGAAAATACATTAGAATATATGGTAATTCTAGTCTATCAATGAAAATACCTTATAATATAACGTAATATGCAGTGTATCATTGAAAATACCTTATAATACGTAGTAGTTTATCATTGAAAATACCTTATAATATATAGTAGTTTATCATTGAAAATACCTTATAATATAACGTAATATGCAGTGTATCATTGAGAATACCTTATAATATAACGTAATATGCAGTGTATCATTGAAAATACCTTAGAATATATGGTAATTCTAGTCTATCAATGAAAATACCTTATAATATAACGCAATATGCAGTGTATCATTGAAAATACCTTATAATATAACGTAATATGCAGTGTATCATTGAAAATACCTTATAATATAACATAATATGCAGTGTATCATTGAAAATACCTTCCCATATAACGTAATATGCAGTGTATCATTGAAAATACCTTATGATATAACGTAATTTGTAGTGTATCATTGAAAATACCTTATAATATAACGTAATATGCAGTGTATCATTGAAAATACATTAGAATATATGGTAATTCTAGTCTATCAATGAAAATACCTTATAATATAACGTAATATGCAGTGTATCATTGAAAATACCTTATAATACGTTGTAGTTTATCATTGAAAATACCTTATAATATAACGTAATATGCAATGTATCATTGAGAATACCTTATAATATAACGTAATATGCAGTGTATCATTGAAAATACCTTATAATATAACGTAATATGCAGTGTATCATTGAAAATACCTTATAATATAACGTAATATGCAGTGTATCATTGAAAATACCTTCCCATATAACGTAATATGCAGTGTATCATTGAAAATACCTTATGATATAACGTAATTTGTAGTGTATCATTGAAAATACCTTATAATATAACGTAATATGCAGTGTATCATTGAAAATACATTAGAATATATGGTAATTCTAGTCTATCAATGAAAATACCTTATAATATAACGTAATATGCAGTGTATCATTGAAAATACCTTATAATACGTAGTAGTTTATCATTGAAAATACCTTATAATATAACGTAATATGCAGTGTATCATTGAGAATACCTTATAATATAACGTAATATGCAGTGTATCATTGAAAATACCTTATAATATAACGTAATATGCAGTGTATCATTGAAAATACCTTATAATACGTAGTAGTTTATCATTGAAAATACCTTATAATATAACGTAATATGCAGTGTATCATTGAGAATACCTTATAATATAACGTAATATGCAGTGTATCATTGAAAATACCTTAGAATATATGGTAATTCTTGTCTATCAATGAAAATACCTTATAATATAACGCAATATGCAGTGTATCATTGAAAATACCTTATAATATAACGTAATATGCAGTGTATCATTGAAAATACCTTATAATATAACATAATATGCAGTGTATCATTGAAAATACCTTCCCATATAACGTAATATGCAGTGTATCATTGAAAATACCTTATGATATAACGTAATTTGTAGTGTATCATTGAAAATACCTTATAATATAACGTAATATGCAGTGTATCATTGAAAATACCTTAGAATATATGGTAATTCTAGTCTATCAATGAAAATACCTTATAATATAACGTAATATGCAGTGTATCATTGAAAATACCTTATAATACGTTGTAGTTTATCATTGAAAATACCTTATAATATAACGTAATATGCAATGTATCATTGAGAATACCTTATAATATAACGTAATATGCAGTGTATCATTGAAAATACCTTATAATATAACGTAATATGCAGTGTATCATTGAAAATACCTTATAATATAACGTAATATGCAGTGTATCATTGAAAATACCTTCCCATATAACGTAATATGCAGTGTATCGTTGAAAATACCTTATAATACGTAGTAGTTTATCATTGAAAATACCTTATAATATATAGTAGTTTATCATTGAAAATACCTTATAATATAACGTAATATGCTGTGTATCATTGAAAATACCTTATAATATAACGTAATATGCAGTGTATCATTGAAAATACCTTATAATACGTAGTAGTTTATCATTGAAAATACCTTATAATATATAGTAGTTTATCATTGAAAATACCTTATAATATATAGTAGTTTATCATTGAAAATACCTTATAATATAACGTAATATGCTGTGTATCATTGAAAATACCTTATAATATAACGTAATATGCAGTGTATCATTGAAAATACCTTATAATATAACGTAATATGCAGCATATCATTGAAAATACCTTATAATATAACGTAATATGCAGTGTATCATTGAAAATACCTTATAATATAACGTAATATGCAGTGTATCATTGAAAATACCTTCCCATATAACGTAATATGGAGTGTATCATTGAAAATACCTTAGAATATATGGTAATTCTTGTCTATCAATGAAAATACCTTATAATATAACGTAATATGCAGTGTATCATTGAAAATACCTTATAATATAACGTAATATGCAGTGTATCATTGAAAATACCTTATAATATATAGTAGTTTATCATTGAAAATACCTTATAATATATAGTAGTTTATCATTGAAAATACCTTATAATATAACGTAATATGCTGTGTATCATTGAAAATACCTTATAATATAACGTAATATGCAGTGTATCATTGAAAATACCTTATAATATAACGTAATATGCAGCATATCATTGAAAATACCTTATAATATAACGTAATATGCAGTGTATCATTGAAAATACCTTATAATATAACGTAATATGCAGTGTATCATTGAAAATACCTTATAATACGTAGTAGTTTATCATTGAAAATACCTTATAATATAACGTAATATGCAGTGTATC
This sequence comes from Lasioglossum lativentre, assembly GCA_916610255.1. Lineage (NCBI taxonomy): Eukaryota > Metazoa > Arthropoda > Insecta > Hymenoptera > Halictidae > Lasioglossum > Lasioglossum lativentre. Next base: position 86,639 of record CAKAJI010000523.1, read on the forward strand.
ATTGAGAATACCTTATAATACGTAGTAGTTTATCATTGAAAATACCTTATAATATAACGTAATATGCAGTGTATCATTGAAAATACCTTCCCATATAACGTAATATGCAGTGTATCTTTGAAAATACCTTATAATATAACGTAATATGCAGTGTATCATTGAAAATACCTTATAATATAACGTAATATGCAGTGTATCATTGAAAATACCTTATAATACGTAGTAGTTTATCATTGAACATACCTTATAATATAACGTAATATGCAGTGTATCATTGAGAATACCTTATAATATAACGTAATATGCAGTGTATCATTGAAAATACCTTATAATATAACGTAATATGCAGTGTATCATTGAAAATACCTTATAATATAACGTAATATGCAGTGTATCATTGAAAATACCTTATAATACGTAGTAGTTTATCATTGAACATACCTTATAATATAACGTAATATGCAGTGTATCATTGAGAATACCTTATAATATAACGTAATATGCAGTGTATCATTGAAAATACCTTATAATATAACGTAATATGCAGTGTATCATTGAAAATACCTTCCCATATAACGTAATATGCAGTGTATCATTGAAAATACCTTAGAATATATGGTAATTCTTGTCTATCATTGAAAATACCTTATAATATAACGTAATATGCAGTGTATCATTGAAAATACCTTATAATATAACGTAATATGCAGTGTATCATTGAAAATACCTTATAATATAACGTAATATGCAGTGTATCATTGAAAATACCTTATAATATAACGTAATATGCAGTGTATCATTGAAAATACCTTATAATATAACGTAATATGCAGTGTATCATTGAAAATACCTTATAATATAACGTAATATGCAGTGTATCATTGAAAATACCTTATAATATATAGTAGTTTATCATTGAAAATACCTTATAATATATAGTAGTTTATCATTGAAAATACCTTATAATATAACGTAATATGCTGTGTATCATTGAAAATACCTTATAATATAACGTAATATGCAGTGTATCATTGAAAATACCTTATAATATAACGTAATATGCAGCATATCATTGAAAATACCTTATAATATAACGTAATATGCAGTGTATCATTGAAAATACCTTATAATATAACGTAATATGCAGTGTATCATTGAAAATACCTTATAATATAACGTAATATGCAGTGTATCATTGAAAATACCTTATAATATAACGTAATATGCAGTGTATCATTGAAAATACCTTATAATATAACGTAATATGCAGTGTATCATTGAAAATACCTTATAATATAACGTAATATGCAGTGTATCATTGAAAATACCTTATAATATAACGTAATATGCAGTGTATCATTGAAAATACCTTATAATATAACGTAATATGCAGTGTATCATTGAAAATACCTTCCCATATAACGTAATATGCAGTGTATCATTGAAAATACCTTAGAATATATGGTAATTCTTGTCTATCAATGAAAATACCTTATAATATAACGTAATATGCAGTGTATCATTGAAAATACCTTATAATACGTAGTAGTTTATCATTGAAAATACCTTATAATATATAGTAGTTTATCATTGAAAATACCTTATAATATATAGTAGTTTATCATTGAAAATACCTTATAATATAACGTAATACGCTGTGTATCATTGAAAATACCTTATAACATAACGTAATATGCAGTGTATCATTGAAAATACCTTATAATATAACGTAATATGCAGCATATCATTGAAAATACCTTATAATATAACGTAATATGCAGTGTATCATTGAAAATACCTTATAATATAACGTAATATGCAGTGTATCATTGAAAATACCTTATAATATAACGTAATATGCAGTGTATCATTGAAAATACCTTATAATATAACGTAATATGCAGTGTATCATTGAAAATACCTTATTATATAACGTAATATGCAGTGTATCATTGAAAATACCTTATAATATAACGTAATATGCAGTGTATCATTGAAAATACCTTATAATACGTAGTAGTTTATCATTGAAAATACCTTATAATATAACGTAATATGCAGTGTATCATTGAGAATACCTTATAATACGTAGTAGTTTATCATTGAAAATACCTTATAATATAACGTAATATGCAGTGTATCATTGAAAATACCTTCCCATATAACGTAATATGCAGTGTATCTTTGAAAATACCTTATAATATAACGTAATATGCAGTGTATCATTGAAAATACCTTATAATATAACGTAATATGCAGTGTATCATTGAAAATACCTTATAATACGTAGTAGTTTATCATTGAACATACCTTATAATATAACGTAATATGCAGTGTATCATTGAGAATACCTGATAATATAACGTAATATGCAGTGTATCATTGAAAATACCTTATAATATAACGTAATATGCAGTGTATCATTGAAAATACCTTATAATATAACGTAATATGCAGTGTATCATTGAAAATACCTTCCCATATAACGTAATATGGAGTGTATCATTGAAAATACCTTAGAATATATGGTAATTCTTGTCTATCAATGAAAATACCTTATAATATAACGTAATATGCAGTGTATCATTGAAAATACCTTAGAATATATGTTAATTCTAGTCTATCAATGAAAATACCTTATAATATAACGTAATATGCAGTGTATCATTGAAAATACCTTCCCATATAACGTAATATGCAGTGTATCATTGAAAATACCTTAGAATATATGGTAATTCTTGTCTATCAATGAAAATACCTTATAATATAACGTAATATGCAGTGTATCATTGAAAATACCTTAGAATATATGTTAATTCTAGTCTATCAATGAAAATACCTTATAATATAACGCAATATGCAGTGTATCATTGAAAATACCTTATAATACGTAGTAGTTTATCATTGAAAATACCTTATAATATAACGTAATATGCAGTGTATCATTGAAAATACCTTATAATACGTAGTAGTTTATCATTGAAAATACCTTATAATATATAGTAGTTTATCATTGAAAATACCTTATAATATATAGTAGTTTATCATTGAAAATACCTTATAATATAACGTAATATGCTGTGTATCATTGAAAATACCTTATAATATAACGTAATATGCAGTGTATCATTGAAAATACCTTATAATATAACGTAATATGCAGTGTATCATTGAAAATACCTTATAATATAACGTAATATGCAGTGTATCATTGAAAATACCTTATAATATAACGTAATATGCAGTGTATCATTGAAAATACCTTATAATATATAGTAGTTTATCATTGAAAATACCTTATAATATATAGTAGTTTATCATTGAAAATACCTTATAATATAACGTAATATGCTGTGTATCATTGAAAATACCTTATAATATAACGTAATATGCAGTGTATCATTGAAAATACCTTATAATATAACGTAATATGCAGCATATCATTGAAAATACCTTATAATATAACGTAATATGCAGTGTATCATTGAAAATACCTTATAATATAACGTAATATGCAGTGTATCATTGAAAATACCTTATAATATAACGTAATATGCAGTGTATCATTGAAAATACCTTATAATATAACGTAATATGCAGTGTATCATTGAAAATACCTTATAATATAACGTAATATGCAGTGTATCATTGAAAATACCTTATAATACGTAGTAGTTTATCATTGAAAATACCTTATAATATAACGTAATATGCAGTGTATCATTGAGAATACCTTATAATACGTAGTAGTTTATCATTGAAAATACCTTATAATATAACGTAATATGCAGTGTATCATTGAAAATACCTTCCCATATAACGTAATATGCAGTGTATCTTTGAAAATACCTTATAATATAACGTAATATGCAGTGTATCATTGAAAATACCTTATAATATAACGTAATATGCAGTGTATCATTGAAAATACCTTATAATACGTAGTAGTTTATCATTGAACATACCTTATAATATAACGTAATATGCAGTGTATCATTGAAAATACCTTATAATATAACGTAATATGCAGTGTATCATTGAAAATACCTTATAATATAACGTAATATGCAGTGTATCATTGAAAATACCTTCCCATATAACGTAATATGCAGTGTATCATTGAAAATACCTTAGAATATATGGTAATTCTTGTCTATCATTGAAAATACCTTATAATATAACGTAATATGCAGTGTATCATTGAAAATACCTTATAATATAACGTAATATGCAGTGTATCATTGAAAATACCTTATAATATAACGTAATATGCAGTGTATCATTGAAAATACCTTATAATATAACGTAATATGCAGTGTATCATTGAAAATACCTTATAATATAACGTAATATGCAGTGTATCATTGAAAATACCTTATAATATAACGTAATATGCAGTGTATCATTGAAAATACCTTATATTATATAGTAGTTTATCATTGAAAATACCTTATAATATATAGTAGTTTATCATTGAAAATACCTTATAATATAACGTAATATGCTGTGTATCATTGAAAATACCTTATAATATAACGTAATATGCAGTGTATCATTGAAAATACCTTATAATATAACGTAATATGCAGCATATCATTGAAAATACCTTATAATATAACGTAATATGCAGTGTATCATTGAAAATACCTTATAATATAACGTAATATGCAGTGTATCATTGAAAATACCTTCCCATATAACGTAATATGCAGTGTATCTTTGAAAATACCTTATAATATAACGTAATATGCAGTGTATCATTGAAAATACCTTATAATATAACGTAATATGCAGTGTATCATTGAAAATACCTTATAATACGTAGTAGTTTATCATTGAACATACCTTATAATATAACGTAATATGCAGTGTATCATTGAGAATACCTTATAATATAACGTAATATGCAGTGTATCATTGAAAATACCTTATAATATAACGTAATATGCAGTGTATCATTGAAAATACCTTCCCATATAACGTAATATGCAGTGTATCATTGAAAATACCTTAGAATATATGGTAATTCTTGTCTATCAATGAAAATACCTTATAATATAACGTAATATGCAGTGTATCATTGAAAATACCTTAGAATATATGGTAATTCTAGTCTATCAATGAAAATACCTTATAATATAACGCAATATGCAGTGTATCATTGAAAATACCTTATAATACGTAGTAGTTTATCATTGAAAATACCTTATAATATATAGTAGTTTATCATTGAAAATACCTTATAATATAACGTAATATGCTGTGTATCATTGAAAATACCTTATAATATAACGTAATATGCAGTGTATCATTGAAAATACCTTATAATATAACGTAATATGCAGCATATCATTGAAAATACCTTATAATATAACGTAATATGCAGTGTATCATTGAAAATACCTTATAATATAACGTAATATGCAGTGTATCATTGAAAATACCTTATAATATAACGTAATATGCAGTGTATCATTGAGAATACCTTATAATACGTAGTAGTATATCATTGAAAATACCTTATAATATAACGTAATATGCAGTGTATCATTGAAAATACCTTCCCATATAACGTAATATGCAGTGTATCATTGAAAATACCTTATAATATAACGTAATATGCAGTGTATCATTGAAAATACCTTATAATATAACGTAATATGCAGTGTATCATTGAAAATACCTTATAATACGTAGTAGTTTATCATTGAAAATACCTTATAATATAACGTAATATGCAGTGTATCATTGAGAATACCTTATAATATAACGTAATATGCAGTGTATCATTGAAAATACCTTATAATATAACGTAATATGCAGTGTATCATTGAAAATACCTTATAATATAACGTAATATGCAGTGTATCATTGAAAATACCTTCCCATATAACGTAATATGCAGTGTATCATTGAAAATACCTTAGAATATATGGTAATTCTTGTCTATCAATGAAAATACCTTATAATATAACGTAATATGCAGTGTATCATTGAAAATACCTTATAATACGTAGTAGTTTATCATTGAAAATACCTTATAATATATAGTAGTTTATCATTGAAAATACCTTATAATATATAGTAGTTTATCATTGAAAATACCTTATAATATAACGTAATACGCTGTGTATCATTGAAAATACCTTATAATATAACGTAATATGCAGTGTATCATTGAAAATACCTTATAATATAACGTAATATGCAGCATATCATTGAAAATACCTTATAAAATAACGTAATATGCAGTGTATCATTGAAAATACCTTATAATATAACGTAATATGCAGTGTATCATTGAAAATACCTTATAATATAACGTAATATGCAGTGTATCATTGAAAATACCTTCCCATATAACGTAATATGCAGTGTATCATTGAAAATACCTTATAATATAACGTAATATGCAGCATATCATTGAAAATACCTTATAATATAACATAATATGCAGTGTATCATTGAAAATACCTTATAATATAACGTAATATGCAGTGTATCATTGAAAATACCTTATAATATAACGTAATATGCAGTGTATCATTGAAAATACCTTATAATACGTAGTAGTTTATCATTGAAAATACCTTATAATATAACGTAATATGCAGTGTATCATTGAGAATACCTTATAATACGTAGTAGTTTATCATTGAAAATACCTTATAATATAACGTAATATGCAGTGTATCATTGAAAATACCTTCCCATATAACGTAATATGCAGTGTATCTTTGAAAATACCTTATAATATAACGTAATATGCAGTGTATCATTGAAAATACCTTATAATATAACGTAATATGCAGTGTATCATTGAAAATACCTTATAATACGTAGTAGTTTATCATTGAACATACCTTATAATATAACGTAATATGCAGTGTATCATTGAGAATACCTTATAATATAACGTAATATGCAGTGTATCATTGAAAATACCTTATAATATAACGTAATATGCAGTGTATCATTGAAAATACCTTATAATATAACGTAATATGCAGTGTATCATTGAAAATACCTTCCCATATAACGTAATATGCAGTGTATCATTGAAAATACCTTAGAATATATGGTAATTCTTGTCTATCAATGAAAATACCTTATAATATAACGTAATATGCAGTGTATCATTGAAAATACCTTAGAATATATGGTAATTCTAGTCTATCAATGAAAATACCTTATAATATAACGCAATATGCAGTGTATCATTGAAAATACCTTATAATACGTAGTAGTTTATCATTGAAAATACCTTATAATATATAGTAGTTTATCATTGAAAATACCTTATAATATAACGTAATATGCTGTGTATCATTGAAAATACCTTATAATATAACGTAATATGCAGTGTATCATTGAAAATACCTTATAATATAACGTAATATGCAGTGTATCATTGAAAATACCTTATAATATAACGTAATATGCAGTGTATCATTGAAAATACCTTCCCATATAACGTAATATGCAGTGTATCATTGAAAATACCTTATGATATAACGTAATTTGTAGTGTATCATTGAAAATACCTTATAATATAACGTAATATGCAGTGTATCATTGAAAATACATTAGAATATATGGTAATTCTAGTCTATCAATGAAAATACCTTATAATATAACGTAATATGCAGTGTATCATTGAAAATACCTTATAATATAACGTAATATGCAGTGTATCATTGAAAATACCTTATAATATAACGTAATATGCAGTGTATCATTGAAAATACCTTATAATATAACGTAATATGCAGTGTATCATTGAAAATACCTTATAATACGTAGTAGTTTATCATTGAAAATACCTTATAATATAACGTAATATGCAGTGTATCGTTGAGAATACCTTATAATACGTAGTAGTTTATCATTGAAAATACCTTATAATATAACGTAATATGCAGTGTATCATTGAAAATACCTTATAATACGTAGTAGTTTATCATTGAAAATACCTTATAATATATAGTAGTTTATCATTGAAAATACCTTATAATATATAGTAGTTTATCATTGAAAATACCTTATAATATAACGTAATATGCTGTGTATCATTGAAAATACCTTATAATATAACGTAATACGCTGTGTATCATTGAAAATACCTTATAATATAACGTAATATGCAGTGTATCATTGAAAATACCTTATAATACGTAGTAGTTTATCATTGAAAATACCTTATAATATAACGTAATATGCAGTGTATCATTGAGAATACCTTATAATACGTAGTAGTTTATCATTGAAAATACCTTATAATATAACGTAATATGCAGTGTATCATTGAAAATACCTTATAATATAACGTAATATGCAGTGTATCATTGAAAATACCTTATAATATAACGTAATATGCAGTGTATCATTGAAAATACCTTATAATATAACGTAATATGCAGTGTATCATTGAAAATACCTTATAATATAACGTAATATGCAGTGTATCATTGAAAATACCTTATAATACGTAGTAGTTTATCATTGAAAATACCTTATAATATAACGTAATATGCAGTGTATCATTGAGAATACCTTATAATACGTAGTAGTTTATCATTGAAAATACCTTATAATATAACGTAATATGCAGTGTATCATTGAAAATACCTTATAATACGTAGTAGTTTATCATTGAAAATACCTTATAATATAACGTAATATGCAGTGTATCATTGAGAATACCTTATAATATAACGTAATATGCAGTGTATCATTGAAAATACCTTATAATATAACGTAATATGCAGTGTATCATTGAAAATACCTTATAATATAACGTAATATGCAGTGTATCATTGAAAATACCTTCCCATATAACGTAATATGCAGTGTATCATTGAAAATACCTTAGAATATATGGTAATTCTTGTCTATCAATGAAAATACCTTATAATATAACGTAATATGCAGTGTATCATTGAAAATACCTTATAATATAACGTAATATGCAGTGTATCATTGAAAATACCTTATAATATAACGTAATATGCAGTGTATCATTGAAAATACCTTATAATATAACGTAATATGCAGTGTATCATTGAAAATACCTTATAATACGTAGTAGTTTATCATTGAAAATACCTTATAATATAACGTAATATGCAGTGTATCATTGAAAATACCTTATAATACGTAGTAGTTTATCATTGAAAATACCTTAGAATATAACGTAATATGCAGTGTATCATTGAAAATACCTTATAATATAACGTAATATGCAGTGTATCATTGAAAATACCTTATAATATAACGTAATATGCAGTGTATCATTGAAAATACCTTATAATATAACGTAATATGCAGTGTATCATTGAAAATACCTTATAATACGTAGTAGTTTATCATTGAAAATACCTTATAATATAACGTAATATGCAGTGTATCATTGAGAATACCTTATAATACGTAGTAGTTTATCATTGAAAATACCTTATAATATAACGTAATATGCAGTGTATCATTGAAAATACCTTATAATACGTAGTAGTTTATCATTGAAAATACCTTATAATATATAGTAGTTTATCATTGAAAATACCTTATAATATAACGTAATACGCTGTGTATCATTGAAAATACCTTATAATATAACGTAATACGCTGTGTATCATTGAAAATACCTTATAATATAACGTAATATGCAGTGTATCATTGAAAATACCTTATAATACGTAGTAGTTTATCATTGAAAATACCTTATAATATATAGTAGTTTATCATTGAAAATACCTTATAATATAACGTAATACGCTGTGTATCATTGAAAATACCTTATAATATAACGTAATATGCAGTGTATCATTGAAAATACCTTATAATATAACGTAATATGCAGCATATCATTGAAAATACCTTATAATATAACGTAATATGCAGTGTATCATTGAAAATACCTTATAATATAACGTAATATGCAGTGTATCATTGAAAATACCTTATAATATAACGTAATATGCAGTGTATCATTGAAAATACCTTATAATACGTAGTAGTTTATCATTGAAAATACCTTATAATATAACGTAATATGCAGTGTATCATTGAGAATACCTTATAATACGTAGTAGTTTATCATTGAAAATACCTTATAATATAACGTAATATGCAGTGTATCATTGAAAATACCTTCCCATATAACGTAATATGCAGTGTATCTTTGAAAATACCTTATAATATAACGTAATATGCAGTGTATCATTGAAAATACCTTATAATATAACGTAATATGCAGTGTATCATTGAAAATACCTTATAATACGTAGTAGTTTATCATTGAACATACCTTATAATATAACGTAATATGCAGTGTATCATTGGGAATACCTTATAATATAACGTAATATGCAGTGTATCATTGAAAATACCTTATAATATAACGTAATATGCAGTGTATCATTGAAAATACCTTATAATATAACGTAATATGCAGTGTATCATTGAAAATACCTTCCCATATAACGTAATATGCAGTGTATCATTGAAAATACCTTAGAATATATGGTAATTCTTGTCTATCAATGAAAATACCTTATAATATAACGTAATATGCAGTGTATCATTGAAAATACCTTAGAATATATGGTAATTCTAGTCTATCAATGAAAATACCTTATAATATAACGCAATATGCAGTGTATCATTGAAAATACCTTATAATACGTAGTAGTTTATCATTGAAAATACCTTATAATATATAGTAGTTTATCATTGAAAATACCTTATAATATAACGTAATATGCTGTGTATCATTGAAAATACCTTATAATATAACGTAATATGCAGTGTATCATTGAAAATACCTTATAATATAACGTAATTTGCAGTGTATCATTGAAAATACATTAGAATATATGGTAATTCTAGTCTATCAATGAAAATACCTTATAATATAACGTAATATGCAGTGTATCATTGAAAATACCTTATAATACGTAGTAGTTTATCATTGAAAATACCTTATAATATATAGTAGTTTATCATTGAAAATACCTTATAATATAACGTAATATGCTGTGTATCATTGAAAATACCTTATAATATAACGTAATATGCAGTGTATCATTGAAAATACCTTATAATATAACGTAATATGCAGCATATCATTGAAAATACCTTATAATATAACGTAATATGCAGTGTATCATTGAAAATACCTTATAATATAACGTAATATGCAGTGTATCATTGAAAATACCTTATAATATAACGTAATATGCAGTGTATCATTGAAAATACATTAGAATATATGGTAATTCTAGTCTATCAATGAAAATACCTTATAATATAACGTAATATGCAGTGTATCATTGAAAATACCTTATAATACGTTGTAGTTTATCATTGAAAATACCTTATAATATAACGTAATATGCAGTGTATCATTGAAAATACCTTATAATATAACGTAATATGCAGCATATCATTGAAAATACCTTATAATATAACGTAATATGCAGTGTATCATTGAAAATACCTTATAATATAACGTAATATGCAGTGTATCATTGAGAATACCTTATAATACGTAGTAGTTTATCATTGAAAATACCTTATAATATAACGTAATATGCAGTGTATCATTGAAAATACCTTCCCATATAACGTAATATGCAGTGTATCATTGAAAATACCTTATAATATAACGTAATATGCAGTGTATCATTGAAAATACCTTATAATATAACGTAATATGCAGTGTATCATTGAAAATACCTTATAATATAACGTAATATGCAGTGTATCATTGAAAATACCTTATAATATAACGTAATATGCAGCATATCATTGAAAATACCTTATAATATAACGTAATATGCAGTGTATCATTGAAAATACCTTATAATATAACGTAATATGCAGTGTATCATTGAAAATACCTTATAATACGTAGTAGTTTATCATTGAAAATACCTTATAATATAACGTAATATGCAGTGTATCATTGAAAATACCTTCCCATATAACGTAATATGCAGTGTATCTTTGAAAATACCTTATAATATAACGTAATATGCAGTGTATCATTGAAAATACCTTATAATATAACGTAATATGCAGTGTATCATTGAAAATACCTTATAATATAACGTAATATGCAGCATATCATTGAAAATACCTTATAATATAACGTAATATGCAGTGTATCATTGAAAATACCTTATAATATAACGTAATATGCAGTGTATCATTGAAAATACCTTATAATATAACGTAATATGCAGTGTATCATTGAAAATACCTTCCCATATAACGTAATATGCAGTGTATCATTGAAAATACCTTATAATATAACGTAATATGCAGTGTATCATTGAAAATACCTTATAATACGTAGTAGTTTATCATTGAAAATACCTTATAATATAACGTAATATGCAGTGTATCATTGAGAATACCTTATAATATAACGTAATATGCAGTGTATCATTGAAAATACCTTAGAATATATGGTAATTCTAGTCTATCAATGAAAATACCTTATAATATAACGCAATATGCAGTGTATCATTGAAAATACCTTATAATATAACGTAATATGCAGTGTATCATTGAAAATACCTTATAATACGTAGTAGTTTATCATTGAAAATACCTTATAATATAACGTAATATGCAGTGTATCATTGAGAATACCTTATAATATAACGTAATATGCAGTGTATCATTGAAAATACCTTATAATATAACGTAATATGCAGTGTATCATTGAAAATACCTTATAATATAACGTAATATGCAGTGTATCATTGAAAATACCTTATAATACGTAGTAGTTTATCATTGAAAATACCTTATAATATAACGTAATATGCAGTGTATCATTGAGAATACCTTATAATATAACGTAATATGCAGTGTATCATTGAAAATACCTTAGAATATATGGTAATTCTAGTCTATCAATGAAAATACCTTATAATATAACGCAATATGCAGTGTATCATTGAAAATACCTTATAATATAACGTAATATGCAGTGTATCATTGAAAATACCTTATAATATAACATAATATGCAGTGTATCATTGAAAATACCTTCCCATATAACGTAATATGCAGTGTATCATTGAAAATACCTTATGATATAACGTAATTTGTAGTGTATCATTGAAAATACCTTATAATATAACGTAATATGCAGTGTATCATTGAAAATACCTTATAATATAACGTAATATGCAGTGTATCATTGAAAATACCTTCCCATATAACGTAATATGCAGTGTATCATTGAAAATACCTTATAATATAACGTAATATGCAGTGTATCATTGAAAATACGTTATAATACGTTGTAGTTTATCATTGAAAGTACCTTATAATATAACGTAATATGCAGTGTATCATTGAGAATACCTTATAATATAACGTAATATGCAGTGTATCATTGAAAATACCTTATAATGTAACGTAATGTGCAGTGTATCAATGAAAATACCTTATAATATAACGTAATATGCAGTGTATCATTGAAAATACCTTCCCATATAACGTAATATGCAGTGTATCGTTGAAAATACCTTATAATACGTAGTAGTTTATCATTGAAAATACCTTATAATATATAGTAGTTTATCATTGAAAATACCTTATAATATAACGTAATATGCTGTATATCATTGAAAATACCTTATAATATAACGTAATATGCAGTGTATCATTGAAAATACCTTATAATACGTAGTAGTTTATCATTGAAAATACCTTATAATATATAGCAGTTTATCATTGAAAATACCTTATAATATATAGTAGTTTATCATTGAAAATACCTTATAATATAACGTAATATGCTGTGTATCATTGAAAATACCTTATAATATAACGTAATATGCAGTGTATCATTGAAAATACCTTATAATATAACGTAATATGCAGCATATCATTGAAAATACCTTATAATATAACGTAATATGCAGTGTATCATTGAAAATACCTTATAATATAACGTAATATGCAGTGTATCATTGAAAATACCTTATAATATAACGTAATATGCAGTGTATCATTGAAAATACCTTATAATATAACGTAATATGCAGTGTATCATTGAAAATACCTTATAATATAACGTAATATGCAGTGTATCATTGAAAATACCTTATAATATAACGTAATATGCAGTGTATCATTGAAAATACCTTATAATATAACGTAATATGCAGTGTATCATTGAGAATACCTTATAATACGTAGTAGTTTATCATTGAAAATACCTTATAATATAACGTAATATGCAGTGTATCATTGAAAATACCTTCCCATATAACGTAATATGCAGTGTATCTTTGAAAATACCTTATAATATAACGTAATATGCAGTGTATCATTGAAAATACCTTATAATACGTAGTAGTTTATCATTGAAAATACCTTATAATATAACGTAATATGCAGTGTATCATTGAGAATACCTTATAATATAACGTAATATGCAGTGTATCATTGAAAATACCTTAGAATATATGGTAATTCTAGTCTATCAATGAAAATACCTTATAATATAACGCAATATGCAGTGTATCATTGAAAATACCTTATAATATAACGTAATATGCAGTGTATCATTGAAAATACCTTATAATACGTAGTAGTTTATCATTGAAAATACCTTATAATATAACGTAATATGCAGTGTATCATTGAGAATACCTTATAATATAACGTAATATGCAGTGTATCATTGAAAATACCTTATAATATAACGTAATATGCAGTGTATCATTGAAAATACCTTATAATATAACGTAATATGCAGTGTATCATTGAAAATACCTTATAATACGTAGTAGTTTATCATTGAAAATACCTTATAATATAACGTAATATGCAGTGTATCATTGAAAATACCTTATAATATAACGTAATATGCAGTGTATCATTGAGAATACCTTATAATACGTAGTAGTTTATCATTGAAAATACCTTATAATATAACGTAATATGCAGTGTATCATTGAAAATACCTTCCCATATAACGTAATATGAAGTGTATCTTTGAAAATACCTTATAATATAACGTAATATGCAGTGTATCATTGAAAATACCTTATAATACGTAGTAGTTTATCATTGAAAATACCTTATAATATAACGTAATATGCAGTGTATCATTGAGAATACCTTATAATATAACGTAATATGCAGTGTATCATTGAAAATACCTTATAATACGTAGTAGTTTATCATTGAAAATACCTTATAATATATAGTAGTTTATCATTGAAAATACCTTATAATATATAGTAGTTTATCATTGAAAATACCTTATAATATAACGTAATATGCTGTGTATCATTGAAAATACCTTATAATATAACGTAATATGCAGTGTATCATTGAAAATACCTTATAATATAAAGTAATATGCAGCGTATCATTGAAAATACCTTATAATATAACGTAATATGCAGTGTATCATTGAAAATACCTTATAATATAACGTAATATGCAGTGTATCATTGAAAATACCTTATAATATAACGTAATATGCAGTGTATCATTGAAAATACTTTATAATATAACGTAATATGCAGTGTATCATTGAAAATACCTTATAATATAACGTAATATGCAGTGTATCATTGAAAATACCTTCCCATATAACGTAATATGCAGTGTATCATTGAAAAATACCTTATGATATAACGTAATTTGTAGTGTATCATTGAAAATACCTTATAATATAACGTAATATGCAGTGTATCATTGAAAATACATTAGAATATATGGTAATTCTAGTCTATCAATGAAAATACCTTATAATATAACGTAATATGCAGTGTATCATTGAAAATACCTTATAATACGTAGTAGTTTATCATTGAAAATACCTTATAATATATAGTAGTTTATCATTGAAAATACCTTATAATATAACGTAATATGCTGTGTATCATTGAAAATACCTTATAATATAACGTAATATGCAGTGTATCATTGAAAATACCTTATAATATAACGTAATATGCAGCATATCATTGAAAATACCTTATAATATAACGTAATATGCAGTGTATCATTGAAAATACCTTATAATATAACGTAATATGCAGTGTATCATTGAAAATACCTTATAATATAACGTAATATGCAGTGTATCATTGAAAATACCTTATAATATAACGTAATATGCAGTGTATCATTGAAAATACCTTATAATATAACGTAATATGCAGTGTATCATTGAAAATACCTTCCCATATAACGTAATATGCAGTGTATCATTGAAAATACCTTATGATATAACGTAATTTGTAGTGTATCATTGAAAATACCTTATAATATAACGTAATATGCAGTGTATCATTGAAAATACATTAGAATATATGGTAATTCTAGTCTATCAATGAAAATACCTTATAATATAACGTAATATGCAGTGTATCATTGAAAATACCTTATAATACGTAGTAGTTTATCATTGAAAATACCTTATAATATAACGTAATATGCAGTGTATCATTGAGAATACCTTATAATATAACGTAATATGCAGTGTATCATTGAAAATACCTTATAATATAACGTAATATGCAGTGTATCATTGAAAATACCTTATAATACGTAGTAGTTTATCATTGAAAATACCTTATAATATAACGTAATATGCAGTGTATCATTGAGAATACCTTATAATATAACGTAATATGCAGTGTATCATTGAAAATACCTTAGAATATATGGTAATTCTAGTCTATCAATGAAAATACCTTATAATATAACGCAATATGCAGTGTATCATTGAAAATACCTTATAATATAACGTAATATGCAGTGTATCATTGAAAATACCTTATAATATAACATAATATGCAGTGTATCATTGAAAATACCTTCCCATATAACGTAATATGCAGTGTATCATTGAAAATACCTTATGATATAACGTAATTTGTAGTGTATCATTGAAAATACCTTATAATATAACGTAATATGCAGTGTATCATTGAAAATACATTAGAATATATGGTAATTCTAGTCTATCAATGAAAATACCTTATAATATAACGTAATATGCAGTGTATCATTGAAAATACCTTATAATACGTTGTAGTTTATCATTGAAAATACCTTATAATATAACGTAATATGCAATGTATCATTGAGAATACCTTATAATATAACGTAATATGCAGTGTATCATTGAAAATACCTTATAATATAACGTAATATGCAGTGTATCATTGAAAATACCTTATAATATAACGTAATATGCAGTGTATCATTGAAAATACCTTCCCATATAACGTAATATGCAGTGTATCGTTGAAAATACCTTATAATACGTAGTAGTTTATCATTGAAAATACCTTATAATATATAGTAGTTTATCATTGAAAATACCTTATAATATAACGTAATATGCAGTGTATCATTGAAAATACCTTATAATATAACGTAATATGCAGTGTATCATTGAAAATACCTTATAATACGTAGTAGTTTATCATTGAAAATACCTTATAATATATAGTAGTTTATCATTGAAAATACCTTATAATATATAGTAGTTTATCATTGAAAATACCTTATAATATAACGTAATATGCTGTGTATCATTGAAAATACCTTATAATATAACGTAATATGCAGTGTATCATTGAAAATACCTTATAATATAACGTAATATGCAGCATATCATTGAAAATACCTTATAATATAACGTAATATGCAGTGTATCATTGAAAATACCTTATAATATAACGTAATATGCAGTGTATCATTGAAAATACCTTATAATATAACGTAATATGCAGTGTATCATTGAAAATACCTTATAATATAACGTAATATGCAGTGTATCATTGAAAATACCTTATAATATAACGTAATATGCAGTGTATCATTGAAAATACCTTATAATATAACGTAATATGCAGTGTATCATTGAAAATACCTTATAATATAACGTAATATGCAGTGTATCATTGAGAATACCTTATAATACGTAGTAGTTTATCATTGAAAATACCTTATAATATAACGTAATATGCAGTGTATCATTGAAAATACCTTCCCATATAACGTAATATGCAGTGTATCATTGAAAATACCTTATAATACGTAGTAGTTTATCATTGAACATACCTTATAATATAACGTAATATGCAGTGTATCATTGAGAATACCTTATAATATAACGTAATATGCAGTGTATCATTGAAAATACCTTATAATATAACATAATATGCAGTGTATCATTGAAAATACCTTCCCATATAACGTAATATGCAGTGTATCATTGAAAATACCTTATGATATAACGTAATTTGTAGTGTATCATTGAAAATACCTTATAATATAACGTAATATGCAGTGTATCATTGAAAATACATTAGAATATATGGTAATTCTAGTCTATCAATGAAAATACCTTATAATATAACGTAATATGCAGTGTATCATTGAAAATACCTTATAATACGTTGTAGTTTATCATTGAAAATACCTTATAATATAACGTAATATGCAGTGTATCATTGAGAATACCTTATAATATAACGTAATATGCAGTGTATCATTGAAAATACCTTATAATATAACGTAATATGCAGTGTATCATTGAAAATACCTTCCCATATAACGTAATATGCAGTGTATCGTTGAAAATACCTTATAATACGTAGTAGTTTATCATTGAAAATACCTTATAATATATAGTAGTTTATCATTGAAAATACCTTATAATATAACGTAATATGCTGTGTATCATTGAAAATACCTTATAATATAACGTAATATGCAGTGTATCATTGAAAATACCTTATAATACGTAGTAGTTTATCATTGAAAATACCTTATAATATATAGTAGTTTATCATTGAAAATACCTTATAATATATAGTAGTTTATCATTGAAAATACCTTATAATATATAGTAGTTTATCATTGAAAATACCTTATAATATAACGTAATATGCAGTGTATCATTGAAAATACCTTATAATATAACGTAATATGCAGCATATCATTGAAAATACCTTATAATATAACGTAATATGCAGTGTATCATTGAAAATACCTTATAATATAACGTAATATGCAGTGTATCATTGAAAATACCTTATAATATAACGTAATATGCAGTGTATCATTGAAAATACCTTATAATATAACGTAATATGCAGTGTATCATTGAAAATACCTTATAATATAACGTAATATGCTGTGTATCATTGAAAATACCTTATAATATAACGTAATATGCAGTGTATCATTGAAAATACCTTAGAATGTATGGTAATTCTAGTCTATCAATGAAAATACCTTATAATATAACGTAATATGCAGTGTATCATTGAAAATACCTTAGAATATATGGTAATTCTAGTCTATCAATGAAAATACCTTATAATATAACGTAATATGCAGTGTATCTTTGAAAATACCTTATAATATAACGTAATATGCAGTGTATCATTGAAAATACCTTATAATATAACGTAATATGCAGTGTATCATTGAAAATACCTTATAATATAACGTAATATGCAGTGTATCATTGAGAATACCTTATAATATAACGTAATATGCAGTGTATCATTGAAAATACCTTATAATATAACGTAATATGCAGTGTATCATTGAAAATACCTTATAATATAACGTAATATGCAGTGTATCATTGAAAATACCTTCCCATATAACGTAATATGCAGTGTATCATTGAAAATACCTTATAATACGTAGTAGTTTATCATTGAAAATACCTTATAATATATAGTAGTTTATCATTGAAAATACCTTATAATATAACGTAATATGCTGTGTATCATTGAAAATACCTTATAATATAACGTAATATGCAGTGTATCATTGAAAATACCTTATAATACGTAGTAGTTTATCATTGAAAATACCTTATAATATATAGTAGTTTATCATTGAAAATACCTTATAATATATAGTAGTTTATCATTGAAAATACCTTATAATATATAGTAGTTTATCATTGAAAATACCTTATAATATAACGTAATATGCAGTGTATCATTGAAAATACCTTATAATATAACGTAATATGCAGCATATCATTGAAAATACCTTATAATATAACGTAATATGCAGTGTATCATTGAAAATACCTTATAATATAACGTAATATGCAGTGTATCATTGAAAATACCTTATAATATAACGTAATATGCAGTGTATCATTGAAAATACCTTATAATATAACGTAATATGCAGTGTATCATTGAAAATACCTTATAATATAACGTAATATGCAGTGTATCATTGAAAATACCTTATAATATAACGTAATATGCAGTGTATCATTGAAAATACCTTATAATATAACGTAATATGCAGTGTATCATTGAGAATACCTTATAATACGTAGTAGTTTATCATTGAAAATACCTTATAATATAACGTAATATGCAGTGTATCATTGAAAATACCTTCCCATATAACGTAATATGCAGTGTATCATTGAAAATACCTTAGAATATATGGTAATTCTAGTCTATCAATGAAAATACCTTAGAATATATGGTAATTCTAGTCTATCAATGAAAATACCTTATAATATAACGCAATATGCAGTGTATCATTGAAAATACCTTATAATATAACGTAATATGCAGTGTATCATTGAAAATACCTTATAATACGTAGTAGTTTATCATTGAAAATACCTTATAATATAACGTAATATGCAGTGTATCATTGAGAATACCTTATAATATAACGTAATATGCAGTGTATCATTGAAAATACCTTATAATATAACGTAATATGCAGTGTATCATTGAAAATACCTTATAATATAACGTAATATGCAGTGTATCATTGAAAATACCTTATAATACGTAGTAGTTTATCATTGAAAATACCTTATAATATAACGTAATATGCAGTGTATCATTGAAAATACCTTATAATATAACGTAATATGCAGTGTATCATTGAGAATACCTTATAATACGTAGTAGTTTATCATTGAAAATACCTTATAATATAACGTAATATGCAGTGTATCATTGAAAATACCTTCCCATATAACGTAATATGAAGTGTATCATTGAAAATACCTTATAATATAACGTAATATGCAGTGTATCATTGAAAATACCTTATAATACGTAGTAGTTTATCATTGAAAATACCTTATAATATAACGTAATATGCAGTGTATCATTGAGAATACCTTATAATATAACGTAATATGCAGTGTATCATTGAAAATACCTTATAATACGTAGTAGTTTATCATTGAAAATACCTTATAATATATAGTAGTTTATCATTGAAAATACCTTATAATATATAGTAGTTTATCATTGAAAATACCTTATAATATAACGTAATATGCAGTGTATCATTGAAAATACCTTATAATATAACGTAATATGCAGTGTATCATTGAAAATACCTTATAATATAACGTAATATGCAGCATATCATTGAAAATACCTTATAATATAACGTAATATGCAGTGTATCATTGAAAATACCTTATAATATAACGTAATATGCAGTGTATCATTGAAAATACCTTATAATATAACGTAATATGCAGTGTATCATTGAAAATACTTTATAATATAACGTAATATGCAGTGTATCATTGAAAATACCTTATAATATAACGTAATATGCAGTGTATCATTGAAAATACCTTCCCATATAACGTAATATGCAGTGTATCATTGAAAATACCTTATGATATAACGTAATTTGTAGTGTATCATTGAAAATACCTTATAATATAACGTAATATGCAGTGTATCATTGAAAATACATTAGAATATATGGTAATTCTAGTCTATCAATGAAAATACCTTATAATATAACGTAATATGCAGTGTATCATTGAAAATACCTTATAATACGTAGTAGTTTATCATTGAAAATACCTTATAATATATAGTAGTTTATCATTGAAAATACCTTATAATATAACGTAATATGCTGTGTATCATTGAAAATACCTTATAATATAACGTAATATGCAGTGTATCATTGAAAATACCTTATAATATAACGTAATATGCAGCATATCATTGAAAATACCTTATAATATAACGTAATATGCAGTGTATCATTGAAAATACCTTATAATATAACGTAATATGCAGTGTATCATTGAAAATACCTTATAATATAACGTAATATGCAGTGTATCATTGAAAATACCTTATAATATAACGTAATATGCAGTGTATCATTGAAAATACCTTATAATATAACGTAATATGCAGTGTATCATTGAAAATACCTTCCCATATAACGTAATATGCAGTGTATCATTGAAAATACCTTATGATATAACGTAATTTGTAGTGTATCATTGAAAATACCTTATAATATAACGTAATATGCAGTGTATCATTGAAAATACATTAGAATATATGGTAATTCTAGTCTATCAATGAAAATACCTTATAATATAACGTAATATGCAGTGTATCATTGAAAATACCTTATAATACGTAGTAGTTTATCATTGAAAATACCTTATAATATAACGTAATATGCAGTGTATCATTGAGAATACCTTATAATATAACGTAATATGCAGTGTATCATTGAAAATACCTTATAATATAACGTAATATGCAGTGTATCATTGAAAATACCTTATAATACGTAGTAGTTTATCATTGAAAATACCTTATAATATAACGTAATATGCAGTGTATCATTGAAAATACCTTATAATATAACGTAATATGCAGTGTATCATTGAAAATACCTTAGAATATATGGTAATTCTAGTCTATCAATGAAAATACCTTATAATATAACGTAATATGCAGTGTATCATTGAAAATACCTTATAATATAACGTAATATGCAGTGTATCATTGAAAATACCTTATAATATAACATAATATGCAGTGTATCATTGAAAATACCTTCCCATATAACGTAATATGCAGTGTATCATTGAAAATACCTTATGATATAACGTAATTTGTAGTGTATCATTGAAAATACCTTATAATATAACGTAATATGCAGTGTATCATTGAAAATACATTAGAATATATGGTAATTCTAGTCTATCAATGAAAATACCTTATAATATAACGTAATATGCAGTGTATCATTGAAAATACCTTATAATACGTTGTAGTTTATCATTGAAAATACCTTATAATATAACGTAATATGCAATGTATCATTGAGAATACCTTATAATATAACGTAATATGCAGTGTATCATTGAAAATACCTTATAATATAACGTAATATGCAGTGTATCATTGAAAATACCTTATAATATAACGTAATATGCAGTGTATCATTGAAAATACCTTCCCATATAACGTAATATGCAGTGTATCATTGAAAATACCTTATGATATAACGTAATTTGTAGTGTATCATTGAAAATACCTTATAATATAACGTAATATGCAGTGTATCATTGAAAATACATTAGAATATATGGTAATTCTAGTCTATCAATGAAAATACCTTATAATATAACGTAATATGCAGTGTATCATTGAAAATACCTTATAATACGTAGTAGTTTATCATTGAAAATACCTTATAATATAACGTAATATGCAGTGTATCATTGAGAATACCTTATAATATAACGTAATATGCAGTGTATCATTGAAAATACCTTATAATATAACGTAATATGCAGTGTATCATTGAAAATACCTTATAATACGTAGTAGTTTATCATTGAAAATACCTTATAATATAACGTAATATGCAGTGTATCATTGAGAATACCTTATAATATAACGTAATATGCAGTGTATCATTGAAAATACCTTAGAATATATGGTAATTCTAGTCTATCAATGAAAATACCTTATAATATAACGCAATATGCAGTGTATCATTGAAAATACCTTATAATATAACGTAATATGCAGTGTATCATTGAAAATACCTTATAATATAACGTAATATGCAGTGTATCATTGAAAATACCTTCCCATATAACGTAATATGCAGTGTATCGTTGAAAATACCTTATAATACGTAGTAGTTTATCATTGAAAATACCTTATAATATATAGTAGTTTATCATTGAAAATACCTTATAATATAACGTAATATGCTGTGTATCATTGAAAATACCTTATAATATAACGTAATATGCAGTGTATCATTGAAAATACCTTATAATACGTAGTAGTTTATCATTGAAAATACCTTATAATATATAGTAGTTTATCATTGAAAATACCTTATAATATATAGTAGTTTATCATTGAAAATACCTTATAATATAACGTAATATGCTGTGTATCATTGAAAATACCTTATAATATAACGTAATATGCAGTGTATCATTGAAAATACCTTATAATATAACGTAATATGCAGCATATCATTGAAAATACCTTATAATATAACGTAATATGCAGTGTATCATTGAAAATACCTTATAATATAACGTAATATGCAGTGTATCATTGAAAATACCTTATAATATAACGTAATATGCAGTGTATCATTGAAAATACCTTATAATATAACGTAATATGCAGTGTATCATTGAAAATACCTTATAATATAACGTAATATGCAGTGTATCATTGAAAATACCTTATAATATAACGTAATATGCAGTGTATCATTGAAAATACCTTATAATATAACGTAATATGCAGTGTATCATTGAGAATACCTTATAATACGTAGTAGTTTATCATTGAAAATACCTTATAATATAACGTAATATGCAGTGTATCATTGAAAATACCTTCCCATATAACGTAATATGCAGTGTATCATTGAAAATACCTTATAATACGTAGTAGTTTATCATTGAAAATACCTTATAATATAACGTAATATGCAGTGTATCATTGAGAATACCTTATAATATAACGTAATATGCAGTGTATCATTGAAAATACCTTATAATATAACATAATATGCAGTGTATCATTGAAAATACCTTCCCATATAACGTAATATGCAGTGTATCATTGAAAATACCTTATGATATAACGTAATTTGTAGTGTATCATTGAAAATACCTTATAATATAACGTAATATGCAGTGTATCATTGAAAATACATTAGAATATATGGTAATTCTAGTCTATCAATGAAAATACCTTATAATATAACGTAATATGCAGTGTATCATTGAAAATACCTTATAATACGTAGTAGTTTATCATTGAAAATACCTTATAATATAACGTAATATGCAGTGTATCATTGAGAATACCTTATAATATAACGTAATATGCAGTGTATCATTGAAAATACCTTATAATATAACGTAATATGCAGTGTATCATTGAAAATACCTTCCCATATAACGTAATATGCAGTGTATCGTTGAAAATACCTTATAATACGTAGTAGTTTATCATTGAAAATACCTTATAATATATAGTAGTTTATCATTGAAAATACCTTATAATATAACGTAATATGCTGTGTATCATTGAAAATACCTTATAATATAACGTAATATGCAGTGTATCATTGAAAATACCTTATAATACGTAGTAGTTTATCATTGAAAATACCTTATAATATATAGTAGTTTATCATTGAAAATACCTTATAATATATAGTAGTTTATCATTGAAAATACCTTATAATATATAGTAGTTTATCATTGAAAATACCTTATAATATAACGTAATATGCAGTGTATCATTGAAAATACCTTATAACATAACGTAATATGCAGCATATCATTGAAAATACCTTATAATATAACGTAATATGCAGTGTATCATTGAAAATACCTTATAATATAACGTAATATGCAGTGTATCATTGAAAATACCTTATAATATAACGTAATATGCAGTGTATCATTGAAAATACCTTATAATATAACGTAATATGCAGTGTATCATTGAAAATACCTTATAATATAACGTAATATGCAGTGTATCATTGAAAATACCTTATAATATAACGTAATATGCAGTGTAACATTGAAAATACCTTATAATATAACGTAATATGCAGTGTATCATTGAGAATACCTTATAATACGTAGTAGTTTATCATTGAAAATACCTTATAATATAACGTAATATGCAGTGTATCATTGAAAATACCTTCCCATATAACGTAATATGCAGTGTATCTTTGAAAATACCTTATAATATAACGTAATATGCAGTGTATCATTGAAAATACCTTATAATATAACGTAATATGCAGTGTATCATTGAAAATACCTTATAATATAACGTAATATGCAGTGTATCATTGAGAATACCTTATAATATAACGTAATATGCAGTGTATCATTGAAAATACCTTATAATATAACGTAATATGCAGTGTATCATTGAAAATACCTTATAATATAACGTAATATGCAGTGTATCATTGAAAATACCTTCCCATATAACGTAATATGCAGTGTATCGTTGAAAATACCTTATAATACGTAGTAGTTTATCATTGAAAATACCTTATAATATATAGTAGTTTATCATTGAAAATACCTTATAATATAACGTAATATGCTGTGTATCATTGAAAATACCTTATAATATAACGTAATATGCAGTGTATCATTGAAAATACCTTATAATACGTAGTAGTTTATCATTGAAAATACCTTATAATATATAGTAGTTTATCATTGAAAATACCTTATAATATATAGTAGTTTATCATTGAAAATACCTTATAATATATAGTAGTTTATCATTGAAAATACCTTATAATATAACGTAATATGCAGTGTATCATTGAAAATACCTTATAATATAACGTAATATGCAGCGTATCATTGAAAATACCTTATAATATAACGTAATATGCAGTGTATCATTGAAAATACCTTATAATATAACGTAATATGCAGTGTATCATTGAAAATACCTTATAATATAACGTAATATGCAGTGTATCATTGAAAATACCTTATAATATAACGTAATATGCAGTGTATCATTGAAAATACCTTATAATATAACGTAATATGCAGTGTATCATTGAAAATACCTTATAATATAACGTAATATGCAGTGTATCATTGAAAATACCTTATAATATAACGTAATATGCAGTGTATCATTGAGAATACCTTATAATACGTAGTAGTTTATCATTGAAAATACCTTATAATATAACGTAATATGCAGTGTATCATTGAAAATACCTTCCCATATAACGTAATATGCAGTGTATCATTGAAAATACCTTAGAATATATGGTAATTCTTGTCTATCAATGAAAATACCTTATAATATAACGTAATATGCAGTTATCATTGAAAATACATTAGAATATATGGTAATTCTAGTCTATCAATGAAAATACCTTATAATATAACGCAATATGCAGTGTATCATTGAAAATACCTTATAATACGTAGTAGTTTATCATTGAAAATACCTTATAATATATAGTAGTTTATCATTGAAAATACCTTATAATATAACGTAATATGCTGTGTATCATTGAAAATACCTTATAATATAACGTAATATGCAGTGTATCATTGAAAATACCTTATAATATAACGTAATATGCAGCATATCATTGAAAATACCTTATAATATAACGTAATATGCAGTGTATCATTGAAAATACCTTAGAATATATGGTAATTCTAGTCTATCAATGAAAATACCTTATAATATAACGCAATATGCAGTGTATCATTGAAAATACCTTATAATATAACGTAATATGCAGTGTATCATTGAAAATACCTTATAATATAACATAATATGCAGTGTATCATTGAAAATACCTTCCCATATAACGTAATATGCAGTGTATCATTGAAAATACCTTATGATATAACGTAATTTGTAGTGTATCATTGAAAATACCTTATAATATAACGTAATATGCAGTGTATCATTGAAAATACATTAGAATATATGGTAATTCTAGTCTATCAATGAAAATACCTTATAATATAACGTAATATGCAGTGTATCATTGAAAATACCTTATAATACGTTGTAGTTTATCATTGAAAATACCTTATAATATAACGTAATATGCAGTTTATCATTGAGAATACCTTATAATATAACGTAATATGCAGTGTATCATTGAAAATACCTTATAATATAACGTAATATGCAGTGTATCATTGAAAATACCTTATAATATAACGTAATATGCAGTGTATCATTGAAAATACCTTCCCATATAACGTAATATGCAGTGTATCGTTGAAAATACCTTATAATACGAAGTAGTTTATCATTGAAAATACCTTATAATATATAGTAGTTTATCATTGAAAATACCTTATAATATAACGTAATATGCTGTGTATCATTGAAAATACCTTATAATATAACGTAATATGCAGTGTATCATTGAAAATACCTTATAATATAACGTAATATGCAGCATATCATTGAAAATACCTTATAATATAACGTAATATGCAGTGTATCATTGAAAATACCTTATAATATAACGTAATATGCAGTGTATCATTGAAAATACCTTCCCATATAACGTAATATGCAGTGTATCTTTGAAAATACCTTATAATATAATGTAATATGCAGTGTATCATTGAAAATACCTTATAATATAACGTAATATGCAGTGTATCATTGAAAATACCTTATAATATAACGTAATATGCAGTGTATCATTGAAAATACCTTATAATATAACATAATATACAGTGTATCATTGAAAATACCTTCCCATATAACGTAATATGCAGTGTATCATTGAAAATACCTTATGATATAACGTAATTTGTAGTGTATCATTGAAAATACCTTATAATATAACGTAATATGCAGTGTATAATTGAAAATACATTAGAATATATGGTAATTCTAGTCTATCAATGAAAATACCTTATAATATAACGTAATATGCAGTGTATCATTGAAAATACCTTATAATACGTTGTAGTTTATCATTGAAAATACCTTATAATATAACGTAATATGCAGTGTATCATTGAGAATACCTTATAATATAACGTAATATGCAGTGTATCATTGAAAATACCTTATAATATAACGTAATATGCAGTGTATCATTGAAAATACCTTATAATATAACGTAATATGCAGTGTATCATTGAAAATACCTTCCCATATAACGTAATATGCAGTGTATCGTTGAAAATACCTTATAATACGTAGTAGTTTATCATTGAAAATACCTTATAATATATAGTAGTTTATCATTGAAAATACCTTATAATATAACGTAATATGCAGTGTATCATTGAAAATACCTTATAATATAACGTAATATGCAGTGTATCATTGAAAATACCTTATAATATAACGTAATATGCAGTGTATCATTGAAAATACCTTATAATATAACGTAATATGCAGTGTATCATTGAGAATACCTTATAATACGTAGTAGTTTATCATTGAAAATACCTTATAATATAACGTAATATGCAGTGTATCATTGAAAATACCTTCCCATATAACGTAATATGCAGTGTATCTTTGAAAATACCTTATAATATAACGTAATATGCAGTGTGTCATTGAAAATACCTTATAATATAACGTAATATGCAGTGTATCATTGAAAATACCTTATAATACGTAGTAGTTTATCATTGAACATACCTTATAATATAACGTAATATGCAGTGTATCATTGAGAATACCTTATAATATAACGTAATATGCAGTGTATCATTGAAAATACCTTCCCATATAACGTAATATGCAGTGTATCTTTGAAAATACCTTATAATATAACGTAATATGCAGTGTGTCATTGAAAATACCTTATAATATAACGTAATATGCAGTGTATCATTGAAAATACCTTATAATACGTAGTAGTTTATCATTGAACATACCTTATAATATAACGTAATATGCAGTGTATCATTGAGAATACCTTATAATATAACGTAATATGCAGTGTATCATTGAAAATACCTTATAATATAACGTAATATGCAGTGTATCATTGAAAATACCTTATAATATAACGTAATATGCAGTGTATCATTGAAAATACCTTCCCATATAACGTAATATGCAGTGTATCATTGAAAATACCTTCCCATATAACGTAATATGCAGTGTATCATTGAAAATACCTTAGAATATATGGTAATTCTTGTCTATCAATGAAAATACCTTATAATATAACGTAATATGCAGTGTATCATTGAAAATACATTAGAATATATGGTAATTCTAGTCTATCAATGAAAATACCTTATAATATAACGCAATATGCAGTGTATCATTGAAAATACCTTATAATACGTAGTAGTTTATCATTGAAAATACCTTATAATATATAGTAGTTTATCATTGAAAATACCTTATAATATAACGTAATATGCTGTGTATCATTGAAAATACCTTATAATATAACGTAATATGCAGTGTATCATTGAAAATACCTTATAATATAACGTAATATGCAGCATATCATTGAAAATACCTTATAATATAACGTAATATGCAGTGTATCATTGAAAATACCTTATAATATAACGTAATATGCAGTGTATCATTGAAAATACCTTATAATATAACGTAATATGCAGTGTATCATTGAGAATACCTTATAATACGTAGTTGTTTATCATTGAAAATACCTTATAATATAACGTAATATGCAGTGTATCATTGAAAATACCTTCCCATATAACGTAATATGCAGTGTATCTTTGAAAATACCTTATAATATAACGTAATATGCAGTGTATCGTTGAAAATACCTTATAATATAACGTAATATGCAGTGTATCATTGAAAATACCTTCCCATATAACGTAATATGCAGTGTATCATTGAAAATACCTTAGAATATATGGTAATTCTTGTCTATCAATGAAAATACCTTATAATATAACGTAATATGCAGTGTATCATTGAAAATACATTAGAATATATGGTAATTCTAGTCTATCAATGAAAATACCTTATAATATAACGCAATATGCAGTGTATCATTGAAAATACCTTATAATACGTAGTAGTTTATCATTGAAAATACCTTATAATATATAGTAGTTTATCATTGAAAATACCTTATAATATAACGTAATATGCTGTGTATCATTGAAAATACCTTATAATATAACATAATATGCAGTGTATCATTGAAAATACCTTCCCATATAACGTAATATGCAGTGTATCATTGAGAATACCTTATAATATAACGTAATATGCAGTGTATCATTGAAAATACCTTATAATATAACGTAATATGCAGTGTATCATTGAAAATACCTTATAATATAACGTAATATGCAGTGTATCATTGAAAATACCTTCCCATATAACGTAATATGCAGTGTATCGTTGAAAATACCTTATAATACGTAGTAGTTTATCATTGAAAATACCTTATAATATATAGTAGTTTATCATTGAAAATACCTTATAATATAACGTAATATGCTGTGTATCATTGAAAATACCTTATAATATAACGTAATATGCAGTGTATCATTGAAAATACCTTATAATACGTAGTAGTTTATCATTGAAAATACCTTATAATATATAGTAGTTTATCATTGAAAATACCTTATAATATATAGTAGTTTATCATTGAAAATACCTTATAATATATAGTAGTTTATCATTGAAAATACCTTATAATATAACGTAATATGCAGTGTATCATTGAAAATACCTTATAATATAACGTAATATGCAGCATATCATTGAAAATACCTTATAATATAACGTAATATGCAGTGTATCATTGAAAATACCTTATAATATAACGTAATATGCAGTGTATCATTGAAAATACCTTATAATATAACGTAATATGCAGTGTATCATTGAAAATACCTTATAATATAACGTAATATGCAGTGTATCATTGAAAATACCTTATAATATAACGTAATATGCAGTGTATCATTGAAAATACCTTATAATATAACGTAATATGCAGTGTATCATTGAAAATACCTTATAATATAACGTAATATGCAGTGTATCATTGAGAATACCTTATAATACGTAGAAGTTTATCATTAAAAATACCTTATAATATAACGTAATATGCAGTGTATCATTGAAAATACCTTATAATATAACGTAATATGCAGTGTATCATTGAAAATACCTTATAATATAACGTAATATGCAGTGTATCATTGAAAATACCTTCCCATATAACGTAATATGCAGTGTATCGTTGAAAATACCTTATAATACGTAGTAGTTTATCATTGAAAATACCTTATAATATATAGTAGTTTATCATTGAAAATACCTTATAATATAACGTAATATTCTGTGTATCATTGAAAATACCTTATAATATAACGTAATATGCAGTGTATCATTGAAAATACCTTATAATACGTAGTAGTTTATCATTGAAAATACCTTATAATATATAGTAGTTTATCATTGAAAATACCTTATAATATATAGTAGTTTATCATTGAAAATACCTTATAATATATAGTAGTTTATCATTGAAAATACCTTATAATATAACGTAATATGCAGTGTATCATTGAAAATACCTTATAATATAACGTAATATGCAGCATATCATTGAAAATACCTTATAATATAACGGTAATATGCAGTGTATCATTGAAAATACCTTATAATATAACGTAATATGCAGTGTATCATTGAAAATACCTTATAATATAACGTAATATGCAGTGTATCATTGAAAATACCTTATAATATAACGTAATATGCAGTGTATCATTGAAAATACCTTATAATATAACGTAATATGCAGTGTATCATTGAAAATACCTTATAATATAACGTAATATGCAGTGTATCATTGAAAATACCTTCCCATATAACGTAATATGCAGTGTATCGTTGAAAATACCTTATAATACGTAGTAGTTTATCATTGAAAATACCTTATAATATATAGTAGTTTATCATTGAAAATACCTTATAATATAACGTAATATGCTGTGTATCATTGAAAATAACCTTATAATATAACGTAATATGCAGTGTATCATTGAAAATACCTTATAATACGTAGTAGTTTATCATTGAAAATACCTTATAATATATAGTAGTTTATCATTGAAAATACCTTATAATATATAGTAGTTTATCATTGAAAATACCTTATAATATATAGTAGTTTATCATTGAAAATACCTTATAATATAACGTAATATGCAGTGTATCATTGAAAATACCTTATAATATAACGTAATATGCAGCATATCATTGAAAATACCTTATAATATAACGTAATATGCAGTGTATCATTGAAAATACCTTATAATATAACGTAATATGCAGTGTATCATTGAAAATACCTTATAATATAACGTAATATGCAGTGTATCATTGAAAATACCTTATAATATAACGTAATATGCAGTGTATCATTGAAAATACCTTATAATATAACGTAATATGCAGTGTATCATTGAAAATACCTTATAATATAACGTAATATGCAGTGTATCATTGAAAATACCTTATAATATAACGTAATATGCAGTGTATCATTGAGAATACCTTATAATACGTAGAAGTTTATCATTAAAAATACCTTATAATATAACGTAATATGCAGTGTATCATTGAAAATACCTTATAATATAACGTAATATGCAGTGTATCATTGAAAATACCTTATAATATAACGTAATATGCAGTGTATCATGAAAATACCTTCCCATATAACGTAATATGCAGTGTATCGTTGAAAATACCTTATAATACGTAGTAGTTTATCATTGAAAATACCTTATAATATATAGTAGTTTATCATTGAAAATACCTTATAATATAACGTAATATGCTGTGTATCATTGAAAATACCTTATAATATAACGTAATATGCAGTGTATCATTGAAAATACCTTATAATACGTAGTAGTTTATCATTGAAAATACCTTATAATATATAGTAGTTTATCATTGAAAATACCTTATAATATATAGTAGTTTATCATTGAAAATACCTTATAATATATAGTAGTTTATCATTGAAAATACCTTATAATATAACGTAATATGCAGTGTATCATTGAAAATACCTTATAATATAACGTAATATGCAGCATATCATTGAAAATACCTTATAATATAACGTAATATGCAGTGTATCATTGAAAATACCTTATAATATAACGTAATATGCAGTGTATCATTGAAAATACCTTATAATATAACGTAATATGCAGTGTATCATTGAAAATACCTTATAATATAACGTAATATGCAGTGTATCATTGAAAATACCTTATAATATAACGTAATATGCAGTGTATCATTGAAAATACCTTATAATATAACGTAATATGCAGTGTATCATTGAAAATACCTTATAATATAACGTAATATGCAGTGTATCATTGAGAATACCTTATAATACGTAGAAGTTTATCATTAAAAATACCTTATAATATAACGTAATATGCAGTGTATCAATGAAAATACCTTCCCATATAACGTAATATGCAGTGTATCTTTGAAAATACCTTATAATATAACGTAATATGCAGTGTGTCATTGAAAATACCTTATAATATAACGTAATATGCAGTGTATCATTGAAAATACCTTATAATACGTAGTAGTTTATCATTGAACATACCTTATAATATAACGTAATATGCAGTGTATCATTGAGAATACCTTATAATATAACGTAATATGCAGTGTATCATTGAAAATACCTTATAATATAACGTAATATGCAGTGTATCATTGAAAATACCTTATAATATAACGTAATATGCAGTGTATCATTGAAAATACCTTCCCATATAACGTAATATGCAGTGTATCATTGAAAATACCTTAGAATATATGGTAATTCTTGTCTATCAATGAAAATACCTTATAATATAACGTAATATGCAGTGTATCATTGAAAATACATTAGAATATATGGTAATTCTAGTCTATCAATGAAAATACCTTATAATATAACGCAATATGCAGTGTATCATTGAAAATACCTTATAATACGTAGTAGTTTATCATTGAAAATACCTTATAAAATATAGTAGTTTATCATTGAAAATACCTTATAATATAACGTAATATGCTGTGTATCATTGAAAATACCTTATAATATAACGTAATATGCAGTGTATCATTGAAAATACCTTATAATATAACGTAATATGCAGCATATCATTGAAAATACCTTATAATATAACGTAATATGCAGTGTATCATTGAAAATACCTTAGAATATATGGTAATTCTAGTCTATCAATGAAAATACCTTATAATATAACGCAATATGCAGTGTATCATTGAAAATACCTTATAATATAACGTAATATGCAGTGTATCATTGAAAATACCTTATAATATAACATAATATGCAGTGTATCATTGAAAATACCTTCCCATATAACGTAATATGCAGTGTATCATTGAAAATACCTTATGATATAACGTAATTTGTAGTGTATCATTGAAAATACCTTATAATATAACGTAATATGCAGTGTATCATTGAAAATACATTAGAATATATGGTAATTCTAGTCTATCAATGAAAATACCTTATAATATAACGTAATATGCAGTGTATCATTGAAAATACCTTATAATACGTTGTAGTTTATCATTGAAAATACCTTATAATATAACGTAATATGCAGTGTATCATTGAGAATACCTTATAATATAACGTAATATGCAGTGTATCATTGAAAATACCTATAATATAACGTAATATGCAGTGTATCATTGAAAATACCTTATAATATAACGTAATATGCAGTGTATCATTGAAAATACCTTCCCATATAACGTAATATGCAGTGTATCGTTGAAAATACCTTATAATACGAAGTAGTTTATCATTGAAAATACCTTATAATATATAGTAGTTTATCATTGAAAATACCTTATAATATAACGTAATATGCTGTGTATCATTGAAAATACCTTATAATATAACGTAATATGCAGTGTATCATTGAAAATACCTTATAATATAACGTAATATGCAGTGTATCATTGAAAATACATTAGAATATATGGTAATTCTAGTCTATCAATGAAAATACCTTATAATATAACGCAATATGCAGTGTATCATTGAAAATACCTTATAATACGTAGTAGTTTATCATTGAAAATACCTTATAATATATAGTAGTTTATCATTGAAAATACCTTATAATATAACGTAATATGCTGTGTATCATTGAAAATACCTTATAATATAACGTAATATGCAGTGTATCATTGAAAATACCTTATAATATAACGTAATATGCAGCATATCATTGAAAATACCTTATAATATAACGTAATATGCAGTGTATCATTGAAAATACCTTCCCATATAACGTAATATGCAGTGTATCGTTGAAAATACCTTATAATACGAAGTAGTTTATCATTGAAAATACCTTATAATATATAGTAGTTTATCATTGAAAATACCTTATAATATAACGTAATATGCTGTGTATCATTGAAAATACCTTATAATATAACGTAATATGCAGTGTATCATTGAAAATACCTTATAATATAACGTAATATGCAGTGTATCATTGAAAATACATTAGAATATATGGTAATTCTAGTCTATCAATGAAAATACCTTATAATATAACGTAATATGCAGTGTATCATTGAAAATACCTTATAATACGTTGTAGTTTATCATTGAAAATACCTTATAATATAACGTAATATGCAGTGTATCATTGAGAATACCTTATAATATAACGTAATATGCAGTGTATCATTGAAAATACCTTATAATATAACGTAATATGCAGTGTATCATTGAAAATACCTTATAATATAACGTAATATGCAGTGTATCATTGAAAATATCTTCCCATATAACGTAATATGCAGTGTATCTTTGAAAATACCTTATAATATAACGTAATATGCAGTGTATCATTGAAAATACCTTATAATATAACGTAATATGCAGTGTATCATTGAAAATACCTTATAATACGTAGTAGTTTATCATTGAACATACCTTATAATATAACGTAATATGCAGTGTATCATTGAGAATACCTTATAATATAACGTAATATGCAGTGTATCATTGAAAATACCTTATAATATAACGTAATATGCAGTGTATCATTGAAAATACCTTATAATATAACGTAATATGCAGTGTATCATTGAAAATACCTTCCCATATAACGTAATATGCAGTGTATCATTGAAAATACCTTAGAATATATGGTAATTCTTG
The DNA here is from genome assembly GCA_916610255.1 of Lasioglossum lativentre. Lineage (NCBI taxonomy): Eukaryota > Metazoa > Arthropoda > Insecta > Hymenoptera > Halictidae > Lasioglossum > Lasioglossum lativentre. The sequence continues at coordinate 123,734 of CAKAJI010000523.1, forward strand.
TCTATCAATGAAAATACCTTATAATATAACGTAATATGCAGTGTATCATTGAAAATACATTAGAATATATGGTAATTCTAGTCTATCAATGAAAATACCTTATAATATAACGCAATATGCAGTGTATCATTGAAAATACCTTATAATACGTAGTAGTTTATCATTGAAAATACCTTATAATATATAGTAGTTTATCATTGAAAATACCTTATAATATAACGTAATATGCTGTGTATCATTGAAAATACCTTATAATATAACGTAATATGCAGTGTATCATTGAAAATACCTTATAATATAACGTAATATGCAGCATATCATTGAAAATACCTTATAATATAACGTAATATGCAGTGTATCATTGAAAATACCTTAGAATATATGGTAATTCTAGTCTATCAATGAAAATACCTTATAATATAACGCAATATGCAGTGTATCATTGAAAATACCTTATAATATAACGTAATATGCAGTGTATCATTGAAAATACCTTATAATATAACATAATATGCAGTGTATCATTGAAAATACCTTCCCATATAACGTAATATGCAGTGTATCATTGAAAATACCTTATGATATAACGTAATTTGTAGTGTATCATTGAAAATACCTTATAATATAACGTAATATGCAGTGTATCATTGAAAATACATTAGAATATATGGTAATTCTAGTCTATCAATGAAAATACCTTATAATATAACGTAATATGCAGTGTATCATTGAAAATACCTTATAATACGTTGTAGTTTATCATTGAAAATACCTTATAATATAACGTAATATGCAGTGTATCATTGAGAATACCTTATAATATAACGTAATATGCAGTGTATCATTGAAAATACCTTATAATATAACGTAATATGCAGTGTATCATTGAAAATACCTTATAATATAACGTAATATGCAGTGTATCATTGAAAATACCTTCCCATATAACGTAATATGCAGTGTATCGTTGAAAATACCTTATAATACGAAGTAGTTTATCATTGAAAATACCTTATAATATATAGTAGTTTATCATTGAAAATACCTTATAATATAACGTAATATGCTGTGTATCATTGAAAATACCTTATAATATAACGTAATATGCAGTGTATCATTGAAAATACCTTATAATATATCGTTATTTGTAGTGTATCTTTGAAAATACCTTATAATATAACGTAATATGCAGTGTATCATTGAAAATACCTTAGAATATATGGTAATTCTAGTCTATCAATGAAAATACCTTATAATATAACGCAATATGCAGTGTATCATTGAAAATACCTTATAATACGTAGTAGTTTATCATTGAAAATACCTTATAATATATAGTAGTTTATCATTGAAAATACCTTATAATATAACGTAATATGCTGTGTATCATTGAAAATACCTTATAATATAACGTAATATGCAGTGTATCATTGAAAATACCTTATAATATAACGTAATATGCAGCATATCATTGAAAATACCTTATAATATAACGTAATATGCAGTGTATCATTGAAAATACCTTCCCATATAACGTAATATGCAGTGTATCGTTGAAAATACCTTATAATACGAAGTAGTTTATCATTGAAAATACCTTATAATATATAGTAGTTTATCATTGAAAATACCTTATAATATAACGTAATATGCTGTGTATCATTGAAAATACCTTATAATATAACGTAATATGCAGTGTATCATTGAAAATACCTTATAATATAACGTAATATGCAGTGTATCATTGAAAATACATTAGAATATATGGTAATTCTAGTCTATCAATGAAAATACCTTATAATATAACGTAATATGCAGTGTATCATTGAGAATACCTTATAATATAACGTAATATGCAGTGTATCATTGAAAATACCTTATAATATAACGTAATATGCAGTGTATCATTGAAAATACCTTATAATATAACGTAATATGCAGTGTATCATTGAAAATATCTTCCCATATAACGTAATATGCAGTGTATCTTTGAAAATACCTTATAATATAACGTAATATGCAGTGTATCATTGAAAATACCTTATAATATAACGTAATATGCAGTGTATCATTGAAAATACCTTATAATACGTAGTAGTTTATCATTGAACATACCTTATAATATAACGTAATATGCAGTGTATCATTGAGAATACCTTATAATATAACGTAATATGCAGTGTATCATTGAAAATACCTTATAATATAACGTAATATGCAGTGTATCATTGAAAATACCTTATAATATAACGTAATATGCAGTGTATCATTGAAAATACCTTCCCATATAACGTAATATGCAGTGTATCATTGAAAATACCTTAGAATATATGGTAATTCTTGTCTATCAATGAAAATACCTTATAATATAACGTAATATGCAGTGTATCATTGAAAATACATTAGAATATATGGTAATTCTAGTCTATCAATGAAAATACCTTATAATATAACGCAATATGCAGTGTATCATTGAAAATACCTTATAATACGTAGTAGTTTATCATTGAAAATACCTTATAATATATAGTAGTTTATCATTGAAAATACCTTATAATATAACGTAATATGCTGTGTATCATTGAAAATACCTTATAATATAACGTAATATGCAGTGTATCATTGAAAATACCTTATAATATAACGTAATATGCAGCATATCATTGAAAATACCTTATAATATAACGTAATATGCAGTGTATCATTGAAAATACCTTAGAATATATGGTAATTCTAGTCTATCAATGAAAATACCTTATAATATAACGCAATATGCAGTGTATCATTGAAAATACCTTATAATATAACGTAATATGCAGTGTATCATTGAAAATACCTTATAATATAACATAATATGCAGTGTATCATTGAAAATACCTTCCCATATAACGTAATATGCAGTGTATCATTGAAAATACCTTATGATATAACGTAATTTGTAGTGTATCATTGAAAATACCTTATAATATAACGTAATATGCAGTGTATCATTGAAAATACATTAGAATATATGGTAATTCTAGTCTATCAATGAAAATACCTTATAATATAACGTAATATGCAGTGTATCATTGAAAATACCTTATAATACGTTGTAGTTTATCATTGAAAATACCTTATAATATAACGTAATATGCAGTGTATCATTGAGAATACCTTATAATATAACGTAATATGCAGTGTATCATTGAAAATACCTTATAATATAACGCAATATGCAGTGTATCATTGAAAATACCTTATAATATAACGTAATATGCAGTGTATCATTGAAAATACCTTATAATATAACATAATATGCAGTGTATCATTGAAAATACCTTCCCATATAACGTAATATGCAGTGTATCATTGAAAATACCTTATGATATAACGTAATTTGTAGTGTATCATTGAAAATACCTTATAATATAACGTAATATGCAGTGTATCATTGAAAATACATTAGAATATATGGTAATTCTAGTCTATCAATGAAAATACCTTATAATATAACGTAATATGCAGTGTATCATTGAAAATACCTTATAATACGTTGTAGTTTATCATTGAAAATACCTTATAATATAACGTAATATGCAGTGTATCATTGAGAATACCTTATAATATAACGTAATATGCAGTGTATCATTGAAAATACCTTATAATATAACGTAATATGCAGTGTATCATTGAAAATACCTTATAATATAACGTAATATGCAGTGTATCATTGAAAATACCTTCCCATATAACGTAATATGCAGTGTATCGTTGAAAATACCTTATAATACGAAGTAGTTTATCATTGAAAATACCTTATAATATATAGTAGTTTATCATTGAAAATACCTTATAATATAACGTAATATGCTGTGTATCATTGAAAATACCTTATAATATAACGTAATATGCAGTGTATCATTGAAAATACCTTATAATATATCGTTATTTGTAGTGTATCTTTGAAAATACCTTATAATATAACGTAATATGCAGTGTATCATTGAAAATACCTTAGAATATATGGTAATTCTAGTCTATCAATGAAAATACCTTATAATATAACGTAATATGCAGTGTATCATTGAAAATACCTTATAATATAACGTAATATGCAGTGTATCATTGATAAATACCTTATAATATAACGTAATATGCAGTGTATCATTGAAAATACCTTATAATATAACGTAATATGCAGTGTATCATTGAAAATACCTTATAATATAACGTAATACGCAGTGTATCATTGAAAATACCTTCCCATATAACGTAATATGCAGTGTATCATTGAAAATACCTTATAATATATCGTAATTTGTAGTGTATCAATGAAAATACCTTCTCATATAACGTAATATGCAGCGTATCATTGAAAATACCTTATAATATATCGTTATTTGTAGTGTATCAATGAAAATACCTTCTCATATAACGTAATATGCAGTGTATCATTGAAAATACCTTATAATATATCGTTATTTGTAGTGTATCTTTGAAAATACCTTATAATATAACAAAATATGCAATGTATCATTGAAAATACCTTATAATATAACGTAATATGCAGCGTATCATTGAAAATACCTTATAATATAACGTAATATGCAGTGTATCATTGAAAACACCTTATAATATAACGTAATATGCAGTGTATCATTGAAAATACCTTATAATATAACGTAATTTGTAGTGTATCATTGAAAATACCTTATAATATAACGTAATATTCAGTGTATCATTGAAAATACCTTATAATATAACGTAATATGCAGTGTATCATTGAAAATACCTTAGAATATATGGTAATTCTAGTCTATCAATGAAAATACCTTATAATATAACGCAATATGCAGTGTATCATTGAAAATACCTTATAATACGTAGTAGTTTATCATTGAAAATACCTTATAATATAACGTAATATGCAGTGTATCATTGAAAATACCTTATAATATATCGTTATTTGTAGTGTATCTTTGAAAATACCTTATAATATAACGTAATATGCAGTGTATCATTGAAAATACCTTAGAATATATGGTAATTCTAGTCTATCAATGAAAATACCTTATAATATAACGTAATATGCAGTGTATCATTGAAAATACCTTATAATATATCGTTATTTGTAGTGTATCATTGAAAATACCTTATAATATAACGTAATATGCAGTGTATCATTGAAAATACCTTATAATATATCGTTATTTGTAGTGTATCTTTGAAAATACCTTATAATATAACGTAATATGCAGTGTATCATTGAAAATACCTTAGAATATATGGTAATTCTAGTCTATCAATGAAAATACCTTATAATATAACGTAATATGCAGTGTATCATTGAAAATACCTTATAATATATCGTAATTTGTAGTGTATCAATGAAAATACCTTCTCATATAACGTAATATGCAGTGTATCATTGAAAATACCTTATAATATATCGTTATTTGTAGTGTATCTTTGAAAATACCTTATAATATAACGTAATATGCAGTGTATCATTGAAAATACCTTATAATATAACGTAATATGCAGTGTATCATTGAAAATACCTTAGAATATATGGTAATTCTAGTCTATCAATGAAAATACCTTATAATATAACGCAATATGCAGTGTATCATTGAAAATACCTTATAATACGTAGTAGTTTATCATTGAAAATACCTTATAATATAACGTAATATGCAGTGTATCATTGAAAATACCTTATAATATATCGTTATTTGTAGTGTATCTTTGAAAATACCTTATAATATAACGTAATATGCAGTGTATCATTGAAAATACCTTATAATACGTAGTAGTTTATCATTGAAAATACCTTATAATATATCGTAATATGCAGTGTATAATTGAAAATACCTTATAATATATCGTAATTTGTAGTGTATCAATGAAAATACCTTCTCATATAACGTAATCAGCAGTGTATCATTGAAAATACCTTATAATATATCGTTATTTGTAGTGTATCTTTGAAAATACCTTATAATATAACGTAATATGCAGTGTATCATTGAAAATACCTTATAATATAACGTAATATGCAGTGTATCATTGAAAATACTTTAGAATATATATTGTAATTCTAGTCTATCAATGAAAATACCTTATAATATAACGCAATATGCAGTGTATCATTGAAAATACCTTATAATACGTAGTAGTTTATCATTGAAAATACCTTATAATATAACGTAATATGCAGTGTATCATTGAAAATACCTTATAATATATCGTTATTTGTAGTGTATCTTTGAAAATACCTTATAATATAACGTAATATGCAGTGTATCATTGAAAATACCTTAGAATATATGGTAATTCTAGTCTATCAATGAAAATACCTTATAATATAACGTAATATGCAGTGTATCATTGAAAATACCTTATAATATATCGTTATTTGTAGTGTATCTTTGAAAATACCTTATAATATAACGTAATATGCAGTGTATCATTGAAAATACTTTATAATATAACGTAATATGCAGTGTATCATTGAAAATACCTTAGAATATATGGTAATTCTAGTCTATCAATGAAAATACCTTATAATATAACGTAATATGCAGTGTATCATTGAAAATACCTTATAATACGTAGTAGTTTATCATTGAAAATACCTTATAATATAACGTAATATGCAGTGTATCATTGAAAATACCTTATAATATATCGTTATTTGTAGTGTATCTTTGAAAATACCTTATAATATAACGTAATATGCAGTGTATCATTGAAAATACCTTATGATATAACGTAATTTGTAGTGTATCATTGAAAATACCTTATATTATATAGTAGTTTATCATTGAAAATTCCTTATAATATATAGTAGTTTATCATTGAAAATACCTTATAATATAACGTAATATGCAGTGTATCATTGAAAATACCTTATAATATAACGTAATATGCAGTGTATCATTGAAAATACCTTATAATATAACGTAATATGCAGTGTATCATTGAAAATACCTTATAATATAACGTAATATGCAGTGTATGATTGAAAATACCTTATAATATAACGTAATATGCTGTGTATCATTGAAAATACCTTATAATATAACGTAATATGCAGTGTATCATTGAAAATACCTTAGAATGTATGGTAATTCTAGTCTATCAATGAAAATACCTTATAATATAACGTAATATGCAGTGTATCATTGAAAATACCTTAGAATATATGGTAATTCTAGTCTATCAATGAAAATACCTTATAATATAACGTAATATGCAGTGTATCATTGAAAATACCTTATAATACGTAGTAGTTTATCATTGAAAATACCTTATAATACGTAGTAGTTTATCATTGAAAATACCTTATAATATAACGTAATATGCAGTGTATCATTGAAAATACCTTATAATATATCGTAATTTGTAGTGTATCAATGAAAATAACTTCTCATATAACGTAATATGCAGTGTATCATTGAAAATACCTTATAATATATCGTTATTTGTAGTGTATCTTTGAAAATACCTTATAATATAACGTAATATGCAGTGTATCATTGAAAATACCTTATAATATAACGTAATATGCAGTGTATCATTGAAAATACCTTATAATATATAGTAGTTTATCATTGAAAATTCCTTATAATATATAGTAGTTTATCATTGATAATACCTTATAATATAACGTAATATGCAGTGTATCATTGAGAATACCTTATAATATAACGTAATATGCAGTGTATCATTGAAAATACCTTATAATATATCGTTATTTGTAGTGTATCTTTGAAAATACCTTATAATATAACGAAATATGCAGTGTATCATTGAAAATACCTTATAATATAACGTAATATGCAGCGTATCATTGAAAATACCTTATAATATAACGTAATATGCAGTGTATCATTGAAAACACCTTATAATATAACGTAATATGCAGTGTATCATTGAAAATACCTTATAATATAACGTAATATGCAGTGTATCATTGAAAATACCTTATAATATAACGTAATATGCAGTGTATCATTGATAAATACCTTATAATATAACGTAATATGCAGTGTATCATTGAAAATACCTTATAATATAACGTAATATGCAGTGTATCATTGAAAATACCTTATAATATAACGTAATACGCAGTGTATCATTGAAAATACCTTCCCATATAACGTAATATGCAGTGTATCATTGAAAATACCTTATAATATATCGTAATTTGTAGTGTATCAATGAAAATACCTTCTCATATAACGTAATATGCAGCGTATCATTGAAAATACCTTATAATATATCGTTATTTGTAGTGTATCAATGAAAATACCTTCTCATATAACGTAATATGCAGTGTATCATTGAAAATACCTTATAATATATCGTTATTTGTAGTGTATCTTTGAAAATACCTTATAATATAACAAAATATGCAATGTATCATTGAAAATACCTTATAATATAACGTAATATGCAGCGTATCATTGAAAATACCTTATAATATAACGTAATATGCAGTGTATCATTGAAAACACCTTATAATATAACGTAATATGCAGTGTATCATTGAAAATACCTTATAATATAACGTAATTTGTAGTGTATCATTGAAAATACCTTATAATATAACGTAATATTCAGTGTATCATTGAAAATACCTTATAATATAACGTAATATGCAGTGTATCATTGAAAATACCTTAGAATATATGGTAATTCTAGTCTATCAATGAAAATACCTTATAATATAACGCAATATGCAGTGTATCATTGAAAATACCTTATAATACGTAGTAGTTTATCATTGAAAATACCTTATAATATAACGTAATATGCAGTGTATCATTGAAAATACCTTGTAATATATAGTAGTTTATCATTGAAAATACCTTATAATATAACGTAATATTCTGTGTATCATTGAAAATACCTTATAATATAACGTAATATGCAGTGTATCATTGAAAATACCTTATAATATTTCGTAATATGCAGTGTATCATTGAAAATACCTTATAATATAACGTAATATGCAGTGTATCATTGAAAATACCTTATAATATAACGTAATATGCAGTGTATCATTGAAAATACCTTAGAATATATGGTAATTCTAGTCTATCAATGAAAATACCTTATAATATAACGCAATATGCAGTGTATCATTGAAAATACCTTATAATACGTAGTAGTTTATCATTGAAAATACCTTATAATATAACGTAATATGCAGTGTATCATTGAAAATACCTTATAATATATCGTTATTTGTAGTGTATCATTGAAAATACCTTATAATATAACGTAATATGCAGTGTATCATTGAAAATACCTTATAATATATCGTTATTTGTAGTGTATCTTTGAAAATACCTTATAATATAACGTAATATGCAGTGTATCATTGAAAATACCTTAGAATATATGGTAATTCTAGTCTATCAATGAAAATACCTTATAATATAACGTAATATGCAGTGTATCATTGAAAATACCTTATAATACGTAGTAGTTTATCATTGAAAATACCTTATAATATAACGTAATATGCAGTGTATCATTGAAAATACCTTATAATACGTAGTAGTTTATCATTGAAAATACCTTATAATATAACGTAATATGCAGTGTATCATTGAAAATACCTTATAATATATCGTAATTTGTAGTGTATCAATGAAAATACCTTCTCATATAACGTAATATGCAGTGTATCATTGAAAATACCTTATAATATATCGTTATTTGTAGTGTATCTTTGAAAATACCTTATAATATAACGTAATATGCAGTGTATCATTGAAAATACCTTATAATATAACGTAATATGCAGTGTATCATTGAAAATACCTTAGAATATATGGTAATTCTAGTCTATCAATGAAAATACCTTATAATATAACGCAATATGCAGTGTATCATTGAAAATACCTTATAATACGTAGTAGTTTATCATTGAAAATACCTTATAATATAACGTAATATGCAGTGTATCATTGAAAATACCTTATAATATATCGTTATTTGTAGTGTATCTTTGAAAATACCTTATAATATAACGTAATATGCAGTGTATCATTGAAAATACCTTATAATACGTAGTAGTTTATCATTGAAAATACCTTATAATATATCGTAATATGCAGTGTATAATTGAAAATACCTTATAATATATCGTAATTTGTAGTGTATCAATGAAAATACCTTCTCATATAACGTAATCAGCAGTGTATCATTGAAAATACCTTATAATATATCGTTATTTGTAGTGTATCTTTGAAAATACCTTATAATATAACGTAATATGCAGTGTATCATTGAAAATACCTTATAATATAACGTAATATGCAGTGTATCATTGAAAATACTTTAGAATATATATTGTAATTCTAGTCTATCAATGAAAATACCTTATAATATAACGCAATATGCAGTGTATCATTGAAAATACCTTATAATACGTAGTAGTTTATCATTGAAAATACCTTATAATATAACGTAATATGCAGTGTATCATTGAAAATACCTTATAACATATCGTTATTTGTAGTGTATCTTTGAAAATACCTTATAATATAACGTAATATGCAGTGTATCATTGAAAATACCTTAGAATATATGGTAATTCTAGTCTATCAATGAAAATACCTTATAATGTAACGTAATATGCAGTGTATCATTGAAAATACCTTATAATATATCGTTATTTGTAGTGTATCTTTGAAAATACCTTATAATATAACGTAATATGCAGTGTATCATTGAAAATACTTTATAATATAACGTAATATGCAGTGTATCATTGAAAATACCTTAGAATATATGGTAATTCTAGTCTATCAATGAAAATACCTTATAATATAACGCAATATGCAGTGTATCATTGAAAATACCTTATAATACGTAGTAGTTTATCATTGAAAATACCTTATAATATAACGTAATATGCAGTGTATCATTGAAAATACCTTATAATATATCGTTATTTGTAGTGTATCTTTGAAAATACCTTATAATATAACGTAATATGCAGTGTATCATTGAAAATACCTTATGATATAACGTAATTTGTAGTGTATCATTGAAAATACCTTATATTATATAGTAGTTTATCATTGAAAATTCCTTATAATATATAGTAGTTTATCATTGAAAATACCTTATAATATAACGTAATATGCAGTGTATCATTGAGAATACCTTATAATATAACGTAATATGCAGTGTATCATTGAAAATACCTTATAATATAACGTAATATGCAGTGTATCATTGAAAATACCTTATAATATAACGTAATATGCAGTGTATGATTGAAAATACCTTATAATATAACGTAATATGCTGTGTATCATTGAAAATACCTTATAATATAACGTAATATGCAGTGTATCATTGAAAATACCTTAGAATGTATGGTAATTCTAGTCTATCAATGAAAATACCTTATAATATAACGTAATATGCAGTGTATCATTGAAAATACCTTAGAATATATGGTAATTCTAGTCTATCAATGAAAATACCTTATAATATAACGTAATATGCAGTGTATCATTGAAAATACCTTATAATACGTAGTAGTTTATCATTGAAAATACCTTATAATACGTAGTAGTTTATCATTGAAAATACCTTATAATATAACGTAATATGCAGTGTATCATTGAAAATACCTTATAATATATCGTAATTTGTAGTGTATCAATGAAAATAACTTCTCATATAACGTAATATGCAGTCTATCATTGAAAATACCTTATAATATATCGTTATTTGTAGTGTATCTTTGAAAATACCTTATAATATAACGTAATATGCAGTGTATCATTGAAAATACCTTATAATATAACGTAATATGCAGTGTATCATTGAAAATACCTTATAATATAACGTAATATGCAGTGTATCATTGAAAATACCTTATAATATATCGTAATTTGTAGTGTATCAATGAAAATAACTTCTCATATAACGTAATATGCAGTGTATCATTGAAAATACCTTATAATATATCGTTATTTGTAGTGTATCTTTGAAAATACCTTATAATATAACGTAATATGCAGTGTATCATTGAAAATACCTTATAATATAACGTAATATGCAGTGTATGATTGAAAATACCTTATAATATATCGTTATTTGTAGTGTATCTTTGAAAATACCTTATAATATAACGTAATATGCAGTGTATCATTGAAAATACTTTATAATATAACGTAATATGCAGTGTATCATTGAAAATACCTTAGAATATATGGTAATTCTAGTCTATCAATGAAAATACCTTATAATATAACGCAATATGCAGTGTATCATTGAAAATACCTTATAATACGTAGTAGTTTATCATTGAAAATACCTTATAATATAACGTAATATGCAGTGTATCATTGAAAATACCTTATAATATATCGTTATTTGTAGTGTATCTTTGAAAATACCTTATAATATAACGTAATATGCAGTGTATCATTGAAAATACCTTATGATATAACGTAATTTGTAGTGTATCATTGAAAATACCTTATAATATATAGTAGTTTATCATTGAAAATTCCTTATAATATATAGTAGTTTATCATTGAAAATACCTTATAATATAACGTAATATGCAGTGTATCATTGAGAATACCTTATAATATAACGTAATATGCAGTGTATCATTGAAAATACCTTATAATATAACGTAATATGCAGTGTATCATTGAAAATACCTTATAATATAACGTAATATGCAGTGTATGATTGAAAATACCTTATAATATAACGTAATATGCTGTGTATCATTGAAAATACCTTATAATATAACGTAATATGCAGTGTATCATTGAAAATACCTTAGAATGTATGGTAATTCTAGTCTATCAATGAAAATACCTTATAATATAACGTAATATGCAGTGTATCATTGAAAATACCTTAGAATATATGGTAATTCTAGTCTATCAATGAAAATACCTTATAATATAACGTAATATGCAGTGTATCATTGAAAATACCTTATAATACGTAGTAGTTTATCATTGAAAATACCTTATAATACGTAGTAGTTTATCATTGAAAATACCTTATAATATAACGTAATATGCAGTGTATCATTGAAAATACCTTATAATATATCGTAATTTGTAGTGTATCAATGAAAATAACTTCTCATATAACGTAATATGCAGTCTATCATTGAAAATACCTTATAATATATCGTTATTTGTAGTGTATCTTTGAAAATACCTTATAATATAACGTAATATGCAGTGTATCATTGAAAATACCTTATAATATAACGTAATATGCAGTGTATCATTGAAAATACCTTATAATATAACGTAATATGCAGTGTATCATTGAAAATACCTTATAATATATCGTAATTTGTAGTGTATCAATGAAAATAACTTCTCATATAACGTAATATGCAGTGTATCATTGAAAATACCTTATAATATATCGTTATTTGTAGTGTATCTTTGAAAATACCTTATAATATAACGTAATATGCAGTGTATCATTGAAAATACCTTATAATATAACGTAATATGCAGTGTATGATTGAAAATACCTTATAATATATAGTAGTTTATCATTGAAAATTCCTTATAATATATAGTAGTTTATCATTGATAATACCTTATAATATAACGTAATATGCAGTGTATCATTGAGAATACCTTATAATATAACGTAATATGCAGTGTATCATTGAAAATACCTTATAATATATCGTTATTTGTAGTGTATCTTTGAAAATACCTTATAATATAACGTAATATGCAGTGTATCATTGAAAATACCTTATAATATAACGTAATATGCAGTGTATCATTGAAAATACCTTAGAATATATGGTAATTCTAGTCTATCAATGAAAATACCTTATAATATAACGCAATATGCAGTGTATCATTGAAAATACCTTATAATACGTAGTAGTTTATCATTGAAAATACCTTATAATATAACGTAATATGCAGTGTATCATTGAAAATACCTTATAATATATCGTTGTTTGTAGTGTATCTTTGAAAATACCTTATAATATAACGTAATATGCAGTGTATCATTGAAAATACCTTAGAATATATGGTAATTCTAGTCTATCAATGAAAATACCTTATAATATAACGTAATATGCAGTGTATCATTGAAAATACCTTATAATACGTAGTAGTTTATCATTGAAAATACCTTATAATATAACGTAATATGCAGTGTATCATTGAAAATACCTTATAATACGTAGTAGTTTATCATTGAAAATACCTTATAATATAACGTAATATGCAGTGTATCATTGAAAATACCTTATAATATATCGTAATTTGTAGTGTATCAATGAAAATACCTTCTCATATAACGTAATATGCAGTGTATCATTGAAAATACCTTATAATATATCGTTATTTGTAGTGTATCTTTGAAAATACCTTATAATATAACGTAATATGCAGTGTATCATTGAAAATACCTTATAATATAACGTAATATGCAGTGTATCATTGAAAATACCTTAGAATATATGGTAATTCTAGTCTATCAATGAAAATACCTTATAATATAACGCAATATGCAGTGTATCATTGAAAATACCTTATAATACGTAGTAGTTTATCATTGAAAATACCTTATAATATAACGTAATATGCAGTGTATCATTGAAAATACCTTATAATATATCGTTATTTGTAGTGTATCTTTGAAAATACCTTATAATATAACGTAATATGCAGTGTATCATTGAAAATACCTTATAATACGTAGTAGTTTATCATTGAAAATACCTTATAATATATCGTAATATGCAGTGTATAATTGAAAATACCTTATAATATATCGTAATTTGTAGTGTATCAATGAAAATACCTTCTCATATAACGTAATCAGCAGTGTATCATTGAAAATACCTTATAATATATCGTTATTTGTAGTGTATCTTTGAAAATACCTTATAATATAACGTAATATGCAGTGTATCATTGAAAATACCTTATAATATAACGTAATATGCAGTGTATCCTTGAAAATACCTTAGAATATATGGTAATTCTAGTCTATCAATGAAAATACCTTATAATATAACGCAATATGCAGTGTATCATTGAAAATACCTTATAATACGTAGTAGTTTATCATTGAAAATACCTTATAATATAACGTAATATGCAGTGTATCATTGAAAATACCTTATAATATATCGTTATTTGTAGTGTATCTTTGAAAATACCTTATAATATAACGTAATATGCAGTGTATCATTGAAAATACCTTAGAATATATGGTAATTCTAGTCTATCAATGAAAATACCTTATAATATAACGTAATATGCAGTGTATCATTGAAAATACCTTATAATATATCGTTATTTGTAGTGTATCTTTGAAAATACCTTATAATATAACGTAATATGCAGTGTATCATTGAAAATACTTTATAATATAACGTAATATGCAGTGTATCATTGAAAATACCTTAGAATATATGGTAATTCTAGTCTATCAATGAAAATACCTTATAATATAACGCAATATGCAGTGTATCATTGAAAATACCTTATAATACGTAGTAGTTTATCATTGAAAATACCTTATAATATAACGTAATATGCAGTGTATCATTGAAAATACCTTATAATATATCGTTATTTGTAGTGTATCTTTGAAAATACCTTATAATATAACGTAATATGCAGTGTATCATTGAAAATACCTTATGATATAACGTAATTTGTAGTGTATCATTGAAAATACCTTATATTATATAGTAGTTTATCATTGAAAATTCCTTATAATATATAGTAGTTTATCATTGAAAATACCTTATAATATAACGTAATATGCAGTGTATCATTGAGAATACCTTATAATATAACGTAATATGCAGTGTATCATTGAAAATACCTTATAATATAACGTAATATGCAGTGTATCATTGAAAATACCTTATAATATAACGTAATATGCAGTGTATGATTGAAAATACCTTATAATATAACGTAATATGCTGTGTATCATTGAAAATACCTTATAATATAACGTAATATGCAGTGTATCATTGAAAATACCTTAGAATGTATGGTAATTCTAGTCTATCAATGAAAATACCTTATAATATAACGTAATATGCAGTGTATCATTGAAAATACCTTAGAATATATGGTAATTCTAGTCTATCAATGAAAATACCTTATAATATAACGTAATATGCAGTGTATCATTGAAAATACCTTATAATACGTAGTAGTTTATCATTGAAAATACCTTATAATACGTAGTAGTTTATCATTGAAAATACCTTATAATATAACGTAATATGCAGTGTATCATTGAAAATACCTTATAATATATCGTAATTTGTAGTGTATCAATGAAAATAACTTCTCATATAACGTAATATGCAGTCTATCATTGAAAATACCTTATAATATATCGTTATTTGTAGTGTATCTTTGAAAATACCTTATAATATAACGTAATATGCAGTGTATCATTGAAAATACCTTATAATATAACGTAATATGCAGTGTATCATTGAAAATACCTTATAATATAACGTAATATGCAGTGTATCATTGAAAATACCTTATAATATATCGTAATTTGTAGTGTATCAATGAAAATAACTTCTCATATAACGTAATATGCAGTGTATCATTGAAAATACCTTATAATATATCGTTATTTGTAGTGTATCTTTGAAAATACCTTATAATATAACGTAATATGCAGTGTATCATTGAAAATACCTTATAATATAACGTAATATGCAGTGTATGATTGAAAATACCTTATAATATATCGTTATTTGTAGTGTATCTTTGAAAATACCTTATAATATAACGTAATATGCAGTGTATCATTGAAAATACTTTATAATATAACGTAATATGCAGTGTATCATTGAAAATACCTTAGAATATATGGTAATTCTAGTCTATCAATGAAAATACCTTATAATATAACGCAATATGCAGTGTATCATTGAAAATACCTTATAATACGTAGTAGTTTATCATTGAAAATACCTTATAATATAACGTAATATGCAGTGTATCATTGAAAATACCTTATAATATATCGTTATTTGTAGTGTATCTTTGAAAATACCTTATAATATAACGTAATATGCAGTGTATCATTGAAAATACCTTATGATATAACGTAATTTGTAGTGTATCATTGAAAATACCTTATATTATATAGTAGTTTATCATTGAAAATTCCTTATAATATATAGTAGTTTATCATTGAAAATACCTTATAATATAACGTAATATGCAGTGTATCATTGAGAATACCTTATAATATAACGTAATATGCAGTGTATCATTGAAAATACCTTATAATATAACGTAATATGCAGTGTATCATTGAAAATACCTTATAATATAACGTAATATGCAGTGTATGATTGAAAATACCTTATAATATAACGTAATATGCTGTGTATCATTGAAAATACCTTATAATATAACGTAATATGCAGTGTATCATTGAAAATACCTTAGAATGTATGGTAATTCTAGTCTATCAATGAAAATACCTTATAATATAACGTAATATGCAGTGTATCATTGAAAATACCTTAGAATATATGGTAATTCTAGTCTATCAATGAAAATACCTTATAATATAACGTAATATGCAGTGTATCATTGAAAATACCTTATAATACGTAGTAGTTTATCATTGAAAATACCTTATAATACGTAGTAGTTTATCATTGAAAATACCTTATAATATAACGTAATATGCAGTGTATCATTGAAAATACCTTATAATATATCGTAATTTGTAGTGTATCAATGAAAATAACTTCTCATATAACGTAATATGCAGTCTATCATTGAAAATACCTTATAATATATCGTTATTTGTAGTGTATCTTTGAAAATACCTTATAATATAACGTAATATGCAGTGTATCATTGAAAATACCTTATAATATAACGTAATATGCAGTGTATCATTGAAAATACCTTATAATATAACGTAATATGCAGTGTATCATTGAAAATACCTTATAATATATCGTAATTTGTAGTGTATCAATGAAAATAACTTCTCATATAACGTAATATGCAGTGTATCATTGAAAATACCTTATAATATATCGTTATTTGTAGTGTATCTTTGAAAATACCTTATAATATAACGTAATATGCAGTGTATCATTGAAAATACCTTATAATATAACGTAATATGCAGTGTATGATTGAAAATACCTTATAATATATAGTAGTTTATCATTGAAAATTCCTTATAATATATAGTAGTTTATCATTGAAAATACCTTATAATATAACGTAATATGCAGTGTATCATTGAGAATACCTTATAATATAACGTAATATGCAGTGTATCATTGAAAATACCTTATAATATATCGTTATTTGTAGTGTATCTTTGAAAATACCTTATAATATAACGTAATATGCAGTGTATCATTGAAAATACCTTATAATATAACGTAATATGCAGTGTATCATTGAAAATACCTTAGAATATATGGTAATTCTAGTCTATCAATGAAAATACCTTATAATATAACGCAATATGCAGTGTATCATTGAAAATACCTTATAATACGTAGTAGTTTATCATTGAAAATACCTTATAATATAACGTAATATGCAGTGTATCATTGAAAATACCTTATAATATATCGTTGTTTGTAGTGTATCTTTGAAAATACCTTATAATATAACGTAATATGCAGTGTATCATTGAAAATACCTTAGAATATATGGTAATTCTAGTCTATCAATGAAAATACCTTATAATATAACGTAATATGCAGTGTATCATTGAAAATACCTTATAATACGTAGTAGTTTATCATTGAAAATACCTTATAATATAACGTAATATGCAGTGTATCATTGAAAATACCTTATAATATATCGTAATTTGTAGTGTATCAATGAAAATACCTTCTCATATAACGTAATATGCAGTGTATCATTGAAAATACCTTATAATATATCGTTATTTGTAGTGTATCTTTGAAAATACCTTATAATATAACGTAATATGCAGTGTATCATTGAAAATACCTTATAATATAACGTAATATGCAGTGTATCCTTGAAAATACCTTAGAATATATGGTAATTCTAGTCTATCAATGAAAATACCTTATAATATAACGCAATATGCAGTGTATCATTGAAAATACCTTATAATACGTAGTAGTTTATCATTGAAAATACCTTATAATATAACGTAATATGCAGTGTATCATTGAAAATACCTTATAATATATCGTTATTTGTAGTGTATCTTTGAAAATACCTTATAATATAACGTAATATGCAGTGTATCATTGAAAATACCTTAGAATATATGGTAATTCTAGTCTATCAATGAAAATACCTTATAATATAACGTAATATGCAGTGTATCATTGAAAATACCTTATAATATATCGTAATTTGTAGTGTACCAATGAAAATACCTTCTCATATAACGTAATATGCAGTGTATCATTGAAAATACCTTATAATATATCGTTATTTGTAGTGTATCTTTGAAAATACCTTATAATATAACCAAATATGCAGTGTATCATTGAAAATACCTTAGAATATATGGTAATTCTAGTCTATCAATGAAAATACCTTATAATATAACGTAATATGCAGTGTATCATTGAAAATACCTTATAATATATAGTAGTTTATCATTGAAAATACCTTATAGTATAACGTAATATGCAGTGCATCTTTGAAAATACCTTCCCATATAACGTAATATGCAGTGTATCATTGAAAATATCTTATAATATATAGTAGTTTATCATTGAAAATACCTTATAGTATAACGTAATAAGCAGTGCATCTTTGAAAATACCTTCCCATATAACGTAATATGCAGTGTATCATTGAAAATACCTTATAATATATCGTAATTTGTAGTGTATCAATGAAAATACCTTCTCATATAACGTAATATGCAGTGTATCATTGAAAATACCTTATAATATAACGTAATATGCAGTGTATCATTGAAAATACCTTATAATATATCGTAATATGCAGTGTATCATTGAAAATACCTTATAATATAACGTAATATGCAGTGTATCATTGAAAATACCTTCCCATATAACGTAATATGCAGTGTATCATTGAAAATACCTTATAATATATCGTAATTTGTAGTGTATCAATGAAAATACCTTCTCATATAACGTAATATGCAGTGTATCATTGAAAATACCTTATAATATATCGTTATTTGTAGTGTATCTTTGAAAATACCTTATAATATAACGTAATATGCAGTGTATCATTGAAAATACCTTATAATATATCGTAATTTGTAGTGTATCAATGAAAATAACTTCTCATATAACGTAATATGCAGTGTATCATTGAAAATACCTTATAATATATCGTTATTTGTAGTGTATCTTTGAAAATACCTTATAATATAACGTAATATGCAGTGTATCATTGAAAATACCTTATAATATAACGTAATATGCAGTGTATGATTGAAAATACCTTATAATATATAGTAGTTTATCATTGAAAATTCCTTATAATATATAGTAGTTTATCATTGAAAATACCTTATAATATAACGTAATATGCAGTGTATCATTGAGAATACCTTATAATATAACGTAATATGCAGTGTATCATTGAAAATACCTTATAATATATCGTTATTTGTAGTGTATCTTTGAAAATACCTTATAATATAACGTAATATGCAGTGTATCATTGAAAATACCTTATAATATAACGTAATATGCAGTGTATCATTGAAAATACCTTAGAATATATGGTAATTCTAGTCTATCAATGAAAATACCTTATAATATAACGCAATATGCAGTGTATCATTGAAAATACCTTATAATACGTAGTAGTTTATCATTGAAAATACCTTATAATATAACGTAATATGCAGTGTATCATTGAAAATACCTTATAATATATCGTTGTTTGTAGTGTATCTTTGAAAATACCTTATAATATAACGTAATATGCAGTGTATCATTGAAAATACATTAGAATATATGGTAATTCTAGTCTATCAATGAAAATACCTTATAATATAACGTAATATGCAGTGTATCATTGAAAATACCTTATAATACGTAGTAGTTTATCATTGAAAATACCTTATAATATAACGTAATATGCAGTGTATCATTGAAAATACCTTATAATATATCGTAATTTGTAGTGTATCAATGAAAATACCTTCTCATATAACGTAATATGCAGTGTATCATTGAAAATACCTTATAATATATCGTTATTTGTAGTGTATCTTTGAAAATACCTTATAATATAACGTAATATGCAGTGTATCATTGAAAATACCTTATAATATAACGTAATATGCAGTGTATCCTTGAAAATACCTTAGAATATATGGTAATTCTAGTCTATCAATGAAAATACCTTATAATATAACGCAATATGCAGTGTATCATTGAAAATACCTTATAATACGTAGTAGTTTATCATTGAAAATACCTTATAATATAACGTAATATGCAGTGTATCATTGAAAATACCTTATAATATATCGTTATTTGTAGTGTATCTTTGAAAATACCTTATAATATAACGTAATATGCAGTGTATCATTGAAAATACCTTAGAATATATGGTAATTCTAGTCTATCAATGAAAATACCTTATAATATAACGTAATATGCAGTGTATCATTGAAAATACCTTATAATATATCGTAATTTGTAGTGTACCAATGAAAATACCTTCTCATATAACGTAATATGCAGTGTATCATTGAAAATACCTTATAATATATCGTTATTGGTAGTGTATCTTTGAAAATACCTTATAATATAACCAAATATGCAGTGTATCATTGAAAATACCTTAGAATATATGGTAATTCTAGTCTATCAATGAAAATACCTTATAATATAACGTAATATGCAGTGTATCATTGAAAATACCTTATAATATATAGTAGTTTATCATTGAAAATACCTTATAGTATAACGTAATATGCAGTGCATCTTTGAAAATACCTTCCCATATAACGTAATATGCAGTGTATCATTGAAAATATCTTATAATATATAGTAGTTTATCATTGAAAATACCTTATAGTATAACGTAATAAGCAGTGCATCTTTGAAAATACCTTCCCATATAACGTAATATGCAGTGTATCATTGAAAATACCTTATAATATATCGTAATTTGTAGTGTATCAATGAAAATACCTTCTCATATAACGTAATATGCAGTGTATCATTGAAAATACCTTCCCATATAACGTAATATGCAGTGTATCATTGAAAATACCTTATAATATATCGTAATTTGTAGTGTATCAATGAAAATACCTTCTCATATAACGTAATATGCAGTGTATCATTGAAAATACCTTATAATATATCGTTATTTGTAGTGTATCTTTGAAAATACCTTATAATATAACGTAATATGCAGTGTATCATTGAAAATACCTTATAATATATAGTAGTTTATCATTGAAAATACCTTATAATATAACTTAATATGCAGTGTATCATTGAAAATACCTTATAATATAACGTAATATGCAGTGTATCATTGAAAATACCTTATAATACGTAGTAGCTTATCATTGAAAATACCTTATAATATAACGTAATATGCAGTGTATCATTGAAAATACCTTATAATATAACGTAATATGCAGTGTATCATTGAAAATACCTTATAATATAACGTAATATGCAGTGTATCATTGAAAATACCTTATAATATAACGTAATATGCAGTGTATCATTGAAAATACCTTATAATATAACGTAATATGCAGTGTATCATTGAAAATACCTCATAATATAACGAAATATGCAGTGTATCATTGAAAATACCTTATAATATAACGTAATATGCAGTGTATCATTGAAAATACCTTATAATATATAGTAGTTTATCATAGAAAATACCTTATAGTATAACGTAATATGCAGTGCATCTTTGAAAATACCTTCCCATATAACGTAATGTGCAGTGTATCATTGAAAATACCTTATAATATATCGTAATTTGTAGTGTATCAATGAAAATACCTTCTCATATAACGTAATATGCAGTGTATCATTGAAAATACCTTATAATATATCGTTATTTGTAGTGTATCTTTGAAAATACCTTATAATATAACGTAATATGCAGTGTATCATTGAAAATACCTTAGAATATATGGTAATTCTAGTCTATCAATGAAAATACCTTATAATATAACGTAATATGCAGTGTATCATTGAAAATACCTTATAATATAACGTAATATGCAGTGTATCATTGAAAATACCTTATAATATAACGTAATATGCAGTGTATCATTGAAAATACCTTATAATATAACGTAATATGCAGTGTATCATTGAAAATACCTTATAATATAACGTAATATGCAGTGTATCATTGAAAATACCTCATAATATAACGAAATATGCAGTGTATCATTGAAAATACCTTATAATATAACGTAATATGCAGTGTATCATTGAAAATACCTTATAATATATAGTAGTTTATCATAGAAAATACCTTATAGTATAACGTAATATGCAGTGCATCTTTGAAAATACCTTCCCATATAACGTAATGTGCAGTGTATCATTGAAAATACCTTATAATATATCGTAATTTGTAGTGTATCAATGAAAATACCTTCTCATATAACGTAATATGCAGTGTATCATTGAAAATACCTTATAATATATCGTTATTTGTAGTGTATCTTTGAAAATACCTTATAATATAACGTAATATGCAGTGTATCATTGAAAATACCTTAGAATATATGGTAATTCTAGTCTATCAATGAAAATACCTTATAATATAACGTAATATGCAGTGTATCATTGAAAATACCTTATAATACGTAGTAGTTTATCATTGAAAATACCTTATAATATAACGTAATATGCAGTGTATCATTGAAAATACCTTATAATATAACGTAATATGCAGTGTATCATTGAAAATACCATATAATATAACGTAATATGCAGTGTATCATTGAAAATACCTTATAATACGTAGTAGTTTATCATTGAAAATACCTTATAATATAACGTAATATGCAGTGTATCATTGAAAATACCTTATAATATAACGTAATATGCAGTGTATCATTGAAAATACCATATAATATAACGTAATATGCAGTGTATCATTGAAAATACCTCATAATATAACGTAATATGCAGTGTATCATTGAAAATACCTCATAATATAACGAAATATGCAGTGTATCATTGAAAATACCTTATAATATAACGTAATATGCAGTGTATCATTGAAAATACCTTATAATATAACGTAATATGCAGTGTATCATTGAAAATACCTTCCCATATAACGTAATATGCAGTGTATCATTGAAAATACCTTATGATATAACGTAATTTGTAGTGTATCATTGAAAATACCTTATAATATATAGTAGTTTATCATTGAAAATACCTTATAATATAACGTAATATGCAGTGTATCATTGAAAATACCTTATAATATATCGTAATTTGTAGTGTATCAATGAAAATACATTCTCATATAACGTAATATGCAGTGTATCATTGAAAATACCTTATAATATATCGTTATTTGTAGTGTATCTTTGAAAATACCTTATAATATAACCAAATATGCAGTGTATCATTGAAAATACCTTAGAATATATGGTAATTCTAGTCTATCAATGAAAATACCTTATAATATAACGTAATATGCAGTGTATCATTGAAAATACCTTATAATATATAGTAGTTTATCATTGAAAATACCTTATAGTATAACGTAATATGCAGTGCATCTTTGAAAATACCTTCTCATATAACGTAATATGCAGTGTATCATTGAAAATACCTTATAATATATCGTTATTTGTAGTGTATCTTTGAAAATACCTTATAATATAACGTAATATGCAGTGTATCATTGAAAATACCCTATAATATATAGTAGTTTATCATTGAAAATACCTTATAGAATAACGTAATATGCAGTGCATCTTTGAAAATACCTTCCCATATAACGTAATATGCAGTGTATCATTGAAAATACCTCATAATATATCGTAATTTGTAGTGTATCAATGAAACTACCTTCTCATATAACGTAATATGCAGTGTATCACTGAAAATACCTTATAATATATCGTTATTTGTAGTGTATCATTGAAAATACCTTATAATATATAGTAGTTTATCATTGAAAATACCTTATAATACGTAGTAGTTTATCATTGAAAATACCTTATAATATAACGTAATATGCAGTGTATCATTGAAAATACCTTATAATATAACGTAATATGCAGTGTATCATTGAAAATACCATATAATATAACGTAATATGCAGTGTATCATTGAAAATACCTTATAATACGTAGTAGTTTATCATTGAAAATACCTTATAATATAACGTAATATGCAGTGTATCATTGAAAATACCTTATAATATAACGTAATATGCAGTGTATCATTGAAAATACCATATAATATAACGTAATATGCAGTGTATCATTGAAAATACCTCATAATATAACGTAATATGCAGTGTATCATTGAAAATACCTCATAATATAACGAAATATGCAGTGTATCATTGAAAATACCTTATAATATAACGTAATATGCAGTGTATCATTGAAAATACCTTATAATATAACGTAATATGCAGTGTATCATTGAAAATACCTTCCCATATAACGTAATATGCAGTGTATCATTGAAAATACCTTCCCATATAACGTAATATGCAGTGTATCATTGAAAATACCTTATGATATATCGTAATTTGTAGTGTATCATTGAAAATACCTTATAATATATAGTAGTTTATCATTGAAAATACCTTATACTATAACGTAATATGCAGTGTATCATTGAAAATACCTTAGAATATATGGTAATTCTAGTCTATCAATGAAAATACCTTATAATATAACGTAATATGCAGTGTATCATTGAAAATACCTTATAATATATCGTAATTTGTAGTCTATCAATGAAAATACCTTATAATATAACGTAATATGCAGTGTATCATTGAAAATACCTTATAATACGTAGTAGTTTATCATTGAAAATACCTTATAATATAACGTAATATGCAGTGTATCATTGAAAATACCTTATAATATATAGTAGTTTATCATTGAAAATACCTTATAGTATAACCTAATATGCAGTGCATCTTTGAAAATACCTTCCCATATAACGTAATATGCAGTGTATCATTGAAAATACCTTATAATATAACGTAATATGCAGTGTATCATTGAAAATACCATATAATATAACGTAATATGCAGTGTATCATTGAAAATACCTTATAATACGTAGTAGTTTATCATTGAAAATACCTTATAATATAACGTAATATGCAGTGTATCATTGAAAATACCTTATAATATAACGTAATATGCAGTGTATCATAGAAAATACCATATAATATAACGTAATATGCAGTGTATCATTGAAAATACCTTATAATATAACGTAATATGCAGTGTATCATTGAAAATACCTCATAATATAACGAAATATGCAGTGTATCATTGAAAATACCTTATAATATAACGTAATATGCAGTGTATCATTGAAAATACCTTATAATATAACGTAATATGCAGTGTATCATTGAAAATACCTTCCCATATAACGTAATATGCAGTGTATCATTGAAAATACCTTATGATATAACGTAATTTGTAGTGTATCATTGAAAATACCTTATAATATATAGTAGTTTATCATTGAAAATACCTTATAATATAACGTAATATGCAGTGTATCATTGATAATACCTTAGATTATATGGTAATTCTAGTCTACCAATGAAAATACCTTATAATATAACGTAATATGCAGTGTATCATTGAAAATACCTTATAATATAACGTAATATGCAGTGTATCATTGAAAATACCTTATAATATAACGTAATATGCAGTGTATCATTGAAAATACCATATAATATAACGTAATATGCAGTGTATCATTGAAAATACCTCATAATACAACGTAATATGCAGTGTATCATTGAAAATACCTCATAATATAACGTAATATGCAGTGTATCATTGAAAATACCTTATAATATAACGTAATATGCAGTGTATCATTGAAAATACCTTATAATATAACGTAATATGCAGTGTATCATTGAAAATACCTTCCCATATAACGTAATATGCAGTGTATCATTGAAAATACCTTATGATATAACGTAATTTGTAGTGTATCATTGAAAATACCTTATAATATATAGTAGTTTATCATTGAAAATACCTTATAATATAACGTAATATGCTGTGTATCATTGAAAATACCTTATAATATATCGTAATTTGTAGTGTATCAATGAAAATACATTCTCATATAACGTAATATGCAGTGTATCATTGAAAATACCTTATAATATATCGTTATTGGTAGTGTATCTTTGAAAATACCTTATAATATAACCAAATATGCAGTGTATCATTGAAAATACCTTAGAATATATGGTAATTCTAGTCTATCAATGAAAATACCTTATAATATAACGTAATATGCAGTGTATCATTGAAAATACCTTATAATATATAGTAGTTTATCATTGAAAATACCTTATAGTATAACGTAATATGCAGTGCATCTTTGAAAATACCTTCTCATATAACGTAATATGCAGTGTATCATTGAAAATACCTTATAATATATCGTTATTTGTAGTGTATCTTTGAAAATACCTTATAATATAACGTAATATGCAGTGTATCATTGAAAATACCCTATAATATATAGTAGTTTATCATTGAAAATACCTTATAGAATAACGTAATATGCAGTGCATCTTTGAAAATACCTTCCCATATAACGTAATATGCAGTGTATCATTGAAAATACCTCATAATATATCGTAATTTGTAGTGTATCAATGAAACTACCTTCTCATATAACGTAATATGCAGTGTATCACTGAAAATACCTTATAATATATCGTTATTTGTAGTGTATCATTGAAAATACCTTATAATATATAGTAGTTTATCATTGAAAATACCTTATAATACGTAGTAGTTTATCATTGAAAATACCTTATAATATAACGTAATATGCAGTGTATCATTGAAAATACCTTATAATATAACGTAATATGCAGTGTATCATTGAAAATACCATATAATATAACGTAATATGCAGTGTATCATTGAAAATACCTTATAATACGTAGTAGTTTATCATTGAAAATACCTTATAATATAACGTAATTTGTAGTGTATCATTGAAAATACCTTATAATATATAGTAGTTTATCATTGAAAATACCTTATACTATAACGTAATATGCAGTGTATCATTGAAAATACCTTAGAATATATGGTAATTCTAGTCTATCAATGAAAATACCTTATAATATAACGTAATATGCAGTGTATCATTGAAAATACCTTATAATATATCGTAATTTGTAGTCTATCAATGAAAATACCTTATAATATAACGTAATATGCAGTGTATCATTGAAAATACCTTATAATACGTAGTAGTTTATCATTGAAAATACCTTATAATATAACGTAATATGCAGTGTATCATTGAAAATACCTTATAATATATAGTAGTTTATCATTGAAAATACCTTATAGTATAACCTAATATGCAGTGCATCTTTGAAAATACCTTCCCATATAACGTAATATGCAGTGTATCATTGAAAATACCTTATAATATAACGTAATATGCAGTGTATCATTGAAAATACCATATAATATAACGTAATATGCAGTGTATCATTGAAAATACCTTATAATACGTAGTAGTTTATCATTGAAAATACCTTATAATATAACGTAATATGCAGTGTATCATTGAAAATACCTTATAATATAACGTAATATGCAGTGTATCATAGAAAATACCATATAATATAACGTAATATACAGTGTATCATTGAAAATACCTCATAATATAACGTAATATGCAGTGTATCATTGAAAATACCTCATAATATAACGAAATATGCAGTGTATCATTGAAAATACCTTATAATATAACGTAATATGCAGTGTATCATTGAAAATACCTTATAATATAACGTAATATGCAGTGTATCATTGAAAATACCTTCCCATATAACGTAATATGCAGTGTATCATTGAAAATACCTTATGATATAACGTAATTTGTAGTGTATCATTGAAAATACCTTATAATATATAGTAGTTTATCATTGAAAATACCTTATAATATAACGTAATATGCAGTGTATCATTGATAATACCTTAGATTATATGGTAATTCTAGTCTACCAATGAAAATACCTTATAATATAACGTAATATGCAGTGTATCATTGAAAATACCTTATAATATAACGTAATATGCAGTGTATCATTGAAAATACCTTATAATATAACGTAATATGCAGTGTATCATTGAAAATACCATATAATATAACGTAATATGCAGTGTATCATTGAAAATACCTCATAATACAACGTAATATGCAATGTATCATTGAAAATACCTCATAATATAACGTAATATGCAGTGTATCATTGAAAATACCTTATAATATAAGGTAATATGCAGTAAATCATTGAAAATACCTTATAATATAACGTAATATGCAGTGTATCATTGAAAATACCTTCCCATATAACGTTATATGCAGTGTATCATTGAAAATACCTTATGATATAACGTAATTTGTAGTGTATCATTGAAAATACCTTATAATATATAGTAGTTTATCATTGAAAATACCTTATAATATAACGTAATATGCAGTGTATCATTGAAAATACCTTATAATATATCGTAATTTGTAGTGTATCAATGAAAATACATTCTCATATAACGTAATATGCAGTGTATCATTGAAAATACCTTATAATATATCGTTATTGGTAGTGTATCTTTGAAAATACCTTATAATATAACCAAATATGCAGTGTATCATTGAAAATACCTTAGAATATATGGTAATTCTAGTCTATCAATGAAAATACCTTATAATATAACGTAATATGCAGTGTATCATTGAAAATACCTTATAATATATAGTAGTTTATCATTGAAAATACCTTATAGTATAACGTAATATGCAGTGCATCTTTGAAAATACCTTCTCATATAACGTAATATGCAGTGTATCATTGAAAATACCTTATAATATATCGTTATTTGTAGTGTATCTTTGAAAATACCTTATAATATAACGTAATATGCAGTGTATCATTGAAAATACCTTATAATATATAGTAGTTTATCATTGAAAATACCTTATAGAATAACGTAATATGCAGTGCATCTTTGAAAATACCTTCCCATATAACGTAATATGCAGTGTATCATTGAAAATACCTCATAATATATCGTAATTTGTAGTGTATCAATGAAACTACCTTCTCATATAACGTAATATGCAGTGTATCACTGAAAATACCTTATAATATATCGTTATTTGTAGTGTATCATTGAAAATACCTTATAATATATAGTAGTTTATCATTGAAAATACCTTATAATACGTAGTAGTTTATCATTGAAAATACCTTATAATATAACGTAATATGCAGTGTATCATTGAAAATACCTTATAATATAACGTAATATGCAGTGTATCATTGAAAATACCATATAATATAACGTAATATGCAGTGTATCATTGAAAATACCTTATAATACGTAGTAGTTTATCATTGAAAATACCTTATAATATAACGTAATATGCAGTGTATCATTGAAAATACCTTATAATATAACGTAATATGCAGTGTATCATTGAAAATACCATATAATATAACGTAATATGCAGTGTATCATTGAAAATACCTCATAATATAACGTAATATGCAGTGTATCATTGAAAATACCTCATAATATAACGAAATATGCAGTGTATCATTGAAAATACCTTATAATATAACGTAATATGCAGTGTATCATTGAAAATACCTTATAATATAACGTAATATGCAGTGTATCATTGAAAATACCTTCCCATATAACGTAATATGCAGTGTATCATTGAAAATACCTTCCCATATAACGTAATATGCAGTGTATCATTGAAAATACCTTATGATATATCGTAATTTGTAGTGTATCATTGAAAATACCTTATAATATATAGTAGTTTATCATTGAAAATACCTTATACTATAACGTAATATGCAGTGTATCATTGAAAATACCTTAGAATATATGGTAATTCTAGTCTATCAATGAAAATACCTTATAATATAACGTAATATGCAGTGTATCATTGAAAATACCTTATAATATATCGTAATTTGTAGTCTATCAATGAAAATACCTTATAATATAACGTAATATACAGTGTATCATTGAAAATACCTTATAATACGTAGTAGTTTATCATTGAAAATACCTTATAATATAACGTAATATGCAGTGTATCATTGAAAATACCTTATAATATATAGTAGTTTATCATTGAAAATACCTTATAGTATAACCTAATATGCAGTGCATCTTTGAAAATACCTTCCCATATAACGTAATATGCAGTGTATCATTGAAAATACCTTATAATATAACGTAATATGCAGTGTATCATTGAAAATACCATATAATATAACGTAATATGCAGTGTATCATTGAAAATACCTTATAATACGTAGTAGTTTATCATTGAAAATACCTTATAATATAACGTAATATGCAGTGTATCATTGAAAATACCTTATAATATAACGTAATATGCAGTGTATCATAGAAAATACCATATAATATAACGTAATATGCAGTGTATCATTGAAAATACCTCATAATATAACGTAATATGCAGTGTATCATTGAAAATACCTCATAATATAACGAAATATGCAGTGTATCATTGAAAATACCTTATAATATAACGTAATATGCAGTGTATCATTGAAAATACCTTATAATATAACGTAATATGCAGTGTATCATTGAAAATACCTTCCCATATAACGTAATATGCAGTGTATCATTGAAAATACCTTATGATATAACGTAATTTGTAGTGTATCATTGAAAATACCTTATAATATATAGTAGTTTATCATTGAAAATACCTTATAATATAACGTAATATGCAGTGTATCATTGATAATACCTTAGATTATATGGTAATTCTAGTCTACCAATGAAAATACCTTATAATATAACGTAATATGCAGTGTATCATTGAAAATACCTTATAATATAACGTAATATGCAGTGTATCATTGAAAATACCTTATAATATAACGTAATATGCAGTGTATCATTGAAAATACCATATAATATAACGTAATATGCAGTGTATCATTGAAAATACCTCATAATACAACGTAATATGCAATGTATCATTGAAAATACCTCATAATATAACGTAATATGCAGTGTATCATTGAAAATACCTTATAATATAACGTAATATGCAGTGTATCATTGAAAATACCTTATAATATAACGTAATATGCAGTGTATCATTCAAAATACCTTACGATATAACGTAATATGCAGTGTATCATTGAAAATACCTTATGATATAACGTAATTTGTAGTGTATCATTGAAAATACCTTATAATATATAGTAGTTTATCATTGAAAATACCTTATAATATAACGTAATATGCAGTGTATCATTGAAAATACCTTATAATATATCGTAATTTGTAGTGTATCAATGAAAATACATTCTCATATAACGTAATATGCAGTGTATCATTGAAAATACCTTATAATATATCGTTATTGGTAGTGCATCTTTGAAAATACCTTATAATATAACCAAATATGCAGTGTATCATTGAAAATACCTTAGAATATATGGTAATTCTAGTCTATCAATGAAAATACCTTATAATATAACGTAATATGCAGTGTATCATTGAAAATACCTTATAATATATAGTAGTTTATCATTGAAAATACCTTATAGTATAACGTAATATGCAGTGCATCTTTGAAAATACCTTCTCATATAACGTAATATGCAGTGTATCATTGAAAATACCTTATAATATATCGTTATTTGTAGTGTATCTTTGAAAATACCTTATAATATAACGTAATATGCAGTGTATCATTGAAAATACCCTATAATATATAGTAGTTTATCATTGAAAATACCTTATAGAATAACGTAATATGCAGTGCATCTTTGAAAATACCTTCCCATATAACGTAATATGCAGTGTATCATTGAAAATACCTCATAATATATCGTAATTTGTAGTGTATCAATGAAACTACCTTCTCATATAACGTAATATGCAGTGTATCACTGAAAATACCTTATAATATATCGTTATTTGTAGTGTATCATTGAAAATACCTTATAATATATAGTAGTTTATCATTGAAAATACCTTATAATACGTAGTAGTTTATCATTGAAAATACCTTATAATATAACGTAATATGCAGTGTATCATTGAAAATACCTTATAATATAACGTAATATGTAGTGTATCATTGAAAATACCATATAATATAACGTAATATGCAGTGTATCATTGAAAATACCTTATAATACGTAGTAGTTTATCATTGAAAATACCTTATAATATAACGTAATATGCAGTGTATCATTGAAAATACCTTATAATATAACGTAATATGCAGTGTATCATTGAAAATACCATATAATATAACGTAATATGCAGTGTATCATTGAAAATACCTCATAATATAACGTAATATGCAGTGTATCATTGAAAATACCTCATAATATAACGAAATATGCAGTGTATCATTGAAAATACCTTATAATATAACGTAATATGCAGTGTATCATTGAAAATACCTTATAATATAACGTAATATGTAGTGTATCATTGAAAATACCATATAATATAACGTAATATGCAGTGTATCATTGAAAATACCTTATAATACGTAGTAGTTTATCATTGAAAATACCTTATAATATAACGTAATATGCAGTGTATCATTGAAAATACCTTATAATATAACGTAATATGCAGTGTATCATTGAAAATACCATATAATATAACGTAATATGCAGTGTATCATTGAAAATACCTCATAATATAACGTAATATGCAGTGTATCATTGAAAATACCTCATAATATAACGAAATATGCAGTGTATCATTGAAAATACCTTATAATATAACGTAATATGCAGTGTATCATTGAAAATACCTTATAATATAACGTAATATGCAGTGTATCATTGAAAATACCTTCCCATATAACGTAATATGCAGTGTATCATTGAAAATACCTTATGATATAACGTAATTTGTAGTGTATCATTGAAAATACCTTATAATATATAGTAGTTTATCATTGAAAATACCTTATAATATAACGTAATATGCAGTGTATCATTGAAAATACCTTATAATATATCGTAATTTGTAGTGTATCAATGAAAATACATTCTCATATAACGTAATATGCAGTGTATCATTGAAAATACCTTATAATATATCGTTATTGGTAGTGTATCTTTGAAAATACCTTATAATATAACCAAATATGCAGTGTATCATTGAAAATACCTTAGAATATATGGTAATTCTAGTCTATCAATGAAAATACCTTATAATATAACGTAATATGCAGTGTATCATTGAAAATACCTTATAATACGTAGTAGTTTATCATTGAAAATACCTTATAATATAACGTAATATGCAGTGTATCATTGAAAATACCTTATAATATAACGTAATATGCAGTG
Source organism: Lasioglossum lativentre (assembly GCA_916610255.1). Lineage (NCBI taxonomy): Eukaryota > Metazoa > Arthropoda > Insecta > Hymenoptera > Halictidae > Lasioglossum > Lasioglossum lativentre. The sequence goes on from CAKAJI010000523.1 coordinate 158,389, forward strand.
TATCATTGAAAATACCATATAATATAACGTAATATGCAGTGTATCATTGAAAATACCTCATAATATAACGTAATATGCAGTGTATCATTGAAAATACCTCATAATATAACGAAATATGCAGTGTATCATTGAAAATACCTTATAATATAACGTAATATGCAGTGTATCATTGAAAATACCTTCCCATATAACGTAATATGCAGTGTATCATTGAAAATACCTTCCCATATAACGTAATATGCAGTGTATCATTGAAAATACCTTATGATATAACGTAATTTGTAGTGTATCATTGAAAATACCTTATAATATATAGTAGTTTATCATTGAAAATACCTTATACTATAACGTAATATGCAGTGTATCATTGAAAATACCTTAGAATATATGGTAATTCTAGTCTATCAATGAAAATACCTTATAATATAACGTAATATGCAGTGTATCATTGAAAATACCTTATAATATATCGTAATTTGTAGTCTATCAATGAAAATACCTTATAATATAACGTAATATGCAGTGTATCATTGAAAATACCTTATAATACGTAGTAGTTTATCATTGAAAATACCTTATAATATAACGTAATATGCAGTGTATCATTGAAAATACCTTATAATATATAGTAGTTTATCATTGAAAATACCTTATAGTATAACCTAATATGCAGTGCATCTTTGAAAATACCTTCCCATATAACGTAATATGCAGTGTATCATTGAAAATACCTTATAATATAACGTAATATGCAGTGTATCATTGAAAATACCATATAATATAACGTAATATGCAGTGTATCATTGAAAATACCTTATAATACGTAGTAGTTTATCATTGAAAATACCTTATAATATAACGTAATATGCAGTGTATCATTGAAAATACCTTATAATATAACGTAATATGCAGTGTATCATTGAAAATACCATATAATATAACGTAATATGCAGTGTATCATTGAAAATACCTCATAATATAACGTAATATGCAGTGTATCATTGAAAATACCTCATAATATAACGAAATATGCAGTGTATCATTGAAAATACCTTATAATATAACGTAATATGCAGTGTATCATTGAAAATACCTTATAATATAACGTAATATGCAGTGTATCATTGAAAATACCTCATAATATAACGTAATATGCAGTGTATCATTGAAAATACCTTATGATATAACGTAATTTGTAGTGTATCATTGAAAATATCTTATAATATATAGTAGTTTATCATTGAAAATACCTTATAATATAACGTAATATGCAGTGTATCATTGAAAATACCTTATAATATATCGTAATTTGTAGTGTATCAATGAAAATACATTCTCATATAACGTAATATGCAGTGTATCATTGAAAATACCTTATAATATATCGTTATTGGTAGTGTATCTTTGAAAATACCTTATAATATAACCAAATATGCAGTGTATCATTGAAAATACCTTAGAATATATGGTAATTCTAGTCTATCAATGAAAATACCTTATAATATAACGTAATATGCAGTGTATCATTGAAAATACCTTATAATATATAGTAGTTTATCATTGAAAATACCTTATAGTATAACGTAATATGCAGTGCATCTTTGAAAATACCTTCCCATATAACGTAATATGCAGTGTATCATTGAAAATACCTTATAATATATAGTAGTTTATCATTGAAAATACCTTATAGTATAACGTAATAAGCAGTGCATCTTTGAAAATACCTTCCCATATAACGTAATATGCAGTGTATCATTGAAAATACCTTATAATATATCGTAATTTGTAGTGTATCAATGAAAATACATTCTCATATAACGTAATATGCAGTGTATCATTGAAAATACCTTATAATATATCGTTATTGGTAGTGTATCTTTGAAAATACCTTATAATATAACGTAATATGCAGTGTATCATTGAAAATACCTTAGAATATATGGTAATTCTAGTCTATCATTGAAAATACCTTATAATATAACGTAATATGCAGTGTATCATTGAAAATACCTTAGATTATATGGTAATTGTAGTCTACCAATGAAAATACCTTATAATATAACGTAATATGCAGTGTATCATTGAAAATACCTTATAATATAACGTAATATGCAGTTTATCATTGAAAATACCTTCCCATATAACGTAATATGCAGTGTATCATTGAAAATACCTTATAATATAACGTAATATGCAGTGTATCATTGAAAATACCATATAATATAACGTAATATGCAGTGTATCATTGAAAATACCTTATAATACGTAGTAGTTTATCATTGAAAATACCTTATAATATAACGTAATATGCAGTGTATCATTGAAAATACCTTATAATATAACGTAATATGCAGTGTATCATTGAAAATACCATATAATATAACGTAATATGCAGTGTATCATTGAAAATACCTCATAATATAACGTAATATGCAGTGTATCATTGAAAATACCTCATAATATAACGAAATATGCAGTGTATCATTGAAAATACCTTATAATATAACGTAATATGCAGTGTATCATTGAAAATACCTTATAATATAACGTAATATGCAGTGTATCATTGAAAATACCTTCCCATATAACGTAATATGCAGTGTATCATTGAAAATACCTTATGATATAACGTAATTTGTAGTGTATCATTGAAAATATCTTATAATATATAGTAGTTTATCATTGAAAATACCTTATAATATAACGTAATATGCAGTGTATCATTGAAAATACCTTATAATATATCGTAATTTGTAGTGTATCAATGAAAATACATTCTCATATAACGTAATATGCAGTGTATCATTGAAAATACCTTATAATATATCGTTATTGGTAGTGTATCTTTGAAAATACCTTATAATATAACCAAATATGCAGTGTATCATTGAAAATACCTTAGAATATATGGTAATTCTAGTCTATCAATGAAAATACCTTATAATATAACGTAATATGCAGTGTATCATTGAAAATACCTTATAATATATAGTAGTTTATCATTGAAAATACCTTATAGTATAACGTAATATGCAGTGCATCTTTGAAAATACCTTCCCATATAACGTAATATGCAGTGTATCATTGAAAATACCTTATAATATATAGTAGTTTATCATTGAAAATACCTTATAGTATAACGTAATAAGCAGTGCATCTTTGAAAATACCTTCCCATATAACGTAATATGCAGTGTATCATTGAAAATACCTTATAATATATCGTAATTTGTAGTGTATCAATGAAAATACATTCTCATATAACGTAATATGCAGTGTATCATTGAAAATACCTTATAATATATCGTTATTGGTAGTGTATCTTTGAAAATACCTTATAATATAACCAAATATGCAGTGTATCATTGAAAATACCTTAGAATATATGGTAATTCTAGTCTATCAATGAAAATACCTTATAATATAACGTAATATGCAGTGTATCATTGAAAATACCTTATAATGTATAGTAGTTTATCATTGAAAATACCTTATAGTATAACGTAATATGCAGTGCATCTTTGAAAATACCTTCCCATATAACGTAATATGCAGTGTATCATTGAAAATACCTTATAATATATAGTAGTTTATCATTGAAAATACCTTATAGTATAACGTAATAAGCAGTGCATCTTTGAAAATACCTTCCCATATAACGTAATATGCAGTGTATCATTGAAAATACCTTATAATATATCGTAATTTGTAGTGTATCAATGAAAATACCTTCTCATATAACGTAATATGCAGTGTATCATTGAAAATACCTTATAATATGTCGTTATTTGTAGTGTATCTTTGAAAATACCTTATAATATAACGTAATATGCAGTGTATCATTGAAAATACCTTATAATATAACGTAATATGCAGTGTATCATTGAAAATACCTCATAATATAACGAAATATGCAGTGTATCATTGAAAATACCTTATAATATAACGTAATAAGCAGTTTATCATTGAAAATACCTTCCCATATAACGTAATATGCAGTGTATCGTTGAAAATACCTTATAATATAACGTAATATGCAGTGTATCATTGAAAATACCTTATAATATAACGTAATATGCAGTGTATCATTGAAAATACCTTAGAATATATGGTAATTCTAGTCTATCATTGAAAATACCTTATAATATAACGTAATATGCAGTGTATCATTGAAAATACCTTAGATTATATGGTAATTGTAGTCTACCAATGAAAATACCTTATAATATAACGTAATATGCAGTGTATCATTGAAAATACCTTATAATATAACGTAATATGCAGTTTATCATTGAAAATACCTTCCCATATAACGTAATATGCAGTGTATCGTTGAAAATACCTTATAATATAACGTAATATGCAGTGTATCATTGAAAATACCTTATAATATATCGTAATTTGTAGTCTATCAATGAAAATACCTTACAATATAACGTAATATGCAGTGTATCATTGAAAATACCTTATAATACGTAGTAGTTTATCATTGAAAATACCTTATAATATAACGTAATATGCAGTGTATCATTGAAAATACCTTATAATATATAGTAGTTTATCATTGAAAATACCTTATAGTATAACCTAATATGCAGTGCATCTTTGAAAATACCTTCCCATATAACGTAATATGCAGTGTATCATTGAAAATACCTTATAATATAACGTAATATGCAGTGTATCATTGAAAATACCATATAATATAACGTAATATGCAGTGTATCATTGAAAATACCTTATAATACGTAGTAGTTTATCATTGAAAATACCTTATAATATAACGTAATATGCAGTGTATCATTGAAAATACCTTATAATATAACGTAATATGCAGTGTATCATTGAAAATACCATATAATATAACGTAATATGCAGTGTATCATTGAAAATACCTCATAATATAACGTAATATGCAGTGTATCATTGAAAATACCTCATAATATAACGAAATATGCAGTGTATAATTGAAAATACCTTATAATATAACGTAATATGCAGTGTGTCATTGAAAATACCTTATAATATAACGTAATATGCAGTGTATCATTGAAAATACCTTCCCATATAACGTAATATGCAGTGTATCATTGAAAATACCTTATGATATAACGTAATTTGTAGTGTATCATTGAAAATACCTTATAATATATAGTAGTTTATCATTGAAAATACCTTATAATATAACGTAATATGCAGTGTATCATTGATAATACCTTAGATTATATGGTAATTCTAGTCTACCAATGAAAATACCTTATAATATAACGTAATATGCAGTGTATCATTGAAAATACCTTATAATATAACGTAATATGCAGTGTATCATTGAAAATACCTTATAATATAACGTAATATGCAGTGTATCATTGAAAATACCATATAATATAACGTAATATGCAGTGTATCATTGAAAATACCTCATAATACAACGTAATATGCAGTGTATCATTGAAAATACCTCATAATATAACGAAATATGCAGTGTATCATTGAAAATACCTTATAATATAACGTAATATGCAGTGTATCATTGAAAATACCTTATAATATATCGTAATTTGTAGTGTATCAATGAAAATACATTCTCATATAACGTAATATGCAGTGTATCATTGAAAATACCTTATAATATATCGTTATTGGTAGTGTATCTTTGAAAATACCTTATAATATAACCAAATATGCAGTGTATCATTGAAAATACCTTAGAATATATGGTAATTCTAGTCTATCAATGAAAATACCTTATAATATAACGTAATATGCAGTGTATCATTGAAAATACCTTATAATATATAGTAGTTTATCATTGAAAATACCTTATAGTATAACGTAATATGCAGTGCATCTTTGAAAATACCTTCTCATATAACGTAATATGCAGTGTATCATTGAAAATACCTTATAATATATCGTTATTTGTAGTGTATCTTTGAAAATACCTTATAATATAACGTAATATGCAGTGTATCATTGAAAATACCCTATAATATATAGTAGTTTATCATTGAAAATACCTTATAGAATAACGTAATATGCAGTGCATCTTTGAAAATACCTTCCCATATAACGTAATATGCAGTGTATCATTGAAAATACCTCATAATATATCGTAATTTGTAGTGTATCAATGAAACTACCTTCTCATATAACGTAATATGCAGTGTATCACTGAAAATACCTTATAATATATCGTTATTTGTAGTGTATCATTGAAAATACCTTATAATATATAGTAGTTTATCATTGAAAATACCTTATAATACGTAGTAGTTTATCATTGAAAATACCTTATAATATAACGTAATATGCAGTGTATCATTGAAAATACCTTATAATATAACGTAATATGCAGTGTATCATTGAAAATACCTTATAATACGTAGTAGTTTATCATTGAAAATACCTTATAATATAACGTAATATGCAGTGTATCATTGAAAATACCTTATAATACGTAGTAGTTTATCATTGAAAATACCTTATAATATAACGTAATATGCAGTGTATCATTGAAAATACCTTATAATATATAGTAGTTTATCATTGAAAATACCTTATAGTATAACCTAATATGCAGTGCATCTTTGAAAATACCTTCCCATATAACGTAATATGCAGTGTATCATTGAAAATACCTTATAATATAACGTAATATGCAGTGTATCATTGAAAATACCATATAATATAACGTAATATGCAGTGTATCATTGAAAATACCTTATAATACGTAGTAGTTTATCATTGAAAATACCTTATAATATAACGAAATATGCAGTGTATCATTGAAAATACATTATAATATAACGTAATATGCAGTTTATCATTGAAAATACCTTCCCTTATAACGTAATATGCAGTGTATCATTGAAAATACCTTATAATATAACGTAATATGCAGTGTATCATTGAAAATACCTCATAATATAACGAAATATGCAGTGTATCATTGAAAATACCTTATAATCTATCGTAATTTGTAGTGTATCATTGAAACTACCTTGTAATATATAGTAGTTTATCATTGAAAATACGTTATAATGTAACGTAATATGCGGTGTATCATTGAAAATACCTTATAATATAACGTAATATGCAGTTTATCATTGAAAATACCTTCCCATATAACGTAATATGCAGTGTATCATTGAAAATACCTTATAATATATCGTAATTTGTAGTGTATCAATGAAAATACCTTCTCATATAACGTAATATGCAGTGTATCATTGAAAATACCTTATAATATATCGTAATTTGTAGTGTATCAATGAAAATACCTTCTCATATAACGTAATATGCAGTGTATCATTGAAAATACCTTATAATATATCGTTATTTGTAGTGTATCTTTGAAAATACCTTATATTATAACGAAATATGCAGTGTATCATTGAAAATACCTTATAATATAACGTAACATGCAGTTTATCATTGAAAATACCTTCCCATATAACGTAATATGCAGTGTATCGTTGAAAATACCTTATAATATAACGTAATATGCAGTGTATCATTGAAAATACCTTATAATATAACGTAATATGCAGTGTATCATTGAAAATACCTTATAATATAACGTAATATGCAGTGTATCGTTGAAAATACCTTATAATATAACGTAATATGCAGTGTATCATTGAAAATACCTTATAATATAACGTAATATGCAGTGTATCATTGAAAATACCTTATAATATAACGTAATATACAGTGTATCATTGAAAATACCTTATAATATAACATAATATGCAGTGTATCATTGAAAATACCTCATAATATAACGAAATATGCAGTGTATCATTGAAAATACCTTATAATATAACGTAATATGCAGTTTATCATTGAAAATACCTTCCCTTATAACGTAATATGCAGTGTATCATTGAAAATACCTTATAATATAACGTAATATGCAGTGTATCATTGAAAATACCTCATAATATAACGAAATATGCAGTGTATCATTGAAAATACCTTATAATATAACGTAATATGCAGTTTATCATTGAAAATACCTTCCCATATAACGTAATATGCAGTGTATCATTGAAAATACCTTAGAATATATGGTAATTCTTGTCTATCAATGAAAATACCTTATAATATAACGTAATATGCCGTGTATCATTGAAAATACCTTATAATACGTAGTAGTATATCATTGAAAATACCTTATAATATAACGTAATATGCAGCGTATCATTGAAAATACCTTATAATATAACGTAATATGCAGTGTATCGTTGAAAATACCTTATAATATAACGTAATATGCAGTGTATCATTGAAAATACCTTATAATATAACGTAATATGCAGTGTATCATTGAAAATACCTTATAATATAACGTAATATGCAGTGTATCATTGAAAATACCTTAGAATATATGGTAATTGTAGTCTATCAATGAAAATACCTTATAATATAACGTAATATGCAGTGTATCATTGAAAATACCTTATAATATATAGTAGTTTATCATTGAAAATACCTTATAGTATAACGTAATATGCAGTGCATCTTTGAAAATACCTTCCCATATAACGTAATATGCAGTGTATCATTGAAAATACCTTATAATATAACGTAATATGCAGTGTATCATTGAAAATACCTTATAATATAACGTAATATGCAGTGTATCATTGAAAATACCTTATAATATAACGTAATATGCAGTGTATCGTTGAAAATACCTTATAATATAACGTAATATGCAGTGTATCATTGAAAATACCTTATAATATAACGTAATATGCAGTGTATCATTGAAAATACCTTATAATATAACGTAATATACAGTGTATCATTGAAAATACCTTATAATATAACGTAACATGCAGTTTATCATTGAAAATACCTTCCCATATAACGTAATATGCAGTGTATCGTTGAAAATACCTTATAATATAACGTAATATGCAGTGTATCATTGAAAATACCTTATAATATAACGTAATATGCAGTGTATCATTGAAAATACCTTATAATATAACGTAATATGCAGTGTATCGTTGAAAATACCTTATAATATAACGTAATATGCAGTGTATCATTGAAAATACCTTATAATATAACGTAATATGCAGTGTATCATTGAAAATACCTTATAATATAACGTAATATACAGTGTATCATTGAAAATACCTTATAATATAACATAATATGCAGTGTATCATTGAAAATACCTCATAATATAACGAAATATGCAGTGTATCATTGAAAATACCTTATAATATAACGTAATATGCAGTTTATCATTGAAAATACCTTCCCTTATAACGTAATATGCAGTGTATCATTGAAAATACCTTATAATATAACGTAATATGCAGTGTATCATTGAAAATACCTCATAATATAACGAAATATGCAGTGTATCATTGAAAATACCTTATAATATAACGTAATATGCAGTTTATCATTGAAAATACCTTCCCATATAACGTAATATGCAGTGTATCATTGAAAATACCTTAGAATATATGGTAATTCTTGTCTATCATTGAAAATACCTTATAATATAACGTAATATGCCGTGTATCATTGAAAATACCTTATAATACGTAGTAGTATATCATTGAAAATACCTTATAATATAACGTAATATGCAGCGTATCATTGAAAATACCTTATAATATAACGTAATATGCAGTGTATCGTTGAAAATACCTTATAATATAACGTAATATGCAGTGTATCATTGAAAATACCTTATAATATAACGTAATATGCAGTGTATCATTGAAAATACCTTATAATATAACGTAATATGCAGTGTATCATTGAAAATACCTTAGAATATATGGTAATTGTAGTCTATCAATGAAAATACCTTATAATATAACGTAATATGCAGTGTATCATTGAAAATACCTTCCCATATAACGTAATATGCAGTGTATCATTGAAAATACCTTATAATATATAGTAGTTTATCATTGAAAATACCTTATAGTATAACGTAATATGCAGTGTATCATTGAAAATACCTTAGAATATATGGTAATTCTAGTCTATCATTGAAAATACCTTATAATATAACGTAATATGCAGTGTATCATTGAAAATACCTTAGATTATATGGTAATTGTAGTCTACCAATGAAAATACCTTATAATATAACGTAATATGCAGTGTATCATTGAAAATACCTTATAATATAACGTAATATGCAGTTTATCATTGAAAATACCTTCCCATATAACGTAATATGCAGTGTATCGTTGAAAATACCTTATAATATAACGTAATATGCAGTGTATCATTGAAAATACCTTATAATATAACGTAATATGCAGTGTATCATTGAAAATACCTTATAATATAACGTAATATGCAGTGTATCATTGAAAATACCTCATAATATAACGAAATATGCAGTGTATCATTGAAAATACCTTATAATATAACGTAATAAGCAGTTTATCATTGAAAATACCTTCCCATATAACGTAATATGCAGTGTATCGTTGAAAATACCTTATAATATAACGTAATATGCAGTGTATCATTGAAAATACCTTATAATATAACGTAATATGCAGTGTATCATTGAAAATACCTTATAATATAACGTAATATGCAGTGTATCGTTGAAAATACCTTATAATATAACGTAATATGCAGTGTATCATTGAAAATACCTTATAATATAACGTAATATGCAGTGTATCATTGAAAATACCTTATAATATAACGTAATATACAGTGTATCATTGAAAATACCTTATAATATAACATAATATGCAGTGTATCATTGAAAATACCTCATAATATAACGAAATATGCAGTGTATCATTGAAAATACCTTATAATATAACGTAATATGCAGTTTATCATTGAAAATACCTTCCCTTATAACGTAATATGCAGTGTATCATTGAAAATACCTTATAATATAACGTAATATGCAGTGTATCATTGAAAATACCTCATAATATAACGAAATATGCAGTGTATCATTGAAAATACCTTATAATATAACGTAATATGCAGTTTATCATTGAAAATACCTTCCCATATAACGTAATATGCAGTGTATCATTGAAAATACCTTAGAATATATGGTAATTCTTGTCTATCAATGAAAATACCTTATAATATAACGTAATATGCCGTGTATCATTGAAAATACCTTATAATACGTAGTAGTATATCATTGAAAATACCTTATAATATAACGTAATATGCAGTGTATCATTGAAAATACCTTATAATATAACGTAATATGCAGTGTATCGTTGAAAATACCTTATAATATAACGTAATATGCAGTGTATCATTGAAAATACCTTATAATATAACGTAATATGCAGTGTATCATTGAAAATACCTTATAATATAACGTAATATGCAGTGTATCATTGAAAATACCTTATAATATAACATAATATGCAGTGTATCATTGAAAATACCTTAGAATATATGGTAATTCTAGTCTATCATTGAAAATACCTTATAATATATCGTAATTTGTAGTGTATCAATGAAAATACCTTCTCATATAACGTAATATGCAGTGTATCATTGAAAATACCTTATAATATATCGTTATTTGTACTGTATCTTTGAAAATACCTTATAATATAACGTAATATGCAGTGTATCATTGAAAATACCTTATAATATAACGTAATATGCAGTGTATCATTGAAAATACCTTAGAATATATGGTAATTCTAGTCTATCATTGAAAATACCTTATAATATATCGTAATTTGTACTGTATCAATGAAAATACCTTCTCATATAACGTAATATGCAGTGTATCATTGAAAATACCTTATAATATATCGTTATTTGTAGTGTATCTTTGAAAATACCTTATAATATAACGTAATATGCAGTGTATCATTGAAAATACCCTATAATATATAGTAGTTTATCATTGAAAATACCTTATAGAATAACGTAATATGCAGTGCATCTTTGAAAATACCTTCCCATATAACGTAATATGCAGTGTATCATTGAAAATACCTTATAATATATCGTAATTTGTAGTGTATCAATGAAAATACCTTATAATATAACGTAATATGCAGTGTACCATTGAAAATACCTTATAATATATCGTTATTTGTAGTGTATCTTTGAAAATACCTTATAATATAACGTAATATGCAGTGTATCATTGAAAATACCTTATGATATAACGTAATATGCAGTGTATCATTGAAAATACCTTATAATATATCGTAATTTGTAGTGTATCAATGAAAATACCTTCTCATATAACGTAATATGCAGTGTATCATTGAAAATACCTTATAATATATCGTTATTTGTAGTGTATCTTTGAAAATACCTTATATTATAACGAAATATGCAGTGTATCATTGAAAATACCTTATAATATAACGTAATATGCAGTGTATCATTGAAAATACCTTCCCATATAACGTAATATGCAGTGTATCGTTGAAAATACCTTATAATATAACGTAATATGCAGTGTATCATTGAAAATACCTTATAATATAACGTAATATGCAGTGTATCATTGAAAATACCTTATAATATAACGTAATATGCAGTGTATCGTTGAAAATACCTTATAATATAACGTAATATGCAGTGTATCATTGAAAATACCTTATAATATAACGTAATATGCAGTGTATCATTGAAAATACCTTATAATATAACGTAATATACAGTGTATCATTGAAAATACCTTATAATATAACATAATATGCAGTGTATCATTGAAAATACCTCATAATATAACGAAATATGCAGTGTATCATTGAAAATACCTTATAATATAACGTAATATGCAGTTTATCATTGAAAATACCTTCCCTTATAACGTAATATGCAGTGTATCATTGAAAATACCTTATAATATAACGTAATATGGAGTGTATCATTGAAAATACCTCATAATATAACGAAATATGCAGTGTATCATTGAAAATACCTTATAATATAACGTAATATGCAGTTTATCATTGAAAATACCTTCCCATATAACGTAATATGCAGTGTATCATTGAAAATACCTTAGAATATATGGTAATTCTTGTCTATCAATGAAAATACCTTATAATATAACGTAATATGCAGTGTATCATTGAAAATACCTTATAATACGTAGTAGTTTATCATTGAAAATACCTTATAATATAACGTAATATGCAGCGTATCATTGAAAATACCTTATAATATAACGTAATATGCAGTGTATCATTGAAAATACCTTATAATATAACGTAATATGCAGTGTATCATTGAAAATACCTTATAATATAACGTAATATGCAGTGTATCATTGAAAATACCTTAGATTATATGGTAATTGTAGTCTACCAATGAAAATACCTTATAATATAACGTAATATGCAGTGTATCATTGAAAATACCTTATAATATAACGTAATATGCAGTGTATCATTGAAAATACCTTAGAATATAACGTAATATGCAGTGTATCATTGAAAATACCTCATAATATAACGAAATATGCAGTGTATCATTGAAAATACCTTATAATATAACGTAATATGCAGTTTATCATTGAAAATACCTTCCCATATAACGTAATATGCAGTGTATCATTGAAAATACCTTAGAATATATGGTAATTCTTGTCTATCAATGAAAATACCTTATAATATAACGTAATATGCCGTGTATCATTGAAAATACCTTATAATACGTAGTAGTATATCATTGAAAATACCTTATAATATAACGTAATATGCAGTGTATCATTGAAAATACCTTATAATATAACGTAATATGCAGTGTATCGTCGAAAATACCTTATAATATAACGTAATATGCAGTGTATCATTGAAAATACCTTATAATATAACGTAATATGCAGTGTATCATTGAAAATACCTTATAATATAACGTAATATGCAGTGTATCATTGAAAATACCTTATAATATAACATAATATGCAGTGTATCATTGAAAATACCTTAGAATATATGGTAATTCTAGTCTATCATTGAAAATACCTTATAATATATCGTAATTTGTAGTGTATCAATGAAAATACCTTCTCATATAACGTAATATGCAGTGTATCATTGAAAATACCTTATAATATATCGTTATTTGTAGTGTATCTTTGAAAATACCTTATAATATAACGTAATATGCAGTGTATCATTGAAAATACCTTATAATATAACGTAATATGCAGTGTATCATTGAAAATACCTTAGAATATATGGTAATTCTAGTCTATCATTGAAAATACCTTATAATATATCGTAATTTGTACTGTATCAATGAAAATACCTTCTCATATAACGTAATATGCAGTGTATCATTGAAAATACCTTATAATATATCGTTATTTGTAGTGTATCTTTGAAAATACCTTATAATATAACGTAATATGCAGTGTATCATTGAAAATACCCTATAATATATAGTAGTTTATCATTGAAAATACCTTATAGAATAACGTAATATGCAGTGCATCTTTGAAAATACCTTCCCATATAACGTAATATGCAGTGTATCATTGAAAATACCTTATAATATATCGTAATTTGTAGTGTATCAATGAAAATACCTTATAATATAACGTAATATGCAGTGTACCATTGAAAATACCTTATAATATATCGTTATTTGTAGTGTATCTTTGAAAATACCTTATAATATAACGTAATATGCAGTGTATCATTGAAAATACCTTATGATATAACGTAATATGCAGTGTATCATTGAAAATACATTATAATATATCGTAATTTGTAGTGTATCAATGAAAATACCTTCTCATATAACGTAATATGCAGTGTATCATTGAAAATACCTTATAATATATCGTTATTTGTAGTGTATCTTTGAAAATACCTTATATTATAACGAAATATGCAGTGTATGATTGAAAATACCTTATAATATAACGTAACATGCAGTTTATCATTGAAAATACCTTCCCATATAACGTAATATGCAGTGTATCGTTGAAAATACCTTATAATATAACGTAATATGCAGTGTATCATTGAAAATACCTTATAATATAACGTAATATGCAGTGTATCATTGAAAATACCTTATAATATAACGTAATATGCAGTGTATCGTTGAAAATACCTTATAATATAACGTAATATGCAGTGTATCATTGAAAATACCTTATAATATAACGTAATATGCAGTGTATCATTGAAAATACCTTATAATATAACGTAATATACAGTGTATCATTGAAAATACCTTATAATATAACATAATATGCAGTGTATCATTGAAAATACCTCATAATATAACGAAATATGCAGTGTATCATTGAAAATACCTTATAATATAACGTAATATGCAGTTTATCATTGAAAATACCTTCCCTTATAACGTAATATGCAGTGTATCATTGAAAATACCTTATAATATAACGTAATATGCAGTGTATCATTGAAAATACCTCATAATATAACGAAATATGCAGTGTATCATTGAAAATACCTTATAATATAACGTAATATGCAGTTTATCATTGAAAATACCTTCCCATATAACGTAATATGCAGTGTATCATTGAAAATACCTTAGAATATATGGTAATTCTTGTCTATCAATGAAAATACCTTATAATATAACGTAATATGCCGTGTATCATTGAAAATACCTTATAATACGTAGTAGTATATCATTGAAAATACCTTATAATATAACGTAATATGCAGTGTATCATTGAAAATACCTTATAATATAACGTAATATGCAGTGTATCGTTGAAAATACCTTATAATATAACGTAATATGCAGTGTATCATTGAAAATACCTTATAATATAACGTAATATGCAGTGTATCATTGAAAATACCTTATAATATAACGTAATATGCAGTGTATCGTTGAAAATACCTTATAATATAACGTAATATGCAGTGTATCATTGAAAATACCTTAGAATATATGGTAATTCTAGTCTATCATTGAAAATACCTTATAATATATCGTAATTTGTACTATATCAATGAAAATACCTTCTCATATAACGTAATATGCAGTGTATCATTGAAAATACCTTATAATATATCGTTATTTGTAGTGTATCTTTGAAAATACCTTATAATATAACGTAATATGCAGTGTATCATTGAAAATACCCTATAATATATAGTAGTTTATCATTGAAAATACCTTATAGAATAACGTAATATGCAGTGCATCTTTGAAAATACCTTCCCATATAACGTAATATGCAGTGTATCATTGAAAATACCTTATAATATATCGTAATTTGTAGTGTATCAATGAAAATACCTTATAATATAACGTAATATGCAGTGTACCATTGAAAATACCTTATAATATAACGTAATATGCAGTGTATCGTTGAAAATACCTTATAATATAACGTAATATGCAGTGTATCATTGAAAATACCTTATAATATAACGTAATATGCAGTGTATCATTGAAAATACCTTATAATATAACGTAATATGCAGTGTATCATTGAAAATACCTTAGATTATATGGTAATTGTAGTCTACCAATGAAAATACCTTATAATATAACGTAATATGCAGTGTATCATTGAAAATACCTTATAATATAACGTAATATGCAGTGTATCATTGAAAATACCTTAGAATATATGGTAATTCTAGTCTATCATTGAAAATACCTTATAATATATCGTAATTTGTAGTGTATCAATGAAAATACCTTCTCATATAACGTAATATGCAGTGTATCATTGAAAATACCTTATAATATATCGTTATTTGTAGTGTATCTTTGAAAATACCTTATAATATAACGTAATATGCAGTGTATCATTGAAAATACCCTATAATATATAGTAGTTTATCATTGAAAATACCTTATAGAATAACGTAATATGCAGTGCATCTTTGAAAATACCTTCCCTTATAACGTAATATGCAGTGTATCATTGAAAATACCTTATAATATAACGTAATATGCAGTGTATCATTGAAAATACCTCATAATATAACGAAATATGCAGTGTATCATTGAAAATACCTTATAATATAACGTAATATGCAGTTTATCATTGAAAATACCTTCCCATATAACGTAATATGCAGTGTATCATTGAAAATACCTTAGAATATATGGTAATTCTTGTCTATCAATGAAAATACCTTATAATATAACGTAATATGCCGTGTATCATTGAAAATACCTAATAATACGTAGTAGTATATCATTGAAAATACCTTATAATATAACGTAATATGCAGTGTATCATTGAAAATACCTTATAATATAACGTAATATGCAGTGTATCGTTGAAAATACCTTATAATATAACGTAATATGCAGTGTATCATTGAAAATACCTTATAATATAACATAATATGCAGTGTATCATTGAAAATACCTTAGAATATATGGTAATTCTAGTCTATCATTGAAAATACCTTATAATATATCGTAATTTGTAGTGTATCAATGAAAATACCTTCTCATATAACGTAATATGCAGTGTATCATTGAAAATACCTTATAATATATCGTTATTTGTAGTGTATCTTTGAAAATACCTTATAATATAACGTAATATGCAGTGTATCATTGAAAATACCTTATAATATAACGTAATATGCAGTGTATCATTGAAAATACCTTAGAATATATGGTAATTCTAGTCTATCATTAAAAATACCTTATAATATATCGTAATTTGTACTGTATCAATGAAAATACCTTCTCATATAACTTAATATGCAGTGTATCATTGAAAATACCTTATAATATATCGTTATTTGTAGTGTATCTTTGAAAATACCTTATAATATAACGTAATATGCAGTGTATCATTGAAAATACCCTATAATATATAGTAGTTTATCATTGAAAATACCTTATAGAATAACGTAATATGCAGTGCATCTTTGAAAATACCTTCCCATATAACGTAATATGCAGTGTATCATTGAAAATACCTTATAATATATCGTAATTTGTAGTGTATCAATGAAAATACCTTATAATATAACGTAATATGCAGTGTACCATTGAAAATACCTTATAATATATCGTTATTTGTAGTGTATCTTTGAAAATACCTTATAATATAACGTAATATGCAGTGTATCGTTGAAAATACCTTATAATATAACGTAATATGCAGTGTATCATTGAAAATACCTTATAATATAACGTAATATGCAGTGTATCATTGAAAATACCTTATAATATAACGTAATATACAGTGTATCATTGAAAATACCTTATAATATAACATAATATGCAGTGTATCATTGAAAATACCTCATAATATAACGAAATATGCAGTGTATCTTTGAAAATACCTTATAATATAACGTAATATGCAGTGTATCATTGAAAATACCCTATAATATATAGTAGTTTATCATTGAAAATACCTTATAGAATAACGTAATATGCAGTGCATCTTTGAAAATACCTTCCCATATAACGTAATATGCAGTGTATCATTGAAAATACCTTATAATATAACGTAATATGCAGTGTATCGTTGAAAATACCTTATAATATAACGTAATATGCAGTGTATCATTGAAAATACCTTATAATATAACGTAATATGCAGTGTATCATTGAAAATACCTTATAATATAACGTAATATACAGTGTATCATTGAAAATACCTTATAATATAACATAATATGCAGTGTATCATTGAAAATACCTCATAATATAACGAAATATGCAGTGTATCTTTGAAAATACCTTATAATATAACGTAATATGCAGTGTATCATTGAAAATACCCTATAATATATAGTAGTTTATCATTGAAAATACCTTATAGAATAACGTAATATGCAGTGCATCTTTGAAAATACCTTCCCATATAACGTAATATGCAGTGTATCATTGAAAATACCTTATAATATATCGTAATTTGTAGTGTATCAATGAAAATACCTTATAATATAACGTAATATGCAGTGTACCATTGAAAATACCTTATAATATATCGTTATTTGTAGTGTATCTTTGAAAATACCTTATAATATAACGTAATATGCAGTGTATCGTTGAAAATACCTTATAATATAACGTAATATGCAGTGTATCATTGAAAATACCTTATAATATAACGTAATATGCAGTGTATCATTGAAAATACCTTATAATATAACGTAATATACAGTGTATCATTGAAAATACCTTATAATATAACATAATATGCAGTGTATCATTGAAAATACCTCATAATATAACGAAATATGCAGTGTATCTTTGAAAATACCTTATAATATAACGTAATATGCAGTGTATCATTGAAAATACCCTATAATATATAGTAGTTTATCATTGAAAATACCTTATAGAATAACGTAATATGCAGTGCATCTTTGAAAATACCTTCCCATATAACGTAATATGCAGTGTATCATTGAAAATACCTTATAATATATCGTAATTTGTAGTGTATCAATGAAAATACCTTATAATATAACGTAATATGCAGTGTACCATTGAAAATACCTTATAATATATCGTTATTTGTAGTGTATCTTTGAAAATACCTTATAATATAACGTAATATGCAGTGTATCATTGAAAATACCTTATGATATAACGTAATATGCAGTGTATCATTGAAAATACATTATAATATATCGTAATTTGTAGTGTATCAATGAAAATACTTTCTCATATAACGTAATATGCAGTGTATCATTGAAAATACCTTATAATATATCGTTATTTGTAGTGTATCTTTGAAAATACCTTATATTATAACGAAATATGCAGTGTATCATTGAAAATACCTTATAATATAACGTAACATGCAGTTTATCATTGAAAATACCTTCCCATATAACGTAATATGCAGTGTATCGTTGAAAATACCTTATAATATAACGTAATATGCAGTGTATCATTGAAAATACCTTATAATATAACGTAATATGCAGTGTATCATTGAAAATACCTTATAATATAACGTAATATGCAGTGTATCGTTGAAAATACCTTATAATATAACGTAATATGCAGTGTATCATTGAAAATACCTTATAATATAACGTAATATGCAGTGTATCATTGAAAATACCTTATAATATAACGTAATATACAGTGTATCATTGAAAATACCTTATAATATAACATAATATGCAGTGTATCATTGAAAATACCTCATAATATAACGTAATATGCAGTGTATCATTGAAAATACCTTATAATATAACGTAATATGCAGTTTATCATTGAAAATACCTTCCCTTATAACGTAATATGCAGTGTATCATTGAAAATACCTTATAATATAACGTAATATGCAGTGTATCATTGAAAATACCTCATAATATAACGAAATATGCAGTGTATCATTGAAAATACCTTATAATATAACGTAATATGCAGTTTATCATTGAAAATACCTTCCCATATAACGTAATATGCAGTGTATCATTGAAAATACCTTAGAATATATGGTAATTCTTGTCTATCAATGAAAATACCTTATAATATAACGTAATATGCCGTGTATCATTGAAAATACCTTATAATACGTAGTAGTATATCATTGAAAATACCTTATAATATAACGTAATATGCAGTGTATCATTGAAAATACCTTATAATATAACGCAATATGCAGTGTATCGTTGAAAATACCTTATAATATAACGTAATATGCAGTGTATCATTGAAAATACCTTATAATATAACGTAATATGCAGTGTATCATTGAAAATACCTTATAATATAACGTAATATGCAGTGTATCGTTGAAAATACCTTATAATATAACGTAATATGCAGTGTATCATTGAAAATACCTTAGAATATATGGTAATTCTAGTCTATCATTGAAAATACCTTATAATATATCGTAATTTGTACTGTATCAATGAAAATACCTTCTCATATAACGTAATATGCAGTGTATCATTGAAAATACCTTATAATATATCGTTATTTGTAGTGTATCTTTGAAAATACCTTATAATATAACGTAATATGCAGTGTATCATTGAAAATACCCTATAATATATAGTAGTTTATCATTGAAAATACCTTATAGAATAACGTAATATGCAGTGCATCTTTGAAAATACCTTCCCATATAACGTAATATGCAGTGTATCATTGAAAATACCTTATAATATATCGTAATTTGTAGTGTATCAATGAAAATACCTTATAATATAACGTAATATGCAGTGTACCATTGAAAATACCTTATAATATAACGTAATATGCAGTGTATCGTTGAAAATACCTTATAATATAACGTAATATGCAGTGTATCATTGAAAATACCTTATAATATAACGTAATATGCAGTGTATCATTGAAAATACCTTATAATATAACGTAATATGCAGTGTATCATTGAAAATACCTTAGATTATATGGTAATTGTAGTCTACCAATGAAAATACCTTATAATATAACGTAATATGCAGTGTATCATTGAAAATACCTTATAATATAACGTAATATGCAGTGTATCATTGAAAATACCTTAGAATATATGGTAATTCTAGTCTATCATTGAAAATACCTTATAATATATCGTAATTTGTAGTGTATCAATGAAAATACCTTCTCATATAACGTAATATGCAGTGTATCATTGAAAATACCTTATAATATATCGTTATTTGTAGTGTATCTTTGAAAATACCTTATAATATAACGTAATATGCAGTGTATCATTGAAAATACCCTATAATATATAGTAGTTTATCATTGAAAATACCTTATAGAATAACGTAATATGCAGTGCATCTTTGAAAATACCTTCCCTTATAACGTAATATGCAGTGTATCATTGAAAATACCTTATAATATAACGTAATATGCAGTGTATCATTGAAAATACCTCATAATATAACGAAATATGCAGTGTATCATTGAAAATACCTTATAATATAACGTAATATGCAGTTTATCATTGAAAATACCTTCCCATATAACGTAATATGCAGTGTATCATTGAAAATACCTTAGAATATATGGTAATTCTTGTCTATCAATGAAAATACCTTATAATATAACGTAATATGCCGTGTATCATTGAAAATACCTTATAATACGTAGTAGTATATCATTGAAAATACCTTATAATATAACGTAATATGCAGCGTATCATTGAAAATACCTTATAATATAACGTAATATGCAGTGTATCATTGAAAATACCTTATAATATATCGTAATTTGTAGTGTATCAATGAAAATACCTTATAATATAACGTAATATGCAGTGTACCATTGAAAATACCTTATAATATATCGTTATTTGTAGTGTATCTTTGAAAATACCTTATAATATAACGTAATATGCAGTGTATCATTGAAAATACCTTATGATATAACGTAATATGCAGTGTATCATTGAAAATACATTATAATATATCGTAATTTGTAGTGTATCAATGAAAATACCTTCTCATATAACGTAATATGCAGTGTATCATTGAAAATACCTTATAATATATCGTTATTTGTAGTGTATCTTTGAAAATACCTTATATTATAACGAAATATGCAGTGTATCATTGAAAATACCTTATAATATAACGTAACATGCAGTTTATCATTGAAAATACCCTATAATATATAGTAGTTTATCATTGAAAATACCTTATAGAATAACGTAATATGCAGTGCATCTTTGAAAATACCTTCCCATATAACGTAATATGCAGTGTATCATTGAAAATACCTTATAATATATCGTAATTTGTAGTGTATCAATGAAAATACCTTATAATATAACGTAATATGCAGTGTACCATTGAAAATACCTTATAATATAACGTAATATGCAGTGTATCGTTGAAAATACCTTATAATATAACGTAATATGCAGTGTATCATTGAAAATACCTTATAATATAACGTAATATGCAGTGTATCATTGAAAATACCTTATAATATAACGTAATATGCAGTGTATCATTGAAAATACCTTAGATTATATGGTAATTGTAGTCTACCAATGAAAATACCTTATAATATAACGTAATATGCAGTGTATCATTGAAAATACCTTATAATATAACGTAATATGCAGTGTATCATTGAAAATACCTTAGAATATATGGTAATTCTAGTCTATCATTGAAAATACCTTATAATATATCGTAATTTGTAGTGTATCAATGAAAATACCTTCTCATATAACGTAATATGCAGTGTATCATTGAAAATACCTTATAATATATCGTTATTTGTAGTGTATCTTTGAAAATACCTTCCCTTATAACGTAATATGCAGTGTATCATTGAAAATACCTTATAATATAACGTAATATGCAGTGTATCATTGAAAATACCTCATAATATAACGAAATATGCAGTGTATCATTGAAAATACCTTATAATATAACGTAATATGCAGTTTATCATTGAAAATACCTTCCCATATAACGTAATATGCAGTGTATCATTGAAAATACCTTAGAATATATGGTAATTCTTGTCTATCAATGAAAATACCTTATAATATAACGTAATATGCCGTGTATCATTGAAAATACCTAATAATACGTAGTAGTATATCATTGAAAATACCTTATAATATAACGTAATATGCAGTGTATCATTGAAAATACCTTATAATATAACGTAATATGCAGTGTATCGTTGAAAATACCTTATAATATAACGTAATATGCAGTGTATCATTGAAAATACCTTATAATATAACATAATATGCAGTGTATCATTGAAAATACCTTAGAATATATGGTAATTCTAGTCTATCATTGAAAATACCTTATAATATATCGTAATTTGTAGTGTATCAATGAAAATACCTTCTCATATAACGTAATATGCAGTGTATCATTGAAAATACCTTATAATATATCGTTATTTGTAGTGTATCTTTGAAAATACCTTATAATATAACGTAATATGCAGTGTATCATTGAAAATACCCTATAATATATAGTAGTTTATCATTGAAAATACCTTATAGAATAACGTAATATGCAGTGCATCTTTGAAAATACCTTCCCATATAACGTAATATGCAGTGTATCATTGAAAATACCTTATAATATATCGTAATTTGTAGTGTATCAATGAAAATACCTTATAATATAACGTAATATGCAGTGTATCATTGAAAATACCTTATAATATAACGTAATATGCAGTGTATCGTTGAAAATACCTTATAATATAACGTAATATGCAGTGTATCATTGAAAATACCTTATAATATAACATAATATGCAGTGTATCATTGAAAATACCTTAGAATATATGGTAATTCTAGTCTATCATTGAAAATACCTTATAATATATCGTAATTTGTAGTGTATCAATGAAAATACCTTCTCATATAACGTAATATGCAGTGTATCATTGAAAATACCTTATAATATATCGTTATTTGTAGTGTATCTTTGAAAATACCTTATAATATAACGTAATATGCAGTGTATCATTGAAAATACCTTATAATATAACGTAATATGCAGTGTATCATTGAAAATACCTTAGAATATATGGTAATTCTAGTCTATCATTGAAAATACCTTATAATATATCGTAATTTGTACTGTATCAATGAAAATACCTTCTCATATAACGTAATATGCAGTGTATCATTGAAAATACCTTATAATATATCGTTATTTGTAGTGTATCTTTGAAAATACCTTATAATATAACGTAATATGCAGTGTATCATTGAAAATACCTTATAATATATAGTAGTTTATCATTGAAAATACCTTATAGAATAACGTAATATGCAGTGCATCTTTGAAAATACCTTCCCATATAACGTAATATGCAGTGTATCATTGAAAATACCTTATAATATATCGTAATTTGTAGTGTATCAATGAAAATACCTTATAATATAACGTAATATGCAGTGTACCATTGAAAATACCTTATAATATATCGTTATTTGTAGTGTATCTTTGAAAATACCTTATAATATAACGTAATATGCAGTGTATCGTTGAAAATACCTTATAATATAACGTAATATGCAGTGTATCATTGAAAATACCTTATAATATAACGTAATATGCAGTGTATCATTGAAAATACCTTATAATATAACGTAATATACAGTGTATCATTGAAAATACCTTATAATATAACATAATATGCAGTGTATCATTGAAAATACCTCATAATATAACGAAATATGCAGTGTATCATTGAAAATACCTTATAATATAACGTAATATGCAGTTTATCATTGAAAATACCTTCCCTTATAACGTAATATGCAGTGTATCATTGAAAATACCTTATAATATAACGTAATATGGAGTGTATCATTGAAAATACCTCATAATATAACGAAATATGCAGTGTATCATTGAAAATACCTTATAATATAACGTAATATGCAGTTTATCATTGAAAATACCTTCCCATATAACGTAATATGCAGTGTATCATTGAAAATACCTTAGAATATATGGTAATTCTTGTCTATCAATGAAAATACCTTATAATATAACGTAATATGCCGTGTATCATTGAAAATACCTTATAATACGTAGTAGTATATCATTGAAAATACCTTATAATATAACGTAATATGCAGCGTATCATTGAAAATACCTTATAATATAACGTAATATGCAGTGTATCATTGAAAATACCTTATAATATAACGTAATATGCAGTGTATCATTGAAAATACCTTATAATATAACGTAATATGCAGTGTATCATTGAAAATACCTTAGATTATATGGTAATTGTAGTCTACCAATGAAAATACCTTATAATATAACGTAATATGCAGTGTATCATTGAAAATACCTTATAATATAACGTAATATGCAGTGTATCATTGAAAATACCTTAGAATATAACGTAATATGCAGTGTATCATTGAAAATACCTCATAATATAACGAAATATGCAGTGTATCATTGAAAATACCTTATAATATAACGTAATATGCAGTTTATCATTGAAAATACCTTCCCATATAACGTAATATGCAGTGTATCATTGAAAATACCTTAGAATATATGGTAATTCTTGTCTATCAATGAAAATACCTTATAATATAACGTAATATGCCGTGTATCATTGAAAATACCTTATAATACGTAGTAGTATATCATTGAAAATACCTTATAATATAACGTAATATGCAGTGTATCATTGAAAATACCTTATATTATGTCATAATATGCAGTGTATCGTCGAAAATACCTTATAATATAACGTAATATGCAGTGTATCATTGAAAATACCTTATAATATAACGTAATATGCAGTGTATCATTGAAAATACCTTATAATATAACGTAATATGCAGTGTATCATTGAAAATACCTTATAATATAACATAATATGCAGTGTATCATTGAAAATACCTTAGAATATATGGTAATTCTAGTCTATCATTGAAAATACCTTATAATATATCGTAATTTGTAGTGTATCAATGAAAATACCTTCTCATATAACGTAATATGCAGTGTATCATTGAAAATACCTTATAATATATCGTTATTTGTAGTGTATCTTTGAAAATACCTTATAATATAACGTAATATGCAGTGTATCATTGAAAATACCTTATAATATAACGTAATATGCAGTGTATCATTGAAAATACCTTAGAATATATGGTAATTCTAGTCTATCATTGAAAATACCTTATAATATATCGTAATTTGTACTGTATCAATGAAAATACCTTCTCATATAACGTAATATGCAGTGTATCATTGAAAATACCTTATAATATATCGTTATTTGTAGTGTATCTTTGAAAATACCTTATAATATAACGTAATATGCAGTGTATCATTGAAAATACCCTATAATATATAGTAGTTTATCATTGAAAATACCTTATAGAATAACGTAATATGCAGTGCATCTTTGAAAATACCTTCCCATATAACGTAATATGCAGTGTATCATTGAAAATACCTTATAATATATCGTAATTTGTAGTGTATCAATGAAAATACCTTATAATATAACGTAATATGCAGTGTACCATTGAAAATACCTTATAATATATCGTTATTTGTAGTGTATCTTTGAAAATACCTTATAATATAACGTAATATGCAGTGTATCATTGAAAATACCTTATAATATAACGTAATATGCAGTGTATCATTGAAAATACATTATAATATATCGTAATTTGTAGTGTATCAATGAAAATACCTTCTCATATAACGTAATATGCAGTGTATCATTGAAAATACCTTATAATATATCGTTATTTGTAGTGTATCTTTGAAAATACCTTATATTATAACGAAATATGCAGTGTATCATTGAAAATACCTTATAATATAACGTAACATGCAGTTTATCATTGAAAATACCTTCCCATATAACGTAATATGCAGTGTATCGTTGAAAATACCTTATAATATAACGTAATATGCAGTGTATCATTGAAAATACCTTATAATATAACATAATATGCAGTGTATCATTGAAAATACCTTATAATATAACGTAATATGCAGTGTATCGTTGAAAATACCTTATAATATAACGTAATATGCAGTGTATCATTGAAAATACCTTATAATATAACGTAATATGCAGTGTATCATTGAAAATACCTTATAATATAACGTAATATACAGTGTATCATTGAAAATACCTTATAATATAACATAATATGCAGTGTATCATTGAAAATACCTCATAATATAACGAAATATGCAGTGTATCATTGAAAATACCTTATAATATAACGTAATATGCAGTTTATCATTGAAAATACCTTCCCTTATAACGTAATATGCAGTGTATCATTGAAAATACCTTATAATATAACGTAATATGCAGTGTATCATTGAAAATACCTCATAATATAACGAAATATGCAGTGTATCATTGAAAATACCTTATAATATAACGTAATATGCAGTTTATCATTGAAAATACCTTCCCATATAACGTAATATGCAGTGTATCATTGAAAATACCTTAGAATATATGGTAATTCTTGTCTATCAATGAAAATACCTTATAATATAACGTAATATGCCGTGTATCATTGAAAATACCTTATAATACGTAGTAGTATATCATTGAAAATACCTTATAATATAACGTAATATGCAGTGTATCATTGAAAATACCTTATAATATAACGTAATATGCAGTGTATCGTTGAAAATACCTTATAATATAACGTAATATGCAGTGTATCATTGAAAATACCTTATAATATAACGTAATATGCAGTGTATCATTGAAAATACCTTATAATATAACGTAATATGCAGTGTATCGTTGAAAATACCTTATAATATAACGTAATATGCAGTGTATCATTGAAAATACCTTAGAATATATGGTAATTCTAGTCTATCATTGAAAATACCTTATAATATATCGTAATTTGTACTGTATCAATGAAAATACCTTCTCATATAACGTAATATGCAGTGTATCATTGTAAATACGTTATAATATATCGTTATTTGTAGTGTATCTTTGAAAATACCTTATAATATAACGTAATATGCAGTGTATCATTGAAAATACCCTATAATATATAGTAGTTTATCATTGAAAATACCTTATAGAATAACGTAATATGCAGTGCATCTTTGAAAATACCTTCCCATATAACGTAATATGCAGTGTATCATTGAAAATACCTTATAATATATCGTAATTTGTAGTGTATCAATGAAAATACCTTATAATATAACGTAATATGCAGTGTACCATTGAAAATACCTTATAATATAACGTAATATGCAGTGTATCGTTGAAAATACCTTATAATATAACGTAATATGCAGTGTATCATTGAAAATACCTTATAATATAACGTAATATGCAGTGTATCATTGAAAATACCTTATAATATAACGTAATATGCAGTGTATCATTGAAAATACCTTAGATTATATGGTAATTGTAGTCTACCAATGAAAATACCTTATAATATAACGTAATATGCAGTGTATCATTGAAAATACCTTATAATATAACGTAATATGCAGTGTATCATTGAAAATACCTTAGAATATATGGTAATTCTAGTCTATCATTGAAAATACCTTATAATATATCGTAATTTGTAGTGTATCAATGAAAATACCTTCTCATATAACGTAATATGCAGTGTATCATTGAAAATACCTTATAATATATCGTTATTTGTAGTGTATCTTTAAAAATACCTTATAATATAACGTAATATGCAGTGTATCATTGAAAATACCCTATAATATATAGTAGTTTATCATTGAAAATACCTTATAGAATAACGTAATATGCAGTGCATCTTTGAAAATACCTTCCCTTATAACGTAATATGCAGTGTATCATTGAAAATACCTTATAATATAACGTAATATGCAGTGTATCATTGAAAATACCTCATAATATAACGAAATATGCAGTGTATCATTGAAAATACCTTATAATATAACGTAATATGCAGTTTATCATTGAAAATACCTTCCCATATAACGTAATATGCAGTGTATCATTGAAAATACCTTAGAATATATGGTAATTCTTGTCTATCAATGAAAATACCTTATAATATAACGTAATATGCCGTGTATCATTGAAAATACCTAATAATACGTAGTAGTATATCATTGAAAATACCTTATAATATAACGTAATATGCAGTGTATCATTGAAAATACCTTATAATATAACGTAATATGCAGTGTATCGTTGAAAATACCTTATAATATAACGTAATATGCAGTGTATCATTGAAAATACCTTATAATATAACATAATATGCAGTGTATCATTGAAAATACCTTAGAATATATGGTAATTCTAGTCTATCATTGAAAATACCTTATAATATATCGTAATTTGTAGTGTATCAATGAAAATACCTTCTCATATAACGTAATATGCAGTGTATCATTGAAAATACCTTATAATATATCGTTATTTGTAGTGTATCTTTGAAAATACCTTATAATATAACGTAATATGCAGTGTATCATTGAAAATACCTTATAATATAACGTAATATGCAGTGTATCATTGAAAATACCTTAGAATATATGGTAATTCTAGTCTATCATTGAAAATACCTTATAATATATCGTAATTTGTACTGTATCAATGAAAATACCTTCTCATATAACGTAATATGCAGTGTATCATTGAAAATACCTTATAATATATCGTTATTTGTAGTGTATCTTTGAAAATACCTTATAATATAACGTAATATGCAGTGTATCATTGAAAATACCCTATAATATATAGTAGTTTATCATTGAAAATACCTTATAGAATAACGTAATATGCAGTGCATCTTTGAAAATACCTTCCCATATAACGTAATATGCAGTGTATCATTGAAAATACCTTATAATATATCGTAATTTGTAGTGTATCAATGAAAATACCTTATAATATAACGTAATATGCAGTGTACCATTGAAAATACCTTATAATATATCGTTATTTGTAGTGTATCTTTGAAAATACCTTATAATATAACGTAATATGCAGTGTATCATTGAAAATACCTTATGATATAACGTAATATGCAGTGTATCATTGAAAATACATTATAATATATCGTAATTTGTAGTGTATCAATGAAAATACCTTCTCATATAACGTAATATGCAGTGTATCATTGAAAATACCTTATAATATATCGTTATTTGTAGTGTATCTTTGAAAATACCTTATATTATAACGAAATATGCAGTGTATCATTGAAAATACCTTATAATATAACGTAACATGCAGTTTATCATTGAAAATACCTTCCCATATAACGTAATATGCAGTGTATCGTTGAAAATACCTTATAATATAACGTAATATGCAGTGTATCATTGAAAATACCTTATAATATAACGTAATATGCAGTGTATCATTGAAAATACCTTATAATATAACGTAATATGCAGTGTATCATTGAAAATACCTTAGAATATATGGTAATTCTAGTCTATCATTGAAAATACCTTATAATATATCGTAATTTGTAGTGTATCAATGAAAATACCTTCTCATATAACGTAATATGCAGTGTATCATTGAAAATACCTTATAATATATCGTTATTTGTAGTGTATCTTTGAAAATACCTTATAATATAACGTAATATGCAGTGTATCATTGAAAATACCCTATAATATATAGTAGTTTATCATTGAAAATACCTTATAGAATAACGTAATATGCAGTGCATCTTTGAAAATACCTTCCCATATAACGTAATATGCAGTGTATCATTGAAAATACCTTATAATATATCGTAATTTGTAGTGTATCAATGAAAATACCTTATAATATAACGTAATATGCAGTGTACCATTGAAAATACCTTATAATATATCGTTATTTGTAGTGTATCTTTGAAAATACCTTATAATATAACGTAATATGCAGTGTATCATTGAAAATACCTTATGATATAACGTAATATGCAGTGTATCATTGAATATACCTTATAATATATCGTTATTTGTAGTGTATCTTTGAAAATACCTTATAATATAACGTAATATGCAGTGTATCATTGAAAATACCTTATGATATAACGTAATATGCAGTGTATCATTGAATATACCTTATAATATATCGTAATTTGTAGTGTATCAATGAAAATACCTTCTCATATAACGTAATATGCAGTGTATCATTGAAAATACCTTATAATATATCGTTATTTGTAGTGTATCTTTGAAAATACCTTATAATATAACGTAATATGCAGTGTACCATTGAAAATACCTTATAATATAACGTAATACGCAGTGTATCGTTGAAAATACCTTATAATATAACGTAATATGCAGTGTATCATTGAAAATACCTTATAATATAACGTAATATGCAGTGTATCATTGAAAATACCTTATAATATAACGTAATATGCAGTGTATCATTGAAAATACCCTATAATATATAGTAGTTTATCATTGAAAATACCTTATAGAATAACGTAATATGCAGTGCATCTTTGAAAATACCTTCCCTTATAACGTAATATGCAGTGTATCATTGAAAATACCTTATAATATAACGTAATATGCAGTGTATCATTGAAAATACCTCATAATATAACGAAATATGCAGTGTATCATTGAAAATACCTTATAATATAACGTAATATGCAGTTTATCATTGAAAATACCTTCCCATATAACGTAATATGCAGTGTATCATTGAAAATACCTTAGAATATATGGTAATTCTTGTCTATCAATGAAAATACCTTATAATATAACGTAATATGCCGTGTATCATTGAAAATACCTAATAATACGTAGTAGTATATCATTGAAAATACCTTATAATATAACGTAATATGCAGTGTATCATTGAAAATACCTTATAATATAACGTAATATGCAGTGTATCGTTGAAAATACCTTATAATATAACGTAATATGCAGTGTATCATTGAAAATACCTTATAATATAACATAATATGCAGTGTATCATTGAAAATACCTTAGAATATATGGTAATTCTAGTCTATCATTGAAAATACCTTATAATATATCGTAATTTGTAGTGTATCAATGAAAATACCTTCTCATATAACGTAATATGCAGTGTATCATTGAAAATACCTTATAATATATCGTTATTTGTAGTGTATCTTTGAAAATACCTTATAATATAACGTAATATGCAGTGTATCATTGAAAATACCTTATAATATAACGTAATATGCAGTGTATCATTGAAAATACCTTAGAATATATGGTAATTCTAGTCTATCAATGAAAATACCTTATAATATATCGTAATTTGTACTATATCAATGAAAATACCTTCTCATATAACGTAATATGCAGTGTATCATTGAAAATACCTTATAATATATCGTTATTTGTAGTGTATCTTTGAAAATACCTTATAATATAACGTAATATGCAGTGTATCATTGAAAATACCCTATAATATATAGTAGTTTATCATTGAAAATACCTTATAGAATAACGTAATATGCAGTGCATCTTTGAAAATACCTTCCCATATAACGTAATATGCAGTGTATCATTGAAAATACCTTATAATATATCGTAATTTGTAGTGTATCAATGAAAATACCTTATAATATAACGTAATATGCAGTGTACCATTGAAAATACCTTATAATATATCGTTATTTGTAGTGTATCTTTGAAAATACCTTATAATATAACGTAATATGCAGTGTATCATTGAAAATACCTTATAATATAACGTAATATGCAGTGTATCATTGAAAATACATTATAATATATCGTAATTTGTAGTGTATCAATGAAAATACCTTCTCATATAACGTAATATGCAGTGTATCATTGAAAATACCTTATAATATATCGTTATTTGTAGTGTATCTTTGAAAATACCTTATATTATAACGAAATATGCAGTGTATCATTGAAAATACCTTATAATATAACGTAACATGCAGTTTATCATTGAAAATACCTTCCCATATAACGTAATATGCAGTGTATCGTTGAAAATACCTTATAATATAACGTAATATGCAGTGTATCATTGAAAATACCTTATAATATAACGTAATATGCAGTGTATCATTGAAAATACCTTATAATATAACGTAATATGCAGTGTATCATTGAAAATACCTTAGAATATATGGTAATTCTAGTCTATCATTGAAAATACCTTATGATATATCGTAATTTGTAGTGTATCAATGAAAATACCTTCTCATATAACGTAATATGCAGTGTATCATTGAAAATACCTTATAATATATCGTCATTTGTAGTGTATCTTTGAAAATACCTTATAATATAACGTAATATGCAGTGTATCATTGAAAATACCCTATAATATATAGTAGTTTATCATTGAAAATACCTTATAGAATAACGTAATATGCAGTGCATCTTTGAAAATACCTTCCCATATAACGTAATATGCAGTGTATCATTGAAAATACCTTATAATATATCGTAATTTGTAGTGTATCAATGAAAATACCTTATAATATAACGTAATATGCAGTGTACCATTGAAAATACCTTATAATATATCGTTATTTGTAGTGTATCTTTGAAAATACCTTATAATATAACGTAATATGCAGTGTATCATTGAAAATACCTTATGATATAACGTAATATGCAGTGTATCATTGAATATACCTTATAATATATCGTTATTTGTAGTGTATCTTTGAAAATACCTTATAATATAACGTAATATGCAGTGTATCATTGAAAATACCTTATGATATAACGTAATATGCAGTGTATCATTGAATATACCTTATAATATATCGTAATTTGTAGTGTATCAATGAAAATACCTTCTCATATAACGTAATATGCAGTGTATCATTGAAAATACCTTATAATATATCGTTATTTGTAGTGTATCTTTGAAAATACCTTATATTATAACGAAATATGCAGTGTATCTTTGAAAATATCTTATAATATAACGTAATATGCAGTGTATCATTGATAAATACCTTATAATATAACGTAATATGCAGTTTATCATTGAAAATACCTTCCCATATAACGTAATATGCAGTGTATCATTGAAAATACCTTATAATATATCGTTATTTGTAGTGTATCTTTGAAAATACCTTATAATATAACGTAATATGCAGTGTATCATTGAAAATACCTTATGATATAACGTAATATGCAGTGTATCATTGAAAATACATTATAATATATCGTAATTTGTAGTGTATCAATGAAAATACCTTCTCATATAACGTAATATGCAGTGTATCATTGAAAATACCTTATAATATATCGTTATTTGTAGTGTATCTTTGAAAATACCTTATATTATAACGAAATATGCAGTGTATCATTGAAAATACCTTATAATATAACGTAACATGCAGTTTATCATTGAAAATACCTTCCCATATAACGTAATATGCAGTGTATCGTTGAAAATACCTTATAATATAACGTAATATGCAGTGTATCATTGAAAATACCTTATAATATAACGTAATATGCAGTGTATCATTGAAAATACCTTATAATATAACGTAATATGCAGTGTATCGTTGAAAATACCTTATAATATAACGTAATATGCAGTGTATCATTGAAAATACCTTATAATATAACGTAATATGCAGTGTACCATTGAAAATACCTTATAATATATCGTTATTTGTAGTGTATCTTTGAAAATACCTTATAATATAACGTAATATGCAGTGTATCATTGAAAATACCTTATGATATAACGTAATATGCAGTGTATCATTGAATATACCTTATAATATATCGTTATTTGTAGTGTATCTTTGAAAATACCTTATAATATAACGTAATATGCAGTGTATCATTGAAAATACCTTATGATATAACGTAATATGCAGTGTATCATTGAATATACCTTATAATATATCGTAATTTGTAGTGTATCAATGAAAATACCTTCTCATATAACGTAATATGCAGTGTATCATTGAAAATACCTTATAATATATCGTTATTTGTAGTGTATCTTTGAAAATACCTTATATTATAACGAAATATGCAGTGTATCTTTGAAAATATCTTATAATATAACGTAATATGCAGTGTATCATTGATAAATACCTTATAATATAACGTAATATGCAGTTTATCATTGAAAATACCTTCCCATATAACGTAATATGCAGTGTATCATTGAAAATACCTTAGAATATATGGTAATTCTTGTCTATCAATTAAAATACCTTACAATATAACGTAATATGCCGTGTATCATTGAAAATACCTTATAATACGTAGTAGTATATCATTGAAAATACCTTATAATATAACGTAATATGCAGTGTATCATTGAAAATACCTTATAATATAACGTAATATGCAGTGTATCGTTGAAAATACCTTATAATATAACGTAATATGCAGTGTATCATTGAAAATACCTTATAATATAACGTAATATGCAGTGTATCATTGAAAATACCTTATAATATAACGTAATATGCAGTGTATCATTGAAAATACCTTATAATATATCGTAATTTGTAGTGTATCAATGAAAATACCTTCTCATATAACGTAATATGCAGTGTATCATTGAAAATACCTTATAATATATCGTTATTTGTAGTGTATCTTTGAAAATACCTTATATTATAACGAAATATGCAGTGTATCTTTGAAAATACCTTATAATATAACGTAATATGCAGTGTATCATTGATAAATACCTTATAATATAACGTAATATGCAGTGTATCATTGAAAATACCTTCCCATATAACGTAATATGCAGTGTATCATTGAAAATACCTTGTAATATATCGTAATTTGTAGTGTATCAATGAAAATACCTTCTCATATAACGTAATATGCAGCGTATCATTGAAAATACCTTATAATATATCGTTATTTGTAGTGTATCTTTGAAAATACCTTATAATATAACGTAATATGCAGTGTATCATTGAAAATACCTTAGAATATATGGTAATTCTAGTCTATCAATGAAAATACCTTATAATATAACGTAATATGCAGTGTATCATTGAAAATACCTTATAATACGTAGTAGTTTATCATTGAAAATACCTTATAATATAACGTAATATGCAGTGTATCATTGAAAATACCTTATAATATATCGTTATTTGTAGTGTATCTTTGAAAATACCTTATATTATAACGAAATATGCAGTGTATCTTTGAAAATACCTTATAATATAACGTAATATGCAGTGTATCATTGATAAATACCTTATAATATAACGTAATATGCAGTGTATCATTGAAAATACCTTCCCATATAACGTAATATGCAGTGTATCATTGAAAATACCTTGTAATATATCGTAATTTGTAGTGTATCAATGAAAATACCTTCTCATATAACGTAATATGCAGCGTATCATTGAAAATACCTTATAATATATCGTTATTTGTAGTGTATCTTTGAAAATACCTTATAATATAACGTAATATGCAGTGTATCATTGAAAATACCTTATAATATATCGTAATTTGTAGTGTATCAATGAAAATACCTTCTCATATAACGTAATATGCAGTGTATCATTGAAAATACATTATAATACGTAGTAGTTTATCATTGAAAATACCTTATAATATAACGTAATATGCAGTGTATCATTGAAAATACCTTATAATATATCGTAATTTGTAGTGTATCAATGAAAATACCTTCTCATATAACGTAATATGCAGTGTATCATTGAAAATACCTTATAATATATCGTTATTTGTAGTGTATCTTTGAAAATACCTTCTCATATAACGTAATATGCAGTGTATCATTGAAAATACCTTATAATATATCGTTATTTGTAGTGTATCTTTGAAAATACCTTATAATATAACGTAATATGCAGTGTATCATTGAAAATACCTTATAATATAACGTAATATGCAGTGTATCATTGAAAATACCTTATAATATATAGTAGTTTATCATTGAAAATACCTTATAGTATAACGTAATATGCAGTGCATCTTTGAAAATACCTTCCCATATAACGTAATATGCAGTGTATCATTGAAAATACCTTAGAATATATGGTAATTCTTGTCTATCAATTAAAATACCTTATAATATAACGTAATATGCCGTGTATCATTGAAAATACCTTATAATACGTAGTAGTATATCATTGAAAATACCTTATAATATAACGTAATATGCAGTGTATCATTGAAAATACCTTATAATATAACGTAATATGCAGTGTATCGTTGAAAATACCTTATAATATAACGTAATATGCAGTGTATCATTGAAAATACCTTATAATATAACGTAATATGCAGTGTATCATTGAAAATACCTTATAATATAACGTAATATGCAGTGTATCATTGAAAATACCTTATAATATATCGTAATTTGTAGTGTATCAATGACAATACCTTCTCATATAACGTAATATGCAGTGTATCATTGAAAATACCTTATAATATATCGTTATTTGTAGTGTATCTTTGAAAATACCTTATATTATAACGAAATATGCAGTGTATCTTTGAAAATACCTTATAATATAACGTAATATGCAGTGTATCATTGATAAATACCTTATAATATAACGTAATATGCAGTGTATCATTGAAAATACCTTCCCATATAACGTAATATGCAGCGTATCATTGAAAATACCTTATAATATATCGTTATTTGTAGCGTATCTTTGAAAATACCTTATAATATAACGTAATATGCAGTGTATCATTGAAAATACCTTAGAATATATGGTAATTCTAGTCTATCAATGAAAATACCTTATAATATAACGTAATATGCAGTGTATCATTGAAAATACCTTATAGTACGTAGTAGTTTATCATTGAAAATACCTTATAATATAACGTAATATGCAGTGTATCATTGAAAATACCTTATAATATATCGTTATTTGTAGTGTATCTTTGAAAATACCTTATATTATAACGAAATATGCAGTGTATCTTTGAAAATACCTTATAATATAACGTAATATGCAGTGTATCATTGATAAATACCTTATAATATAACGTAATATGCAGTGTATCATTGAAAATACCTTCCCATATAACGTAATATGCAGTGTATCATTGAAAATACCTTGTAATATATCGTAATTTGTAGTGTATCAATGAAAATACCTTCTCATATAACGTAATATGCAGTGTATCATTGAAAATACCTTATAATATAACGTAATATGCAGTGTATCGTTGAAAATACCTTATAATATAACGTAATATGCAGTGTATCATTGAAAATATCTTATAATATAACGTAATATGCAGTGTATCATTGAAAATACCTTATAATATAACGTAATATACAGTGTATCATTGAAAATACCTTATAATATAACATAATATGCAGTGTATCATTGAAAATACCTCATAATATAACGAAATATGCAGTGTATCATTGAAAATACCTTATAATATAACGTAATATGCAGTTTATCATTGAAAATACCTTCCCTTATAACGTAATATGCAGTGTATCATTGAAAATACCTTATAATATAACGTAATATGCAGTGTATCATTGAAAATACCTTATAATATAACGTAATATGCAGTGTATCATTGAAAATACCTTCCCATATAACGTAATATGCATTGTATCATTGAAAATACCTTATGATATAACGTAATTTGTAGTGTATCATTGAAAATACCTTATAATATATAGTAGTTTATCATTGAAAATACCTTATAATATAACGTAATATGCAGTGTATCATTGAAAATACCTTAGAATATATGGTAATTCTAGTCTATCAATGAAAATACCTTATAATATAACGTAATATGCAGTGTATCATTGAAAATACCTTATAATATATCGTAATTTGTAGTGTATCAATGAAAATACCTTCTCATATAACGTAATATGCAGTGTATCATTGAAAATACCTTATAATATATCGTTATTGGTAGTGTATCTTTGAAAATACCTTATAATATAACCAAATATGCAGTGTATCATTGAAAATACCTTAGAATATATGGTAATTCTAGTCTATCAATGAAAATACCTTATAATATAACGTAATATGCAGTGTATCATTGAAAATACCTTATAATATATAGTAGTTTATCATTGAAAATACCTTATAGTATAACGTAATATGCAGTGCATCTTTGAAAATACCTTCCCATATAACGTAATATGCAGTGTATCATTGAAAATACCTTATAATATATAGTAGTTTATCATTGAAAATACCTTATAGTATAACTTAATATGCAGTGTATCATTGAAAATACCTTATAATATAACGTAATATGCAGTGTATCATTGAAAATACCTTATAATATATCGTTATTTGTAGTGTATCTTTGAAAATACCTTATAATATAACGTAATATGCAGTGTATCATTGAAAATACCTTAGAATATATGGTAATTCTAGTCTATCAATGAAAATACCTTATAATATAACGTAATATGCAGTGTATCATTGAAAATACCTTATAATATAACGTAATATGCAGTGTATCATTGAAAATACCTTATAATATATCGTAATATGCAGTGTATCATTGAAAATACCTTATAATATAACGTAATATGCAGTGTATCATTGAAAATACCTTCCCATATAACGTAATATGCAGTGTATCATTGAAAATACCTTATAATATATCGTAATTTGTAGTGTATCAATGAAAATACCTTCTCATATAACGTAATATGCAGTGTATCATTGAAAATACCTTATAATATATCGTTATTTGTAGTGTATCTTTGAAAATACCTTATAATATAACGTAATATGCAGTGTATCATTGAAAATACCTTATAATATATAGTAGTTTATCATTGAAAATACCTTATAATATAACTTAATATGCAGTGTATCATTGAAAATACCTTATAATATAACGTAATATGCAGTGTATCATTGAAAATACCTTATAATACGTAGTAGTTTATCATTGAAAATACCTTATAATATAACGTAATATGCAGTGTATCATTGAAAATACCTTATAATATAACGTAATATGCAGTGTATCATTGAAAATACCTTATAATATAACGTAATATGCAGTGTATCATTGAAAATACCTTATAATATAACGTAATATGCAGTGTATCATTGAAAATACCTTATAATATAACGTAATATGCAGTGTATCATTGAAAATACCTCATAATATAACGAAATATGCAGTGTATCATTGAAAATACCTTATAATATAACGTAATATGCAGTTTATCATTGAAAATACCTTCCCATATAACGTAATATGCAGTGTATCATTGAAAATACCTTAGAATATATGGTAATTCTTGTCTATCAATGAAAATACCTTATAATATAACGTAATATGCAGTGTATCATTGAAAATACCTTATAATATAACGTAATATGCAGTGTATCATTGAAAATACCTTATAATATAACGTAATATGCAGTGTATCGTTGAAAATACCTTATAATATAACGTAATATGCAGTGTATCATTGAAAATACCTTATAATATAACGTAATATGCAGTGTATCATTGAAAATACCTTATAATATAACGTAATATACAGTGTATCATTGAAAATACCTTATAATATAACGTAATATGCAGTGTATCATTGAAAATACCTCATAATATAACGAAATATGCAGTGTATCATTGAAAATACCTTATAATATAACGTAATATGCAGTTTATCATTGAAAATACCTTCCCATATAACGTAATATGCAGTGTATCATTGAAAATAC
Organism: Lasioglossum lativentre; assembly: GCA_916610255.1. Lineage (NCBI taxonomy): Eukaryota > Metazoa > Arthropoda > Insecta > Hymenoptera > Halictidae > Lasioglossum > Lasioglossum lativentre. Next base: position 199,474 of record CAKAJI010000523.1, read on the forward strand.
CTTAGAATATATGGTAATTCTTGTCTATCAATGAAAATACCTTATAATATAACGTAATATGCCGTGTATCATTGAAAATACCTTATAATACGTAGTAGTATATCATTGAAAATACCTTATAATATAACGTAATATGCAGCGTATCATTGAAAATACCTTATAATATAACGTAATATGCAGTGTATCGTTGAAAATACCTTATAATATAACGTAATATGCAGTGTATCATTGAAAATACCTTATAATATAACGTAATATGCAGTGTATCATTGAAAATACCTTATAATATAACGTAATATGCAGTGTATCATTGAAAATACCTTAGATTATATGGTAATTGTAGTCTACCAATGAAAATACCTTATAATATAACGTAATATGCAGTGTATCATTGAAAATACCTTATAATATAACGTAATATGCAGTGTATCATTGAAAATACCTTAGAATATATGGTAATTCTAGTCTATCATTGAAAATACCTTATAATATATCGTAATTTGTAGTGTATCAATGAAAATACCTTCTCATATAACGTAATATGCATTGTATCATTGAAAATACCTTATAATATATCGTTATTTGTAGTGTATCTTTGAAAATACCTTATAATATAACGTAATATGCAGTGTATCATTGAAAATACCTTATAATATAACGTAATATGCAGTGTATCATTGAAAATACCTTAGAATATATGGTAATTCTAGTCTATCATTGAAAATACCTTATAATATATCGTAATTTGTACTGTATCAATGAAAATACCTTCTCATATAACGTAATATGCAGTGTATCATTGAAAATACCTATAATATATCGTTATTTGTAGTGTATCTTTGAAAATACCTTATAATATAACGTAATATGCAGTGTATCATTGAAAATACCCTATAATATATAGTAGTTTATCATTGAAAATACCTTATAGAATAACGTAATATGCAGTGCATCTTTGAAAATACCTTCCCATATAACGTAATATGCAGTGTATCATTGAAAATACCTTAGAATATATGGTAATTCTAGTCTATCATTGAAAATACCTTATAATATATCGTAATTTGTAGTGTATCAATGAAAATACCTTCTCATATAACGTAATATGCAGTGTATCATTGAAAATACCTTATAATATATCGTTATTTGTAGTGTATCTTTGAAAATACCTTATAATATAACGTAATATGCAGTGTATCATTGAAAATACCTTATAATATAACGTAATATGCAGTGTATCATTGAAAATACCTTAGAATATATGGTAATTCTAGTCTATCATTGAAAATACCTTATAATATATCGTAATTTGTACTGTATCAATGAAAATACCTTCTCATATAACGTAATATGCAGTGTATCATTGAAAATACCTTATAATATATCGTTATTTGTAGTGTATCTTTGAAAATACCTTATAATATAACGTAATATGCAGTGTATCATTGAAAATACCCTATAATATATAGTAGTTTATCATTGAAAATACCTTATAGAATAACGTAATATGCAGTGCATCTTTGAAAATACCTTCCCATATAACGTAATATGCAGTGTATCATTGAAAATACCTTATAATATATCGTAATTTGTAGTGTATCAATGAAAATACCTTATAATATAACGTAATATGCAGTGCACCATTGAAAATACCTTATAATATATCGTTATTTGTAGTGTATCTTTGAAAATACCTTATAATATAACGTAATATGCAGTGTATCATTGAAAATACCTTATGATATAACGTAATATGCAGTGTATCATTGAAAATACCTTATAATATATCGTAATTTGTAGTGTATCAATGAAAATACCTTCTCATATAACGTAATATGCAGTGTATCATTGAAAATACCTTATAATATATCGTTATTTGTAGTGTATCTTTGAAAATACCTTATATTATAACGAAATATGCAGTGTATCATTGAAAATACCTTATAATATAACGTAACATGCAGTTTATCATTGAAAATACCTTCCCATATAACGTAATATGCAGTGTATCGTTGAAAATACCTTATAATATAACGTAATATGCAGTGTATCATTGAAAATGACTTATAATATAACGTAATATGCAGTGTATCATTGAAAATACCTTATAATATAACGTAATATGCAGTGTATCGTTGAAAATACCTTATAATATAACGTAATATGCAGTGTATCATTGAAAATACCTTATAATATAACGTAATATGCAGTGTATCATTGAAAATACCTTATAATATAACGTAATATACAGTGTATCATTGAAAATACCTTATAATATAACATAATATGCAGTGTATCATTGAAAATACCTCATAATATAACGAAATATGCAGTGTATCATTGAAAATACCTTATAATATAACGTAATATGCAGTTTATCATTGAAAATACCTTCCCTTATAACGTAATATGCAGTGTATCATTGAAAATACCTTATAATATAACGTAATATGCAGTGTATCATTGAAAATACCTCATAATATAACGAAATATGCAGTGTATCATTGAAAATACCTTATAATATAACGTAATATGCAGTTTATCATTGAAAATACCTTCCCATATAACGTAATATGCAGTGTATCATTGAAAATACCTTAGAATATATGGTAATTCTTGTCTATCAATGAAAATACCTTATAATATAACGTAATATGCCGTGTATCATTGAAAATACCTTATAATACGTAGTAGTATATCATTGAAAATACCTTATAATATAACGTAATATGCAGTGTATCATTGAAAATACCTTATAATATACGTAATATGCAGTGTATCGTTGAAAATACCTTATAATATAACGTAATATGCAGTGTATCATTGAAAATACCTTATAATATAACGTAATATGCAGTGTATCATTGAAAATACCTTATAATATAACGTAATATGCAGTGTATCATTGATAATACCTTAGATTATATGGTAATTCTAGTCTACCAATGAAAATACCTTATAATATAACGTAATATGCAGTGTATCATTGAAAATGACTTATAATATAACGTAATATGCAGTGTATCATTGAAAATACCTTATAATATAACGTAATATGCAGTGTATCGTTGAAAATACCTTATAATATAACGTAATATGCAGTGTATCATTGAAAATACCTTATAATATAACGTAATATGCAGTGTATCATTGAAAATACCTTATAATATAACGTAATATACAGTGTATCATTGAAAATACCTTATAATATAACATAATATGCAGTGTATCATTGAAAATACCTCATAATATAACGAAATATGCAGTGTATCATTGAAAATACCTTATAATATAACGTAATATGCAGTTTATCATTGAAAATACCTTCCCTTATAACGTAATATGCAGTGTATCATTGAAAATACCTTATAATATAACGTAATATGCAGTGTATCATTGAAAATACCTCATAATATAACGAAATATGCAGTGTATCATTGAAAATACCTTATAATATAACGTAATATGCAGTTTATCATTGAAAATACCTTCCCATATAACGTAATATGCAGTGTATCATTGAAAATACCTTAGAATATATGGTAATTCTTGTCTATCAATGAAAATACCTTATAATATAACGTAATATGCCGTGTATCATTGAAAATACCTTATAATACGTAGTAGTATATCATTGAAAATACCTTATAATATAACGTAATATGCAGTGTATCATTGAAAATACCTTATAATATAACGTAATATGCAGTGTATCGTTGAAAATACCTTATAATATAACGTAATATGCAGCGTATCATTGAAAATACCTTATAATATAACGTAATATGCAGTGTATCGTTGAAAATACCTTATAATATAACGTAATATGCAGTGTATCATTGAAAATACCTTATAATATAACGTAATATGCAGTGTATCATTGAAAATACCTTATAATATAACGTAATATGCAGTGTATCATTGAAAATACCTTAGATTATATGGTAATTGTAGTCTACCAATGAAAATACCTTATAATATAACGTAATATGCAGTGTATCATTGAAAATACCTTATAATATAACGTAATATGCAGTGTATCATTGAAAATACCTTAGAATATATGGTAATTCTAGTCTATCATTGAAAATACCTTATAATATATCGTAATTTGTAGTGTATCAATGAAAATACCTTCTCATATAACGTAATATGCAGTGTATCATTGAAAATACCTTATAATATATCGTTATTTGTAGTGTATCATTGAAAATACCTTATAATATAACGTAATATGCAGTGTATCATTGAAAATACCTTATAATATAACGTAATATGCAGTGTATCATTGAAAATACCTTAGAATATATGGTAATTCTAGTCTATCATTGAAAATACCTTATAATATATCGTAATTTGTACTGTATCAATGAAAATACCTTCTCATATAACGTAATATGCAGTGTATCATTGAAAATACCTTATAATATATCGTTATTTGTAGTGTATCTTTGAAAATACCTTATAATATAACGTAATATGCAGTGTATCATTGAAAATACCCTATAATATATAGTAGTTTATCATTGAAAATACCTTATAGAATAACGTAATATGCAGTGCATCTTTGAAAATACCTTCCCATATAACGTAATATGCAGTGTATCATTGAAAATACCTTAGAATATATGGTAATTCTAGTCTATCATTGAAAATACCTTATAATATATCGTAATTTGTAGTGTATCAATGAAAATACCTTCTCATATAACGTAATATGCAGTGTATCATTGAAAATACCTTATAATATATCGTTATTTGTAGTGTATCTTTGAAAATACCTTATAATATAACGTAATATGCAGTGTATCATTGAAAATACCTTATAATATAACGTAATATGCAGTGTATCATTGAAAATACCTTAGAATATATGGTAATTCTAGTCTATCATTGAAAATACCTTATAATATATCGTAATTTGTACTGTATCAATGAAAATACCTTCTCATATAACGTAATATGCAGTGTATCATTGAAAATACCTTATAATATATCGTTATTTGTAGTGTATCTTTGAAAATACCTTATAATATAACGTAATATGCAGTGTATCATTGAAAATACCCTATAATATATAGTAGTTTATCATTGAAAATACCTTATAGAATAACGTAATATGCAGTGCATCTTTGAAAATACCTTCCCATATAACGTAATATGCAGTGTATCATTGAAAATACCTTATAATATATCGTAATTTGTAGTGTATCAATGAAAATACCTTATAATATAACGTAATATGCAGTGTACCATTGAAAATACCTTATAATATATCGTTATTTGTAGTGTATCTTTGAAAATACCTTCTAATATAACGTAATATGCAGTGTATCATTGAAAATACCTTATGATATAACGTAATATGCAGTGTATCATTGAAAATACCTTATAATATATCGTAATTTGTAGTGTATCAATGAAAATACCTTCTCATATAACGTAATATGCAGTGTATCATTGAAAATACCTTATAATATATCGTTATTTGTAGTGTATCTTTGAAAATACCTTATATTATAACGAAATATGCAGTGTATCATTGAAAATACCTTATAATATAACGTAACATGCAGTTTATCATTGAAAATACCTTCCCATATAACGTAATATGCAGTGTATCGTTGAAAATACCTTATAATATAACGTAATATGCAGTGTATCATTGAAAATGACTTATAATATAACGTAATATGCAGTGTATCATTGAAAATACCTTATAATATAACGTAATATGCAGTGTATCGTTGAAAATACCTTATAATATAACGTAATATGCAGTGTATCATTGAAAATACCTTATAATATAACGTAATATGCAGTGTATCATTGAAAATACCTTATAATATAACGTAATATACAGTGTATCATTGAAAATACCTTATAATATAACATAATATGCAGTGTATCATTGAAAATACCTCATAATATAACGAAATATGCAGTGTATCATTGAAAATACCTTATAATATAACGTAATATGCAGTTTATCATTGAAAATACCTTCCCTTATAACGTAATATGCAGTGTATCATTGAAAATACCTTATAATATAACGTAATATGCAGTGTATCATTGAAAATACCTCATAATATAACGAAATATGCAGTGTATCATTGAAAATACCTTATAATATAACGTAATATGCAGTTTATCATTGAAAATACCTTCCCATATAACGTAATATGCAGTGTATCATTGAAAATACCTTAGAATATATGGTAATTCTTGTCTATCAATGAAAATACCTTATAATATAACGTAATATGCCGTGTATCATTGAAAATACCTTATAATACGTAGTAGTATATCATTGAAAATACCTTATAATATAACGTAATATGCAGTGTATCATTGAAAATACCTTATAATATAACGTAATATGCAGTGTATCGTTGAAAATACCTTATAATATAACGTAATATGCAGTGTATCATTGAAAATACCTTATAATATAACGTAATATGCAGTGTATCATTGAAAATACCTTATAATATAACGTAATATGCAGTGTATCATTGATAATACCTTAGATTATATGGTAATTCTAGTCTACCAATGAAAATACCTTATAATATAACGTAATATGCAGTGTATCATTGAAAATACCTTATAATATAACGTAATATGCAGTGTATCATTGAAAATACCTTATAATATATCGTAATTTGTAGTGTATCAATGAAAATACCTTCTCATATAACGTAATATGCAGTGTATCATTGAAAATACCTTATAATATATCGTTATTTGTAGTGTATCTTTGAAAATACCTTATAATATAACGTAATATGCAGTGTATCATTGAAAATACCTTATAATATATAGTAGTTTATCATTGAAAATACCTTATAATATAACTTAATATGCAGTGTATCATTGAAAATACCTTATAATATAACGTAATATGCAGTGTATCATTGAAAATACCTTATAATACGTAGTAGTTTATCATTGAAAATACCTTATAATATAACGTAATATGCAGTGTATCATTGAAAATACCTTATAATATAACGTAATATGCAGTGTATCATTGAAAATACCTTATAATATAACGTAATATGCAGTGTATCATTGAAAATACCTTATAATATAACGTAATATGCAGTGTATCATTGAAAATACCTTATAATATAACGTAATATGCAGTGTATCATTGAAAATACCTCATAATATAACGAAATATGCAGTGTATCATTGAAAATACCTTATAATATAACGTAATATGCAGTTTATCATTGAAAATACCTTCCCATATAACGTAATATGTAGTGTATCATTGAAAATACCTTAGAATATATGGTAATTCTTGTCTATCAATGAAAATACCTTATAATATAACGTAATATGCCGTGTATCATTGAAAATACCTTATAATACGTAGTAGTATATCATTGAAAATACCTTATAATATAACGTAATATGCAGTGTATCATTGAAAATACCTTATAATATAACGTAATATGCAGTGTATCATTGAAAATACCTTATAATATAACGTAATATGCAGTGTATCATTGAAAATACCTTATAATATAACGTAATATGCAGTGTATCATTGAAAATACCTTATAATATAACGTAATATGCAGTGTATCATTGATAATACCTTAGATTATATGGTAATTCTAGTCTACCAATGAAAATACCTTATAATATAACGTAATATGCAGTGTATCATTGAAAATACCTTATAATATAACGTAATATGCAGTGTATCATTGAAAATACCTTATAATATATCGTAATTTGTAGTGTATCAATGAAAATACCTTCTCATATAACGTAATATGCAGTGTATCATTGAAAATACCTTATAATATATCGTTATTTGTAGTGTATCTTTGAAAATACCTTATAATATAACGTAATATGCAGTGTATCATTGAAAATACCTTATAATATATAGTAGTTTATCATTGAAAATACCTTATAATATAACTTAATATGCAGTGTATCATTGAAAATACCTTATAATATAACGTAATATGCAGTGTATCATTGAAAATACCTTATAATACGTAGTAGTTTATCATTGAAAATACCTTATAATATAACGTAATATGCAGTGTATCATTGAAAATACCTTATAATATAACGTAATATGCAGTGTATCATTGAAAATACCTTATAATATAACGTAATATGCAGTGTATCATTGAAAATACCTTATAATATAACGTAATATGCAGTGTATCATTGATAATACCTTAGATTATATGGTAATTCTAGTCTACCAATGAAAATACCTTATAATATAACGTAATATGCAGTGTATCATTGAAAATACCTTATAATATAACGTAATATGCAGTGTATCATTGAAAATACCTTATAATATATCGTAATTTGTAGTGTATCAATGAAAATACCTTCTCATATAACGTAATATGCAGTGTATCATTGAAAATACCTTATAATATATCGTTATTTGTAGTGTATCTTTGAAAATACCTTATAATATAACGTAATATGCAGTGTATCATTGAAAATACCTTATAATATATAGTAGTTTATCATTGAAAATACCTTATAATATAACTTAATATGCAGTGTATCATTGAAAATACCTTATAATATAACGTAATATGCAGTGCATCATTGAAAATACCTTATAATACGTAGTAGTTTATCATTGAAAATACCTTATAATATAACGTAATATGCAGTGTATCATTGAAAATACCTTATAATACAACGTAATATGCAGTGTATCATTGAAAATACCTTATAATATAACGTAATATGCAGTGTATCATTGAAAATACCTTATAATATAACGTAATATGCAGTGTATCATTGAAAATACCTTATAATATAACGTAATATGCAGTGTATCATTGAAAATACCTCATAATATAACGAAATATGCAGTGTATCATTGAAAATACCTTATAATATAACGTAATATGCAGTTTATCATTGAAAATACCTTCCCATATAACGTAATATGCAGTGTATCATTGAAAATACCTTAGAATATATGGTAATTCTTGTCTATCAATGAAAATACCTTATAATATAACGTAATATGCAGTGTATCGTTGAAAATACCTTATAATATAACGTAATATGCAGTGTATCATTGAAAATACCTTATAATATAACGTAATATGCAGTGTATCATTGAAAATACCTTATAATATAACGTAATATGCAGTGTATCATTGATAATACCTTAGATTATATGGTAATTCTAGTCTACCAATGAAAATACCTTATAATATAACGTAATATGCAGTGTATCATTGAAAATACCTTATAATATAACGTAATATGCAGTGTATCATTGAAAATACCTTAGAATATATGGTAATTCTAGTCTATCATTGAAAATACCTTATAATATATCGTAATTTGTAGTGTATCAATGAAGATACCTTCTCATATAACGTAATATGCAGTGTATCATTGAAAATACCTTATAATATATCGTTATTTGTAGTGTATCTTTGAAAATACCTTATAATATAACGTAATATGCAGTGTATCATTGAAAATACCCTATAATATATAGTAGTTTATCATTGAAAATACCTTATAGAATAACGTAATATGCAGTGCATCTTTGAAAATACCTTCCCATATAACGTAATATGCAGTGTATCATTGAAAATACCTCATAATATATCGTAATTTGTAGTGTATCAATGAAACTACCTTCTCATATAACGTAATATGCAGTGTATCACTGAAAATACCTTATAATATATCGTTATTTGTAGTGTATCATTGAAAATACCTTATAATATATAGTAGTTTATCATTGAAAATACCTTATAATACGTTGTAGTATATCATTGAAAATACCTTATAATATAACGTAATATGCAGTGTATCATTGAAAATACCTTATAATATAACGTAATATGCAGTGTATCGTTGAAAATACCTTATAATATAACGTAATATGCAGTGTATCATTGAAAATACCTTATAATATAACGTAATATGCAGTGTATCATTGAAAATACCTTATAATATAACGTAATATGCAGTGTATCATTGAAAATACCTTATAATATAACGTAATATGCAGTGTATTATTGAAAATACCTTATAATATATCGTAATTTGTAGTGTATCAATGAAAATACCTTCTCATATAACGTAATATGCAGTGTATCATTGAAAATACCTTATAATATATCGTTATTTGTAGTGTATCTTTGAAAATACCTTATAATATAACGTAATATGCAGTGTATCATTGAAAATACCTTATAATATATAGTAGTTTATCATTGAAAATACCTTATAATATAACTTAATATGCAGTGTATCATTGAAAATACCTTATAATATAACGTAATATGCAGTGTATCATTGAAAATACCTTATAATACGTAGTAGTTTATCATTGAAAATACCTTATAATATAACGTAATATGCAGTGTATCATTGAAAATACCTTATAATATAACGTAATATGCAGTGTATCATTGAAAATACCTTATAATATAACGTAATATGCAGTGTATCATTGAAAATACCTTATAATATAACGTAATATGCAGTGTATCATTGAAAATACCTTATAATATAACGTAATATGCAGTGTATCATTGAAAATACCTTATAATATAACGTAATATGCAGTGTATCATTGATAATACCTTAGATTATATGGTAATTCTAGTCTACCAATGAAAATACCTTATAATATAACGTAATATGCAGTGTATCATTGAAAATACCTTATAATATAACGTAATATGCAGTGTATCATTGAAAATACCTTATAATATATCGTAATTTGTAGTGTATCAATGAAAATACCTTCTCATATAACGTAATATGCAGTGTATCATTGAAAATACCTTATAATATATCGTTATTTGTAGTGTATCTTTGAAAATACCTTATAATATAACGTAATATGCAGTGTATCATTGAAAATACCTTATAATATATAGTAGTTTATCATTGAAAATACCTTATAATATAACTTAATATGCAGTGTATCATTGAAAATACCTTATAATATAACGTAATATGCAGTGCATCATTGAAAATACCTTATAATACGTAGTAGTTTATCATTGAAAATACCTTATAATATAACGTAATATGCAGTGTATCATTGAAAATACCTTATAATATAACGTAATATGCAGTGTATCATTGAAAATACCTTATAATATAACGTAATATGCAGTGTATCATTGAAAATACCTTATAATATAACGTAATATGCAGTGTATCATTGATAATACCTTAGATTATATGGTAATTCTAGTCTACCAATGAAAATACCTTATAATATAACGTAATATGCAGTGTATCATTGAAAATACCTTATAATATAACGTAATATGCAGTGTATCATTGAAAATACCTTATAATATATCGTAATTTGTAGTGTATCAATGAAAATACCTTCTCATATAACGTAATATGCAGTGTATCATTGAAAATACCTTATAATATATCGTTATTTGTAGTGTATCTTTGAAAATACCTTATAATATAACGTAATATGCAGTGTATCATTGAAAATACCTTATAATATATAGTAGTTTATCATTGAAAATACCTTATAATATAACTTAATATGCAGTGTATCATTGAAAATACCTTATAATATAACGTAATATGCAGTGCATCATTGAAAATACCTTATAATACGTAGTAGTTTATCATTGAAAATACCTTATAATATAACGTAATATGCAGTGTATCATTGAAAATACCTTATAATATAACGTAATATGCAGTGTATCATTGAAAATACCTTATAATATAACGTAATATGCAGTGTATCATTGAAAATACCTTATAATATAACGTAATATGCAGTGTATCATTGATAATACCTTAGATTATATGGTAATTCTAGTCTACCAATGAAAATACCTTATAATATAACGTAATATGCAGTGTATCATTGAAAATACCTTATAATATAACGTAATATGCAGTGTATCATTGAAAATACCTTAGAATATATGGTAATTCTAGTCTATCATTGAAAATACCTTATAATATATCGTAATTTGTAGTGTATCAATGAAGATACCTTCTCATATAACGTAATATGCAGTGTATCATTGAAAATACCTTATAATATATCGTTATTTGTAGTGTATCTTTGAAAATACCTTATAATATAACGTAATATGCAGTGTATCATTGAAAATACCCTATAATATATAGTAGTTTATCATTGAAAATACCTTATAGAATAACGTAATATGCAGTGCATCTTTGAAAATACCTTCCCATATAACGTAATATGCAGTGTATCATTGAAAATACCTCATAATATATCGTAATTTGTAGTGTATCAATGAAACTACCTTCTCATATAACGTAATATGCAGTGTATCACTGAAAATACCTTATAATATATCGTTATTTGTAGTGTATCATTGAAAATACCTTATAATATATAGTAGTTTATCATTGAAAATACCTTATAATACGTTGTAGTATATCATTGAAAATACCTTATAATATAACGTAATATGCAGTGTATCATTGATAATACCTTAGATTATATGGTAATTCTAGTCTACCAATGAAAATACCTTATAATATAACGTAATATGCAGTGTATCATTGAAAATACCTTATAATATAACGTAATATGCAGTCTATCATTGAAAATACCTTATAATATATCGTAATTTGTAGTGTATCAATGAAAATACCTTCTCATATAACGTAATATGCAGTGTATCATTGAAAATACCTTATAATATATCGTTATTTGTAGTGTATCTTTGAAAATACCTTATAATATAACGTAATATGCAGTGTATCATTGAAAATACCTTATAATATATAGTAGTTTATCATTGAAAATACCTTATAATATAACTTAATATGCAGTGTATCATTGAAAATACCTTATAATATAACGTAATATGCAGTGTATCATTGAAAATACCTTATAATACGTAGTAGTTTATCATTGAAAATACCTTATAATATAACGTAATATGCAGTGTATCATTGAAAATACCTTATAATATAACGTAATATGCAGTGTATCATTGAAAATACCTTATAATATAACGTAATATGCAGTGTATCATTGAAAATACCTTATAATATAACGTAATATGCAGTGTATCATTGAAAATACCTTATAATATAACGTAATATGCAGTGTATCATTGAAAATACCTTATAATATAACGTAATATGCAGTGTATCATTGAAAATACCTTATAATATAACGTAATATGCAGTGTATCATTGATAATACCTTAGATTATATGGTAATTCTAGTCTACCAATGAAAATACCTTATAATATAACGTAATATGCAGTGTATCATTGAAAATACCTTATAATATAACGTAATATGCAGTGTATCATTGAAAATACCTTAGAATATATGGTAATTCTAGTCTATCATTGAAAATACCTTATAATATATCGTAATTTGTAGTGTATCAATGAAAATACCTTCTCATATAACGTAATATGCAGTGTATCATTGAAAATACCTTATAATATATCGTTATTTGTAGTGTATCTTTGAAAATACCTTATAATATAACGTAATATGCAGTGTATCATTGAAAATACCCTATAATATATAGTAGTTTATCATTGAAAATAACTTATAGAATAACGTAATATGCAGTGCATCTTTGAAAATACCTTCCCATATAACGTAATATGCAGTGTATCATTGAAAATACCTCATAATATATCGTAATTTGTAGTGTATCAATGAAAATACCTTCTCATATAACGTAATATGCAGTGTATCACTGAAAATACCTTATAATATATCGTTATTTGTAGTGTATCATTGAAAATACCTTATAATATATAGTAGTTTATCATTGAAAATACCTTATAATACGTAGTAGTATATCATTGAAAATACCTTATAATATAACGTAATATGCAGTGTATCATTGAAAATACCTTATAATATAACGTAATATGCAGTGTATCGTTGAAAATACCTTATAATATAACGTAATATGCAGTGTATCATTGAAAATACCTTATAATATAACGTAATATGCAGTGTATCATTGAAAATACCTTATAATATAACGTAATATGCAGTGTATCATTGAAAATACGTCATAATATAACGAAATATGCAGTGTATCATTGAAAATACCTTATAATATAACGAAATATGCAGTGTATCATTGAAAATACCTTATAATATAACGTAATATGCAGTGTATCATTGAAAATACCTTATAATATAACGTAATATGCAGTGTATCATTGAAAATACCTTATAATATAACGTAATATGCAGTGTATCATTGAAAATACCTCATAATATAACGAAATATGCAGTGTATCATTGAAAATACCTTATAATATAACGTAATATGCAGTTTATCATTGAAAATACCTTCCCATATAACGTAATATGCAGTGTATCATTGAAAATACCTTAGAATATATGGTAATTCTTGTCTATCAATGAAAATACCTTATAATATAACGTAATATGCAGTGTATCGTTGAAAATACCTTATAATATAACGTAATATGCAGTGTATCATTGAAAATACCTTATAATATAACGTAATATGCAGTGTATCATTGAAAATACCTTATAATATAACGTAATATGCAGTGTATCATTGATAATACCTTAGATTATATGGTAATTCTAGTCTACCAATGAAAATACCTTATAATATAACGTAATATGCAGTGTATCATTGAAAATACCTTATAATATAACGTAATATGCAGTGTATCATTGAAAATACCTTAGAATATATGGTAATTCTAGTCTATCATTGAAAATACCTTATAATATATCGTAATTTGTAGTGTATCAATGAAAATACCTTCTCATATAACGTAATATGCAGTGTATCATTGAAAATACCTTATAATATATCGTTATTTGTAGTGTATCTTTGAAAATACCTTATAATATAACGTAATATGCAGTGTATCATTGAAAATACCCTATAATATATAGTAGTTTATCATTGAAAATAACTTATAGAATAACGTAATATGCAGTGCATCTTTGAAAATACCTTCCCATATAACGTAATATGCAGTGTATCATTGAAAATACCTCATAATATATCGTAATTTGTAGTGTATCAATGAAACTACCTTCTCATATAACGTAATATGCAGTGTATCACTGAAAATACCTTATAATATATCGTTATTTGTAGTGTATCATTGAAAATACCTTATAATATATAGTAGTTTATCATTGAAAATACCTTATAATACGTAGTAGTATATCATTGAAAATACCTTATAATATAACGTAATATGCAGTGTATCATTGAAAATACCTTATAATATAACGTAATATGCAGTGTATCGTTGAAAATACCTTATAATATAACGTAATATGCAGTGTATCATTGAAAATACCTTATAATATAACGTAATATGCAGTGTATCATTGAAAATACCTTATAATATAACGTAATATGCAGTGTATCATTGAAAATACGTCATAATATAACGAAATATGCAGTGTATCATTGAAAATACCTTATAATATAACGTAATATGCAGTTTATCATTGAAAATACCTTCCCATATAACGTAATGTGCAGTGTATCATTGAAAATACCTTAGAATATATGGTAATTCTTGTCTATCAATGAAAATACCTTATAATATAACGTAATATGCCGTGTATCATTGAAAATACCTTATAATACGTAGTAGTATATCATTGAAAATACCTTATAATATAACGTAATATGCAGTGTATCATTGAAAATACCTTATAATATAACGTAATATGCAGTGTATCGTTGAAAATACCTTATAATATAACGTAATATGCAGTGTATCATTGAAAATACCTTATAATATAACGTAATATGCAGTGTATCATTGAAAATACCTTAGAATATATGGTAATTCTAGTCTATCATTGAAAATACCTTATAATATATCGTAATTTGTAGTGTATCAATGAAAATACCTTCTCATATAACGTAATATGCAGTGTATCATTGAAAATACCTTATAATATAACGTAATATGCAGTGTATCATTGAAAATACCTTACAATATAACGTAATATGCAGTGTATCATTGAAAATACCTTCCCATATAACGTAATATGCAGTGTATCATTGAAAATACCTTATGATATAACGTAATTTGTAGTGTATCATTGAAAATACCTTATAATATATAGTAGTTTATCATTGAAAATACCTTATAATATAACGTAATATGCAGTGTATCATTGAAAATACCTTATAATATATCGTAATTTGTAGTGTATCAATGAAAACACCTTCTCATATAACGTAATATGCAGTGTATCATTGAAAATACCTTATAATATATCGTTATTTGTAGTGTATCTTTGAAAATACCTTATAATATAACGTAATATGCAGTGTATCATTGAAAATACCCTATAATATATAGTAGTTTATCATTGAAAATACCTTATAGTATAACGTAATATGCAGTGCATCTTTGAAAATACCTTCCCATATAACGTAATATGCAGTGTATCATTGAAAATACCTTATAATATATCGTAATTTGTAGTGTATCAATGAAAATACCTTCTCATATAACGTAATATGCAGTGTATCATTGAAAATACCTTATAATATATAGTAGTTTATCATTGAAAATACCTTATAGTATAACGTAATATGCAGTGCATCTTTGAAAACACCTTCCCATATAACGTAATATGCAGTGTATCATTGAAAATACCTTATAATATAACGTAATATGCAGTGTATCATTGAAAATACCTTATAATATATCGTAATATGCAGTGTATCATTGAAAATACCTTATAATATAACGTAATATGCAGTGTATCATTGAAAATACCTTCCCATATAACGTAATATGCAGTGTATCATTGAAAATACCTTATAATATATCGTAATTTGTAGTGTATCAATGAAAATACCTTCTCATATAACGTAATATGCAGTGTATCATTGAAAATACCTTATAATATATCGTTATTTGTAGTGTATCTTTGAAAATACCTTATAATATAACGTAATATGCAGTGTATCATTGAAAATACCTTATAATATATAGTAGTTTATCATTGAAAATACCTTATAATATAACTTAATATGCAGTGTATCATTGTAAATACCTTATAATATAACGTAATATGCAGTGTATCATTGAAAATACCTTATAATACGTAGTAGTTTATCATTGAAAATACCTTATAATATAACTTAATATGCAGTGTATCATTGAAAATACCTTATAATATAACGTAATATGCAGTGTATCATTGAAAATACCTTATAATACGTAGTAGTTTATCATTGAAAATACCTTATAATATAACGTAATATGCAGTGTATCATTGAAAATACCTTATAATATAACGTAATATGCAGTGTATCATTGAAAATACCTTATAATATAACGTAATATGCAGTGTATCATTGAAAATACCTTATAATATAACGTAATATGCAGTGTATCATTGAAAATACCTTATAATATAACGTAATATGCAGTGTATCATTGAAAATACCTCATAATATAACGAAATATGCAGTGTATCATTGAAAATACCTTATATTATAACGTAATATGCAGTTTATCATTGAAAATACCTTCCCATATAACGTAATATGCAGTGTATCATTGAAAATACCTTAGAATATATGGTAATTCTTGTCTATCAATGAAAATACCTTATAATATAACGTAATATGCCGTGTATCATTGAAAATACCTTATAATACGTAGTAGTATATCATTGAAAATACCTTATAATATAACGTAATATGCAGTGTATCATTGAAAATACCTTATAATATAACGTAATATGCAGTGTATCGTTGAAAATACCTTATAATATAACGTAATATGCAGTGTATCATTGAAAATACCTTATAATATAACGTAATATGCAGTGTATCATTGAAAATACCTTAGAATATATGGTAATTCTAGTCTATCATTGAAAATACCTTATAATATATCGTAATTTGTAGTGTATCAATGAAAATACCTTCTCATATAACGTAATATGCAGTGTATCATTGAAAATACCTTATAATATAACGTAATATGCAGTGTATCATTGAAAATACCTTACAATATAACGTAATATGCAGTGTATCATTGAAAATACCTTCCCATATAACGTAATATGCAGTGTATCATTGAAAATACCTTATGATATAACGTAATTTGTAGTGTATCATTGAAAATACCTTATAATATATAGTAGTTTATCATTGAAAATACCTTATAATATAACGTAATATGCAGTGTATCATTGAAAATACCTTATAATATATCGTAATTTGAAGTGTATCAATGAAAATACCTTCTCATATAACGTAATATGCAGTGTATCATTGAAAATACCTTATAATATATCGTTATTTGTAGTGTATCTTTGAAAATACCTTATAATATAACGAAATATGCAGTGTATCATTGAAAATACCTTATAATATAACGTAATTTGTAGTGTATCAATGAAAATACCTTCTCATATAACGTAATATGCAGTGTATCATTGAAAATACCTTATAATATATCGTTATTTGTAGTGTATCTTTGAAAATACCTTATAATATAACGTAATATGCAGTGTATCATTGAAAATACCCTATAATATATAGTAGTTTATCATTGAAAATACCTTATAGTATAACGTAATATGCAGTGCATCTTTGTAAATACCTTCCCATATAACGTAATATGCAGTGTATCATTGAAAATACCTTATAATATATCGTAATTTGTAGTGTATCAATGAAAATACCTTCTCATATAACGTAATATGCAGTGTATCATTGAAAATACCTTATAATATATAGTAGTTTATCATTGAAAATACCTTATAGTATAACGTAATATGCAGTGCATCTTTGAAAACACCTTCCCATATAACGTAATATGCAGTGTATCATTGAAAATACCTTATAATATATCGTTATTTGTAGTGTATCTTTGAAAATACCTTATAATATAACGTAATATGCAGTGTATCATTGAAAATACCTTATAATATATAGTAGTTTATCATTGAAAATACCTTATAATATAACTTAATATGCAGTGTATCATTGAAAATACCTTATAATATAACGTAATATGCAGTGTATCATTGAAAATACCTTATAATACGTAGTAGTTTATCATTGCATATTACCTTATAATATAACGTAATATGCAGTGTATCATTGAAAATACCTTATAATATAACGTAATATGCAGTGTATCATTGAAAATACCTTATAATATAACGTAATATGCAGTGTATCATTGAAAATACCTTATAATATAACGTAATATGCAGTGTATCATTGAAAATACCTTATAATATAACGTAATATGCAGTGTATCATTGAAAATACCTCATAATATAACGAAATATGCAGTGAATCATTGAAAATACCTTATAATATAACGTAATATGCAGTTTATCATTGAAAATACCTTCCCATATAACGTAATATGTAGTGTATCATTGAAAATACCTTAGAATATATGGTAATTCTTGTCTATCAATGAAAATACCTTATAATATAACGTAATATGCCGTGTATCATTGAAAATACCTTATAATACGTAGTAGTATATCATTGAAAATACCTTATAATATAACGTAATATGCAGTGTATCATTGAAAATACCTTATAATATAACGTAATATGCAGTGTATCGTTGAAAATACCTTATAATATAACGTAATATGCAGTGTATCATTGAAAATACCTTATAATATAACGTAATATGCAGTGTATCATTGAAAATACCTTATAATATAACGTAATATGCAGTGTATCATTGATAATACCTTAGATTATATGGTAATTCTAGTCTACCAATGAAAATACCTTATAATATAACGTAATATGCAGTGTATCATTGAAAATACCTTATAATATAACGTAATATGCAGTGTATCATTGAAAATACCTTATAATATATCGTAATTTGTAGTGTATCAATGAAAATACCTTCTCATATAACGTAATATGCAGTGTATCATTGAAAATACCTTATAATATATCGTTATTTGTAGTGTATCTTTGAAAATACCTTATAATATAACGTAATATGCAGTGTATCATTGAAAATACCTTATAATATATAGTAGTTTATCATTGAAAATACCTTATAATATAACTTAATATGCAGTGTATCATTGAAAATACCTTATAATATAACGTAATATGCAGTGTATCATTGAAAATACCTTATAATATAACGTAATATGCAGTGTATCATTGATAATACCTTAGATTATATGGTAATTCTAGTCTACCAATGAAAATACCTTATAATATAACGTAATATGCAGTGTATCATTGAAAATACCTTATAATATAACGTAATATGCAGTGTATCATTGAAAATACCTTATAATATATCGTAATTTGTAGTGTATCAATGAAAATACCTTCTCATATAACGTAATATGCAGTGTATCATTGAAAATACCTTATAATATATCGTTATTTGTAGTGTATCTTTGAAAATACCTTATAATATAACGTAATATGCAGTGTATCATTGAAAATACCTTATAATATATAGTAGTTTATCATTGAAAATACCTTATAATATAACTTAATATGCAGTGTATCATTGAAAATACCTTATAATATAACGTAATATGCAGTGCATCATTGAAAATACCTTATAATACGTAGTAGTTTATCATTGAAAATACCTTATAATATAACGTAATATGCAGTGTATCATTGAAAATACCTTATAATATAACGTAATATGCAGTGTATCATTGAAAATACCTTATAATATAACGTAATATGCAGTGTATCATTGAAAATACCTTATAATATAACGTAATATGCAGTGTATCATTGAAAATACCTTATAATATAACGTAATATGCAGTGTATCATTGAAAATACCTCATAATATAACGAAATATGCAGTGTATCATTGAAAATACCTTATAATATAACGTAATATGCAGTTTATCATTGAAAATACCTTCCCATATAACGTAATATGCAGTGTATCATTGAAAATACCTTAGAATATATGGTAATTCTTGTCTATCAATGAAAATACCTTATAATATAACGTAATATGCAGTGTATCGTTGAAAATACCTTATAATATAACGTAATATGCAGTGTATCATTGAAAATACCTTATAATATAACGTAATATGCAGTGTATCATTGAAAATACCTTATAATATAACGTAATATGCAGTGTATCATTGATAATACCTTAGATTATATGGTAATTCTAGTCTACCAATGAAAATACCTTATAATATAACGTAATATGCAGTGTATCATTGAAAATACCTTATAATATAACGTAATATGCAGTGTATCATTGAAAATACCTTAGAATATATGGTAATTCTAGTCTATCATTGAAAATACCTTATAATATATCGTAATTTGTAGTGTATCAATGAAAATACCTTCTCATATAACGTAATATGCAGTGTATCATTGAAAATACCTTATAATATATCGTTATTTGTAGTGTATCTTTGAAAATACCTTATAATATAACGTAATATGCAGTGTATCATTGAAAATACCCTATAATATATAGTAGTTTATCATTGAAAATACCTTATAGAATAACGTAATATGCAGTGCATCTTTGAAAATACCTTCCCATATAACGTAATATGCAGTGTATCATTGAAAATACCTCATAATATATCGTAATTTGTAGTGTATCAATGAAACTACCTTCTCATATAACGTAATATGCAGTGTATCACTGAAAATACCTTATAATATATCGTTATTTGTAGTGTATCATTGAAAATACCTTATAATATATAGTAGTTTATCATTGAAAATACCTTATAATACGTAGTAGTATATCATTGAAAATACCTTATAATATAACGTAATATGCAGTGTATCATTGAAAATACCTTATAATATAACGTAATATGCAGTGTATCGTTGAAAATACCTTATAATATAACGTAATATGCAGTGTATCATTGAAAATACCTTATAATATAACGTAATATGCAGTGTATCATTGAAAATACCTT
The DNA here is from genome assembly GCA_916610255.1 of Lasioglossum lativentre. Lineage (NCBI taxonomy): Eukaryota > Metazoa > Arthropoda > Insecta > Hymenoptera > Halictidae > Lasioglossum > Lasioglossum lativentre. The sequence continues at coordinate 221,435 of CAKAJI010000523.1, forward strand.
ATAATATAACGTAATATGCAGTGTATCATTGAAAATACCTTATAATATAACGTAATATGCAGTGTATCATTGAAAATACCTTATAATATATCGTAATTTGTAGTGTATCAATGAAAATACCTTCTCATATAACGTAATATGCAGTGTATCATTGAAAATACCTTATAATATATCGTTATTTGTAGTGTATCTTTGAAAATACCTTATAATATAACGTAATATGCAGTGTATCATTGAAAATACCTTATAATATATAGTAGTTTATCATTGAAAATACCTTATAATATAACTTAATATGCAGTGTATCATTGAAAATACCTTATAATATAACGTAATATGCAGTGTATCATTGAAAATACCTTATAATACGTAGTAGTTTATCATTGAAAATACCTTATAATATAACGTAATATGCAGTGTATCATTGAAAATACCTTATAATATAACGTAATATGCAGTGTATCATTGAAAATACCTTATAATATAACGTAATATGCAGTGTATCATTGAAAATACCTTATAATATAACGTAATATGCAGTGTATCATTGAAAATACCTTATAATATAACGTAATATGCAGTGTATCATTGAAAATACCTTATAATATAACGTAATATGCAGTGTATCATTGATAATACCTTAGATTATATGGTAATTCTAGTCTACCAATGAAAATACCTTATAATATAACGTAATATGCAGTGTATCATTGAAAATACCTTATAATATAACGTAATATGCAGTGTATCATTGAAAATACCTTATAATATATCGTAATTTGTAGTGTATCAATGAAAATACCTTCTCATATAACGTAATATGCAGTGTATCATTGAAAATACCTTATAATATATCGTTATTTGTAGTGTATCTTTGAAAATACCTTATAATATAACGTAATATGCAGTGTATCATTGAAAATACCTTATAATATATAGTAGTTTATCATTGAAAATACCTTATAATATAACTTAATATGCAGTGTATCATTGAAAATACCTTATAATATAACGTAATATGCAGTGCATCATTGAAAATACCTTATAATACGTAGTAGTTTATCATTGAAAATACCTTATAATATAACGTAATATGCAGTGTATCATTGAAAATACCTTATAATATAACGTAATATGCAGTGTATCATTGAAAATACCTTATAATATAACGTAATATGCAGTGTATCATTGAAAATACCTTATAATATAACGTAATATGCAGTGTATCATTGAAAA